>JBBAGI010000120.1:0-287956 GCA_037127475.1 Arma custos
AATGTACCACAAAATGTAATATTTTCATAGTTCACGTAACCCTCCAAGTACCTTGGGGTCAATTTAGTTCCCACATGTTCCTAATTTTTGAAATATCGTTTGAAAAAATCGATTGATCTGTCACATTCAATGAATTTTAACGCAAATCTGTCTGGAATAATTAGGAACTGAAACGAAAGTATTAGAGAGCCTTTTCGATTTTTTACAAATTTTCCTTCTTTCAAAAATGTGGCTGGGGCCCTTCCGGGACTCCCGTGGTATCCGGCATCACCTTTTTATCTTTTCTCCTTAGTTATTTAAAAAATCCATAGCCATAATTAAACTAATTTTTACTAGGAACTGTTTCTAAAAATAGATAAATTTTACTGGAATGCTTCTTATTTGAAGGATTCAATTCACCCCCCCCCCTACATCAAAGCCCTACATTGTATAAGCACTTCCTGGACTTTTTTTTTGTTCAGAATTATGTTACTTGATTTATTTGTTTCATCAGGCCGCGGTACACAGAAGGTTAAAATATTTCTATATTACGTAGCTCAAACACGTCACAAGATAATGTAGAATACATTTCAGGTACCTATCTAATTTTCCATATCCATTATTGATTGATTTGTTTATGACTCATAGAATTTTGAATAAGGATAACAATTTTTATTAATAATAAACGCATTACCTTATTTATAATAAGTACATTATTTTAATCATAATGTTACCTAATGTGTCATTCAGATTTTCACGCTACGATTTATTTCTATTACAGGATTTATAGTGAGAAGACTGAATTTGACATTAAAATGTAAAGAATGTTTGAGAGCTGTAGAATCAAACCCGAACGCCATTGGAAATGGACGACTTATTGTAATTTAGGACCGAGGGGGGTTGATCCTACCAAGTGGTGATGTCACTGAAATTTGTAAAATAAGTGAAAAATTGTTTGGGTACATGTCCAAGCATAAAAGACTCTGACCCTAGTCGGGGGCTTTCGCATCACTTCTAATAAAGCATTGCATTGGCAGAAACTTTTTTCCTAATGTACGTGTAACACATTTTCTAGAGGACGAGTCTCACTACTCATCAATCATCTCTGCAGTGGGAATATTATATTTAAAAACTAGAATGTACCACAAATTGAAACGTTTCTATGACAATCTGCATCTGGAAAAGATACGTGCGAAAAATAATAAACTTGTTTTATTTAAAGGACAAAAACATTAAAAGTAATGTAGTTTACAATTAAAATACTCTATAAACCGAATGAGCTTCATTTTTCCTGCTTTGTCACCCATCATTTTTTACTATATATAACAAGTTACCACATAAAGACGAACAGTAGTAGGTAGTGCAGGTGCTGGAAGTATTAAAGTAACTAGAGCGGTGTGGAGATGAAATGTACTATATTGGCTGCCGGCAAGATAAGATTTGTTATTGTTTGGGGTATCAGGTCTACAGCTGCTCTCCAGTAATAGTATTACTAAGGAAATAACCAATTGGAACATTCCACGGGGTATTTGCCCCGACAAGATAAAACACGAGGAATTCTTGGGCTAAATAAACTGAGAGCTGCAACATTTTCTCAGCTGTAAGGGGGCGGCAGGAGTAGGGAGACGGCTTGGGAGCTGGCTTCACTTGCCTCCCTCCAAACGGGCCCTAATGCCGCTTCTAGTTAGTTCTATGTTCTGTGGTAGGTACTAGCCGATTTTGGCAATAAATCCAACGGTTTTTATTAGGCGAGTAAGAGTGCCGAGAGGTGCTGCACTCTTGCGGCTATTTTTCTATTAACTCGATTGTATCTGCTACTTTACGTACGTTAAACGTGGTTGCCTCCACTTTGATTTGTTTATACGATATATTTCTAATAATACTTACCTTATTGTATTTATAGTTGCATTTATATGCTCTGAAAAAAATAAATTATTCTATGAATCATTACAAAATTATTGTTTTGTCAAATTAAACATAGGAAAGTCAAGACAAGGAAAGCATATGACAAAATCTTAGGCATTGTAAATTAAATCATTATTTAAAAATTAAGTACAAACTGTAATTACAGTGGTCTTCTTCAGTCATAAGTATGTGGTAATATGCACTGTTGAAGACCAATGTCAATAAGACATTTTTACTATTACATTGAAATTTATGAAGTTAGGAACAGCTCAATGGTCAGAAACTTTATAATGGTTTAAATGCCTTTACGAAGGATGTTGGTTTGGTAATGGGCTCAAATTTGACGTAATGAATCTCCATGGCATGTTAGTACGAAGTACCGAAGTTTTATAGCATGTACTTAGGAATGGGTGTTTTTTTAGCCGCGCACAGACATCTTATGGTTAAACTTGGTTGAACACATCCTCGTCAAGTAGAGAGATAGGGTTGCTTCAGTTTCCACCAGAATTCTTATTCTTCGCAGAAAGGAGGCAGCTCCACAGGTCATGTGAAGAAAGCTGCTTAATTGGGTATGAGATGAACAGAAAATTGCTAGATTTAACCCTAATTGAGTAATGTGGTTTATATTTCTACGGAATCTTCAGAATTTCACAAAACATCTAAACGGGTGAAGGCGACAAAGGGTTCATGTTCCATACATTTGAAGTTATTCGCATACTCTGCTGTATGGCTTTGTGGTTTTTGGACACTCAACTACAGAGGTCATGCTGTATGGCTTCGTAGTTTGATGAAATTAGAAACTTATCAGACATCTTACTGCCATTGAATGGAAAAATCTTCAAAGATCGGATATGCAGGAGTTGGACATACCATCACTTACCGAGTCGTAAAGAAAAATAATAGAAGCTCGATCGACTTTTAGAAGATATTTACATAAACCATACCCAGAAACATAAACAAGATATTATACAATGATTACATAAAAATGAGAAGAAGATAAAGGGAAAGAAGAAGCTTTCTCGACTCGTATATGTAAATAGAAAAACCTTGTGCTTATATGAATGTTCCACTTCGCTCAACCAGCAAAAGTTCTTCCTTAAGTTTACTAATGACAATTTTTTGACTAGTTCCCATTTCATTCTGGATGAACGACATATTCTTCACACTTACTTCCTGTTTTGTATTGACGATATGGTCTATAATTGTAAAATATTTTGAAATTTTATGAATCTGTTACGAAATCGAGAGTAAAAGAAAACATATATTCAAATACCTCGATAATCCGATATATTCCAAATTATAAAATCAAGATTGACCACACCCTCTAGACGCTAGGTAACAAAATACCTCCATGTTATAACTATCTGTCAAACATTACCTGGCCATTAGCCGGTTGTTAGATTAAGACTGTTAGAAGTCCAGGAATCGAACTGATTGTTGTAATATTACTATAACTAATTATGAGTTACTTTAAAAAGACAATAAAAATTATTATCATTGTACTCTACCTGGGATTCACCCATTCTCAAAGTATTTTGGATTCTATACGCGATTTTGGACTCAATCTCGATAATTTGATTTTTTGTAATGAATTTTGGTTACCTACTGAAGCTTTTTCTGGTCTGTATTTAATTACATTGCTTATCTGTACTAATTTTCTGTTATTAATTGTTCTAATCCAACTTCTAATTATTTACTCTTCAGTTAAAGATCTATTTCATTTTTGTAGTTATAAAGTATTCATAGAGATCTGTCATTTTATGATAAGTAATAAGCCATACTACTTTTTTGTATTTAAATTTTCTCGATGATTCAGCTTATCTGGCGCTAAACTTCTGCTCATCTTACACTTGGGTGGGTATTTTCGTTTGAACTATTTCTTTGTGTTGGGTTTCAATCATATTGGATTATTAACTTACCATTCATCAATATTGTGATTTACCTACATTATTAGTGTATTTATTTCTTGACTCTTGAAACTAAGATTAGTTATGCTTAATGGTTTTAAAATCTGCTTGTATTTATGCTTATACCCTCTGTTGAATTTCATCTAGTATATTAATTTTAGTAGTTATAATTTTTCTATTTGCCGCTGATTATAAACTCGGTCTTCTGACCATTGTTGGTGTTGCCTAGCAAGTTTAGAACTCTTTCTGTTTTTGTTGCAATAATAATTTATGTAGACTGTGTGAATAGTGAAGTGTAAGCTAATCCAACATAATTGAAATTCAATTAGATGTTCTCAGAACTATTTAGCTACTCATCTCTAGGTTCTTGTTTGAGACTGGTTTTGGCAGATAAATTATAAATTTTATGTTGAAGATCCTCCAACTGGTTATCCAGCCTACATTATGTATTTAAGCTTATTAGGGAGAAAAAACTGGTGATTGAATGTATGTATTCGCCTCTCTGCACAAACAGATTTCTGTTTCTGGTTTATTGTTTAAATTCCTTTCTTACCTCTATTAAACAAATAAAAGGCTATTTCTACAGACTACAAACCTCTTTTGACAAGAGTGTAAAGGTCATGTTATATTCCATGGATCTGCCACAATATAAATAAATATCCACTTAGATTGTATTCAAACTGATTTTGCAGCAGCTCGAACCTGTTAAGTTGAACCCTTTACATATCTTAGCCACTATCTGCTTATAAATTATCAGTTTTTGAGTGAGAATTAAGACAATATTTCTAAGAGATAATAATAATTAAAAAAAAAAACTGTACCACTAAAAACCCATGATGGGTTTTGGGTTCAGTACAAGACCGAGACTAGCGGTTGTGCAGGCAGGTGATTTGTCCTGGATCACGCTTAGGCACAAGGTTTTTCCCATAATACTTTATAGTGGCTGGATGAGCCCCAGTAGTAGGATCTCCAAATTCCATAGGATCCATCTACAGCTGTTAACTGATTAAATAAATATCTGCCACAGCCGGATTTAAACCCTCGACCTTCTGCACCTTTCAGCTACCCCTTTCCATAAGAGTTTATGTTATCCTCTTAATGATTAATGTACTATCTCCATTTTTAGTTTAATATTTATCATTGTTAGTTTTAGAATTCATTTATTAATGAACAAATAAATAAGGAATTTAATATTTAATTTATTCTTTCCCCATTAACATTTCAGGCTTGAAAGAACAACTTAAATCAGATGTATTTGGCCAACCATTTGTTAAAAATAATCTTATTCCAATATTGGAATATCATTATTTAAAACCGAATAAGGATAGGAAGAATGCTTTGGTATTAAGCTTTCATGGTCCATCAGGAGTTGGAAAAAGTTTTGTTTCGGAAATATTATCATCTGCCTCTTTTATTAAAAATAAACATTTATTTTCTGCCAAGAATTTATTTTATGATGGAAGCCTTGTTGAAAAACATAAAGTGAGTCATAAATATAAATGTACCATCATTTTAAAAGTAAATCTCTTGTGAATAAAATACTCAAAGTTTTTTATGATATTGATAAGCCTAAAAAAAAAATGATCCAGAGTATTGTTCATTCAGGCATTCAAAATCCAAATAAAATAACTCTGAAATATCAAAAATTGATTTTTTCACAATTTTCGCTAGTTTAGTAAAAAATTATATGGTTCCAAAAGTTCAGGTGCAGAACCGGACTAAAAATAACAATTATAAGATGGCAAAGTATCTTGTACTAAACTAGTAAAAAATGGAATAAATCAAAATCCGCTTTTGATCCTGAATGCCTCAATTAGTCACATATTTAAGTTTTATTTAATTTATTCAGATTACTTATCAATAGAATTAACTGCTTTGGGTAATTTATTTTATATATGCTCTTGTTTATTATTATTCATAGGGAACTTCAACGAGGTTTGGAATTAAATAAGATTTTATTGTAGCAAATAATTGTTTAATCCCAGTGATTCAACTCTCGTTATGAAGTCAAAGAGTTAGCTGCAGAATTATTTGGCCTGTAATTAAAAGAAGATACCAAGTACAATCTTGCATCTTCATTACCTCATTTTGATCACCAGGTGTCCCCTATTTATTCTCCCATATTGATCCCCATTCCTATCTTGTCTTCTGTATCTTAAGCCAGGAAACGCACTGATATTACATTCTATTTGCCTTATTGCTCCCATTATATGAATCCCATCAATATAAGCGATGAGTTCGAAAATATTTTGATTTTACATCTTGAATACTTTGTACATATTCCAACTTGGATATTATTAGCTTAGCTTATTAGAACTACTTTTTCTAATGTTATAGTCCTGAACAATTTTTCTTATATTTTAGAGAAGTTAATCTTGAGAATAGTAGCTTTATTAAACTGGCCTTTGTGACTCGACAATAACTTTTATGCAATTACTGTTGAAAATTAGTGATAAAATTAATTAATAATTACATTAAAATAGTGAGGTTTAACAATGGATATATTTAGTTTCCGAAATCCTTGTACTTTAACATAAGACCTTTAGTTCTGCTAACTCTTATGTATTAATATAAATAAAGTGGAGTCTCAGTAACCCACACTACAGTAATACGAGTTTACTTAACTACTTATTTACAATCTTCTTTTTTTTTATTCTGTGACCATCCTTACCAAATTAGAAAAGAACAACATTATAATGTTCACAGGTGTAATGGTATTTACTACACTTTAGTAATTACACGTATATTGCTTTTAGGAAATGCTTAGGCAGAAATTACAAGGGAAACTATACAAAATTTATGGTCAAACATTTTAAAAGCCCGTGGTAGAGAAAAGGAGACTACAGAAGGTACTGATGAACCTATTGTGATATTATTGATGAATGTGATATTAATGATAAAGATATTGAAGCTTCATTGCAAATGATATTGAAACATAACTCGAGAGTGATGTGCGAGTAATAGTAGTGAGGAACTGTCTGATGAAGTGGTAGTTGATTTGTCAATAGGAAAGAGTCAGTATGGAATTTCGACATTTGAGTCAAATGTCAAAAACAAGCTACATAGCACAAGCATCGACTGGAAAAAAGCATTGAAATATATTATTGTTGTTAAATTATTGTGTGTAATAATACCAAAAGGGGGGTTTTGACATAGTAGAACGTAATTGAAATATTTTTAGATTTGAAATTCATTTTTATACACACTCTTTAAAATTATTTACATACTCACAAAAAAAATTCCTATTTTCCGGAGTTCGGTTCCATTCAATTTGGATTATTGAGACTCCATCATAGTGTAGAAACTGTATAAATTGTATAAAGTTTTATTAGTGGACATTTTAATAGGCTCTTGAGTTTTTTGAGATCTTAAAAATGAGTGAACATATAATAGAATTATGTCATTTTCCTATTAAATTAATCTGCAGGATGAATTATTTAATATTCTTTAAACAGAACATATATTGGTAAATGTAGACAGTTATGATAGGAAACCATAACAAAGTTTTGCTTAGTAACACAAGAGGTTATTATATATTAAGAGGTTTGAGAGGACTGAATGTCTTCTGTATTTGGCAAAAATGGCGATATAGCCAGAAGCCATCATAAATCTCTCAGACTGTACTGCACTCTGAGTCTTAAAAGGGATTTTTAAAAAATAATAGAACTATATTAATGCCATGAAATTTAACTATATCATTGGAAAACAAGAGCATTAAGTACCTAAAGTACCTGCAGATAACTAACCTAAATAGACCAGTAAAAGACAGCATGGATTCAGATCGGAGGCAGCACAAAAAGAAGAAAAGCTAAAAAAGAACTGATTGAATAGAGACAGTTAAGAGCGCTATACAACTTAAAGCTCATCCTGTTGAATGATTATGGGTTGGATTGCAATTGAGTAATGCACTGTTTCTGTTGAGCTGTTAAGTTTAGCTGTTAATGTAGTAGGCACTATATTGCCTATGGCCTTACTATTATCATTTTCTGCCCTGAAAGTATATGAATCGATAACTTATTTGTAATCTGAATTTACTTATACCTTAATTAGTCAATGCTTTACCATTAATTAATTTGAAGTCTTCCCTATTTATCCTAGCATTGATATTTTCTACTTTTTTTATTCTTAGCTCTTTTTAATAAATCAAAATATTTTAGGCCGATATAAATCGATTAATTGATTCTTCAATTAGGGATTGTGAAAAATCGCTTTTTGTTTTTGACGATGCTGATTACTTCCCATCAGGAATATTTGAGGAGCTGAATGCCTTCAGGAATATCAATAGTGAATTAAAATATGGGTAAGGTTTTTTTTTCTTAAGTAAGTTGGATATCAGCGTGAATGTAATCTAATAAATTTAGTATCATTGTTTTCAGTGGAAGTGTATTTATATTTATATTTCAAGTGGGTGCTGAACAACTGTCAGCCTTAACTCTTGAGTCATTAAAAAAAGGTGAAAGGAGAGAGAAATTTCATATTAAAGAGTTCCGAGACACCATAAGAGATGCTATGCTTGCTAAAGGTTTTTTCTTTTATTTTATTTTTTTGTTAATCTGTCTTTTTTACTTTGTTGCACAGTATATTTTTGATAGACTCCAAAACACAAGAGCAGCTGTATACTTGTATTCTAAATGATCCTTTCTCCATTTGTTCCGCTGGCATGGTAAACTGGTAGATATTCTACCTGAAACTTTTAAATACTTTTTACTCATAACCACACAATAAGAGAGATGTAGGAATTGCTCTAAACATCATCTATCAAGATTTTTTGTTGTTTTTACTGGAGCTTGTTATTAGTAATGAATACTTTTTCAATAATACTTGAGGTGGTACACTCAGAATCTACAATATATTTTATTTTATTCGGGATCATTTTTAATATTTAGTATAGCCATTATCATCATCATTATCTTTTATCCTCGCCTACCACATAAGCAGTGTAAGGAGACCTTTTATAGGGCTTGACCTAGTTGTCTGTCCTGTACCAGCATATTTCTTCCATTTCAAACCATTCCTCTTTTCCTGAAAGCTTCCTTAATCCCTCTTTAGTATTGTCTTTCTCTCTTGCCCTCTACTCTCGCATTGTATGCACATTTTGCTGCTTGGCTTGGCTCCATGACTCAGAGGGGTATGTCAAGATTGGAATAAAGGCAGACTTGAAGACAGTCATCTTTGTCTTTTTTGTCACCTCGTGACAGTTCGAGAAGCCTCTTCTCTCTGCGTTGAACATCCTGCTTGCTGCCCTAATACACTCTGTTATTTCACTATCTATGTAGCCACTCTCCTGCAGGTGCGCTCCCAATTATTTGAAGTAAGTTACCTGTTCAATTATTTTGTCCTTAATTCTGACTCTTCTCATAGCTCTGCATGGCTTCCTTCCGATCCTCATTACTTTTCTTTTTGCCGGTTGATACTCATGATGATAAAACTTCAGCTCTTCTTGGAGTATCCTAATATTGTGGTGAAAATCGCTATCGTTATCTTTATCTTGATCATGATCATGATGGTGTAACTTTTTGAATTTTTTCTTACAATTTTTGATGGCTGAATTTAGGCCAAAATAAACAGTAGTGGGCTAAGACTGCAACCTTGCCAAATCCCCCCAGGTGTTGTTAGAGAACTTGACTACATTCCTGTTTTTCTTATGTAGATTCCCCATCGCTAATATGTGTCCTGTGTCCACATCCTTTTCTCTTAAGGCTTTGGAGATATCTACTTTCTGGATTTTGTCGAATGCTGTTTGCCTTTCTCTAACACCTTTTCTTGGATTTGTCTCATGGTGAAAATGAGATCCTGATTGCTTTAATAGGATGGAATCCGTACTGTTTCTCCTCCAGCTTATTTTCAACCATCCTTCTAATTCTGTTTTCATGGATCTTGGAGTATATTTTACATGGTACTTTTAAAAGAGAAATGCCTCGATGATTACCGCAGTCCCTGTTGTCTCCCTTTTTAAAGATTGGAACTATGGTTGCTATCTCCCATTCTTTGGGCACCTTCTTCTGTTTCAATACCAAGTTAAATAGGTGTTGCATCAATTATTATATGGCCCATGTATCTCAACATCTCAGGAGATATTTCATCGATTCCTGTTGATTTCCCCATTTTGTTTTCTCCTCTCTGCATAGTCATTCTCTTCCCACATCTCTTCCACATCTTTCTTTCCAGGTTCACATCTGAGACTACCTTCTTCCAACAATTCTCCGAAATATTCTCACCACCTATCCATAATTTCATCACTCTTTCGTAGAATATTTCCTTCTTTGTCTTTTATGTGCTTCAGCAATGGAGCTCTTTCTGTCCTTAGACCTTTCATGACCTTATTATTATTATTTAATTTTTTTTATTTGCACCTGTGCAATTTCATGACCTTATAGAATATTTTCTGGTTTTCCTTAAAGTTAGTCTCCATCTTGTGGCCAAAATCTTTCCAAGCTTTCTTTTTAGCATTCATAACCATTCGTTTTACATCAATTCTTTTCTTTTTATATTGCTCATAGTTTTCTCGGGATCTGTTTTCAAGATATCTTCTCCATAGTATCTAGTCAACAATTATTTATTGTTTTAAGACGTTTTAACAATGACGTCATTTTCAATTATTCAAATAAGCATTTTGCATCAATCAATATCATATACAACTTAACAAGTTATAAATAAAAATTCTCATAAAATGTATTTTTAATATCTAAAAATTTTATGGTAAATAGTTAGTTTAAAAATGTAAAAAGACTTTTAGACTAACTATTGACCATGCAGGATAGTTGATCCCCAGGAAAAAAAAATGTAGATATTAATAATGCATTTTATGAGAATTTTGACTTATAACTTGTTAAGTGGTATATGATGTTGATTGATGCAAAATGCTTATTTGAATAATTGAAAATGATATTGTTAAAACGTCTTCAAGCAATAAACAGTTGTTGACTGGAAACTGTTATTTTCTTCATTATCAAGATTATAAAAGATTGCAGTCCAGTACATTAAGTACAAATTAAAATATTTTCTTTTCTTTAATAGCACTCTTGGTTTCTTCATTCCACCAGACAGTTCTTTTGTTTCAAGTATTGTTTTACCCTTTCCTCAAACTAAGGCAGTAGTTTCCAACAGCATTTTCTTAAAATATTTCCAGCTAGTTTCAATGTCATCGCTTTCCCATATGTAATCTGGGTCTCTGGAAATAAGTGGCCATCTCTGTCTCTTTTAATCTTTAGGGTTTTATAGATTCCCAATCTGTGTTTCTTTGTGGTATTTAATTCTTCACCACTCCAGATATTATCCATTTTCAATAAATAGTGGTCACTTCCTATTTCGGAGTCTCTTTTATCTCTTCCGTCTTGGTCATCTTTTAGGCTTTCTTTTTTGACCAGTATATAATCGATAATGAATTAATATTTAGTGTAGAATTAGTTTAATAGTTACCCACATTGTTTTGTTTTTTTATTAATTTACAAATGTGTGTACAATCATTCATCATTTATTTTATGTGTTTAAAATTTATTTGTATTTATTCCTATTATGAAACAATATATATCAAACATTTATTTCCTTTATTAATGAATTTGGTTTATTATAGGTTATTCGGAAAATAGCATTTTCATAAGGCATATTAATAAAATAATACCATTTTTGCCATTAGAGAAGGAACATGTCAAAAAGTGCATAGATAAAGGATTTGTTAATAAGAGCTATGACATAACTGAAAATGATTATAGGTGAGTAGATTATTTTGAATTTTCCATAGTTATTTAAGGAATTAAGGTTTAACATATACTTTTTATCGGGTGGTAAATGTATAATGGAAACAATAGAAAGAGTATCTTCCATTAAAAAAAATATAACCTGGTTTTCATAAGAATAAGGAAAACTCCAGGATGTAGGGGTTACTTTTGAAGTATTAGGAGCAACTGAAGGGGCTGGAGTTGGCCAAAAGAGTGAATGCATTTGAACTTTTCTGATGGCTTGACTGGCAATAATAAAGAGACTATGGTGATCTAAAGACTGAGGATTGGAGACTTTCTGAATTCGACGATGTCATATTTGGAGATCTTGAAGTCAGTGGGATTCGGGAGCAGTGGATATCAAGCCCATTTTCTCTAATCTCAAGAGAGGGGATCTAAAAAAGAGTTGGCTGGTACCTGCCTATCTAGAATATTAAATATGGCCAAACTAAAGTTAATTGGCTTAAAGGCAGTTGATGTGGCAAGTACAGGCTTAAACCTTCCTGCCTTAGTTCTGGTACTATAATGGTACATAAATTACTGAAAGAAAGAAGCTTTCTCCGGATGGTAGAGAGTTTCTGGTAGACCAGTAGAAAATAGAGCAAATAGCCGAGAAGACCCAATATACCTAGTGATAGTTGTGTACAGAAAGGAGTTTCAGGACGACCATAACCACAAGCCAGCTCCAAGCTGCCAGAACCAAGAAGGTGGAAGCTGTAAAGTTCAGTTGTTTTTTTTTAATTTAAAAAGCACAGGCTATAATGTGAATAGGTGTATAGAAGATCTGAAAAGATAGATGAGGTAAGATACCAAAAAAATTAAAATTAAATAAAACTAGCTGTAAGGAGAGAAGTATAGCTCAGTTAAAATGCAATTTATTCCTATCATTGATTGGTGAGTTCTTGCCAGGACCAGTAAGGAGTCTAGAAACTGTCTTTCCCGAGTTTAACTAGCATTTATAAAGTGGGTACCCTTAACTGGGATTTATGATATTTTGAGTTTGGAGGCAAAATTGCCAAATCTGAAAAAAAAACTTTTTTTTTACTTATTTATTCTTTTAGGTTTCCACAGCCACTATTATTACAAAAGACTTTTTTAATTTCTTCTGGTTTAGACCGTGTACAAGAATTTTTTGCCGACGTTTCGCCAACCATGCTGCTGACTTCCTCAGGGCTGAGATGAGAATGAGGATGATCCGTGCGCTCTCGGCCTTATATGCCCACTTGGGTCCGTTCGTCAATTGTCGGATCCCGTCGTTAGTCGATCAGGTCCCTTCGTGTTCTGGGACGGAGTCTACTTTTCCATGAACACGACTGGCTGGATTCTGATTGTTCCGGCTTAGGTTGATTGGCTTTTGATTTGTTTAGCTCTTCTTGGTGTTTTTTATCTGTATTCTGTTTTTATTCTGTATTCTCTCTCTCTGGGGAGCCAGAGCTTACTCAATTTGTAACTGTCCTCCCTGTTGAAGTTATCCTGTTGTTTAATTATTTCAATGGCTTCCATAATTTTTCTTTCTGTGGCTTTGTTACATTTTTTAACCACTCTGACCATGTCGAATTCTATAGCAAGATTTGTGGTGACGAAATGTTCAGCCAAGGCTGACGTCTTACCTGTTGAGTTAAAATTTTGATCTTGGCTGTAAAGGCAAAGTGTCGTTGCCCATTTAGTTGTTTGCATATTTTAGCCTAGATGGCAGCACTCGCTGTCTATGATTTTCGTGTTCTTACTGTGCAGATGTTGTTTGTTTAAATAAAACAAAATTAGTAGTAAATCTCAGTTTTTATTTATAAATAAGCCCTAATCCTAATTTTACCGTCCATCTTCTTTACATTTTTTATGTGTTCCGTGAGTCTAGTGGAGATAAGCCTAGCGGTTTGTCCAATATATTCCTTTCCACAGGAGCACGGAATGCTATATATCCCTGGTGTCCTGAGTCCCAAGTCGTCCTTCGGGTTCGGCAGAACTTGACATAACTTCCTGTCCGTGGTGTATATGGTTTAATTTTGAACTTCTTTAGTGTTTTGGCTATTTTCTCTGTGGTGCCTTTAATATATGGGATCAGCGCTGTCTTCATGTCCTCTCTACTTTTGTCTGTATTATGTGAGCTAGACTTCTGGGCTTTTTTTAATTCCTTTCTTATTATTTCCTCTTGATAGCCATTCTTCATGAGTGCAATTTTTTACTCTCTACACTATCTTTTTAATTAACACATTGACACCCAGGAACGAGATTTCTCGTATTCATTAGACATTTGTTGGTGATCAGTAACGAGAAATCTCGTTTTGTTGATAAGCTCCGGTCACATAGTAGATTGATATTATTATATATATGATCAAAATTATATTGGTATATGATAAAATCACTGGTCTTATAGTAAACTTCAGCAAAACATTAGCGGGCGGCAATGTGTTAATGCAATACTTAAATGTACTGTTATCTCTGTTAAAATATATTGATATCATGTTTTGTCTGAATCCAAATTTTATTTTACTAGGAAAGTTTATGAGGAGCTGGGTCTTCAAGCAGGAACGTCATTTTCCAGTTCAGGCTGCAAACTTGCTTTAGTAAAACTATCTATGGGCTTGAAAAGGAAGACAGAATTGTAAATAAGCTACTATCATTCCTTAATAAACAACAGTTTAAAAACTGACTTCTGCTAAGCAATATTTGTTGTTTATTCAATATAATTAATAATTATTTTTGTAAATTTTTAAAAATTGTTTTTAATGCCAACTTGTTTTATTAAATAAAAATAACCTCTATCTAATTAATATAATTTTGTATACTTATATTACATCTAATCTTCCTCTTAAAGAAATACTTACTGGTAGTAGTAGATATCTGTGTAATCCACCAGATCTGCTTAAACTTAATTGGTTTAAACATTTTAAAAATTTGATGTTAGGTTAAATATAGTTTATTGTAAATATTACTTGTGATTAGTAGGTTTGTTGAAAAAATGTATTAAATTAAGATTTTAGAATGTATTATTTAAATGTTAAACTAATTAATAAAAAATTATTTTTAAAAAAGTATAAAATATTTAATAGTTCCACATGAACAGGTTGATTTAATAATAAAAAACAATTTCTATCTAACTAATTATACTCTTAAACTTAAGATTAAGATTTTGCAGTGAAGAGCATTTTTCATTCTGTTTCCACCTGAGCATCCAAATGGTGTTAGTAAAGGCGTTGTGCTAAATCTAGTGATAATCCAAATAATATTCATAATTTAAAAAGAATGAATAATAATCTGAATGAGTAGAGAGGCAGACTTATGCGAAGACCTAGAAAACAAAGTGAGTTATGAAGATGATCAACGCAAGATACTGTATTCAAATTTATTGGATATTAATTATTATTTTATGTATTATTACAAATTATAGCGTTAATTATTATTATTTACTGTTTGTGTTTAGTGACTTTGAAGTTCAACATATCTTGGCAACACTGTGTAACCTGCCATATGGTATTTTTGTTCATATAGCTCAATACAGTTATTTGTTTTGAACTGGCCTATTGTTTCTTGGTTCTTTGTTTAATAACCCGATTTTCAACAGGTTATGGGCCCAGGCCGTTTTTAACTGTATTTGTGAACATTTGCCGTCGTGTCAAGTTTGTGAACCGTGTCGGACTTATTCGTTGTTGGTGTGATCACGCTTTTTCATACTTCTCGCTTGTTATTTATTCGAGGACTGTTTACCTTTTATCTTTTGAGATGGAAACACAACTTATGTTGAGAGGTGCCTCGAATTGGGAAGTTTGGAGGTTCCGAACTGTGATTATATTGAAGGCTAAAGGCGCCTATAAAGTATGCATTGATGAAACAAAGCCGACGGATGAGAAGCTTTTAAAAGAATGGACTTTAAAAGATCGTTTGGCTCAAGAAATTATAACATCGAGAGTGGATGAGAGTCAACTGAGGTATTTGCTTTCATGTGAGACGGCATTTGCAATTTGGAAGAAGCTTTTAACTGTGTTTGATAAAAAGTCAGAGGTTAGTTTGCATGTTTTACAACAGCAATTTTTTGCGTACAAATACGAAAATCAGGGAATTTCACATCACATATCTAGACTGGAGGAGATGGTTTCAAAAATTAAAATGTTAGGGGAGGAGATTTCTGACAAAATGCTAATGACTAAAATTCTTATATCATTACCCCCTGAGTTTGATCATTTTATTCCTGCCTGGGAATCTTCAGAAAACAAAAATTTAAATGAGCTCATGTCACGTCTTTTAATAGAAGAGGAAAGATTAACTTCTCGTAGCAGTAATATAACAGATAGTGATGCTGCATTCTCTTCTAAATCAAAGCCCTTAAGGTGTACCATCTGTTATAAACCTGGTCATGATAAATCAAAATGATTTAAGAATATGTCAAACTCTAACATTTCTGAAAAACCTAAAACTTGCTTTTATTGTAAAAAGCCAGGGCACTTCATAAAGGACTGCCAAGCTCTAAATAAAAAGGAAGGCAAAAATGTTAAAAGGCATGCGTACATGGCATTAACCAATGAGAATATTAAATCTAGTCACTTTTGGATTGTTGACAGTGGTTCAACTGAACATATGACTCATGAACGTCATGTTTTTGATTTTATTAATCCTGTGTCAAGAACAGTAAAAATTAGTGACGGATCTTGTCTGGAGGCTGCAGGTATAGGTGATATTTCAGTTCAGACGTTCGATGGAACTGAATGGGTCCATGGAATTTTGAAAAACGTTCTTTTTGTTCCCGAATTAAAAGTGAGTTTATTTTCTGTAAGTTCCACTGTTGATAAGGGCCATACATTTGAAATTGTTGGTGAATCCTGCAGAATACTCGATAGAAACAATAAATGTTGGGCTGTGGGCACTAGGGACGGAATGCTATATAGAATGCTAGTAAAGCATGATAACATGTCCTCTGCTCATTCAAATAGTACTGTCTCCACACTGTTCGACTGGCACATCAAACTTGGCCATCAAAATTTTAAACATATTAAAAGATTTCTCGAAAACAATAATATAACTTATGTTAAAGGAAATGGCTTAGAATTCTGTGAGGCATGTTGTTTAGGGAAGCAACACATTAACTCTTATCCTTCTAGTAACTCTACTGTCTCTGAGGTTTGCGAAATCGTTAGTGCTGATTTGTGCGGTCCATCTGAAGAAATCAGTCTTGGAGGCTCAAAATATTTTCTTCTTTTAAAGGATCATTTTAGCAAATTTCGCAAAGTATATTTTTTGAAAAACAAAGAAGACATTACATCCAAACTGGAAGACTTCATAGCAATAGCTAAGCGAGATACGGGCAAGCAAATAAAAACATTACGCACCGATTGTGGGACCGAATTTAAAAATTCAGATGTAAAACGACTACTAGGCAAATTAGGTATTCGCCATCAAACATCTGCTCCGTATCAACCTCGTCAAAATGGGAAAATTGAGCGCGAAATGAGAACAGTCGTTGAGAGTGCTCGGACCATGTTATATGCCAAAAACCTCGACAAAAACCTTTGGGCAGAAGCCATTAACACAGCAGTGTTTCTTCTTAACATTTCAGGTACTAGTTCCATAGATAACAAGACACCTTGGGAACTATGGTTTGGAAAGAAATTTGATGATTTAAAATTCCTTAAAACTTTCGGTTCTGAAGCATTTGCTCATATTCCAAAACAGAAAAGAACAAAATGGGATCCAAAAAGTAAGAAAGGTATTTTTGTAGGATACCCAGAAGATTCTAAAGCCTACAGAATATATTATCCCTCTGATAGAAAAATTGAAATAGTAGAGATCTGATTTTTAAGCCTTGCATTGGCGACTTTAAAGGTCCTCCTATTATTTTTAAGTCCTTATTTGAAGAAGAAGTAATTACTGAAGAGGAACCAGAAGATCCCGAAGAAAATCAGACAGCTGAAGAAGATAATGAATCTTTCCATGGTTTTGACAACACTGAAACACAACTGCAACGGATCGTGGAAAAACCGAAACATCATCATAACCTAAGAAAACGGGGAGACATCAAAAGGCCAACTCGTTTTCGGGATTATGACGCTGCAGATAATTTCTGTGACTCTGAAGACATTACTCTTGCTGAGGCTGTTAGCGATCCAGGATGGAAAAGTGCAATGCAGGAGGAAATGGATGCATTGCGGAAAAACGCTACCTGGACCTTAGTGGATTTACCTATGGAAAAGAAACCTCTTACATGCAAGTGGGTTTTTAGGAAGAAATGTTCTGACAACGGAGAAAAGAAGAAAGCCAGACTCGTAGTGAGAGGTTTTGAGCAAAAACAAGGCGTTGATTTTACTGAGACATTCAGCCCTGTAGCCAGCTATGAAAGCATACGGTTTTTATTGGCTTTGGCAGTTAAAAAGAGTTACTTGCTTTATCAGTTTGACGTTAAAACCGCGTTTTTAAATGGAGAGTTGAATGAAGAGCTGTATATGCAACAACCCGAAGGTTTTCAAGACGGAACAGAAAAGGTATGCAAACTACAGAAGAGTCTCTGTGGTTTAAAGCAAGCCCCTCTAAATTGGAACTCAACATTCTCAAAGTTTTTATCTAGTGAAGGATTTGTTTCTAGTGCTGCCGACGAGTGTGTATATGTTGACCCTGGTGAAGACACAATTATTCTCTGTTTATATGTGGATGATGGACTAATTCTCGGAGAGTCAAAAACAGAAATTATGAAACTATTAGAAAAATAGAATAAAAGGTTTGACATTACTTTTGGTGAAGCCAAAAATTATTTAGGAATGCAGATTCTACGTGGAAGCGACTCAATTTTTGTAAGTCAACCTGCCTATGCCTGGAAGATATTATCAAGATTTAAGATGGAACAATGTGACCCCGTGAAGACCCCTATGGACCCCCATCAAGAAGAAACAAATCAAGATAGTGCGAAAAATAAACCATATCGAGAGGCAATAGGAAGTCTACTGTACTTATCAAATGTGATTCGACCTGACCTTGCTTATTCGGTTAACTATCTTAGTAGATTCATGGAGAACCTGACTATTGATCATTGGAAGCAACTGAAAAGAATGTTCAAATATTTAAAAGGGACCTCGGATTATGGTTTGCTGTATGAAAAAGGAAGCGACCTACAGATGTACTCCGATGCTGATTTTGCTGGTGATCTCAGTACTAGAAAATCTACTAGCGGCTACCTAATTATGATGTCAGGAGGAGCTGTTGCTTGGGCATCAAGAAAACAAAATTGCACAGCTCTTTCCACGGCTGAAGCGGAGTTCATTGCAGCGTGTGAAGCCTTAAAGGAGCTTGTATGGATCGTTCATCTTTATCAGGAGATTGGAACTAATAAGGAGTTGACACCATTTTTCATTGACAATAAAAGTGCTTTATTTATGATTGAAAAGAGTGATGCAAAAGCGTTAAGGCGTACAAAACATGTTAGAGTCAGGTATCATTATTTGTTAGAACAGTTTAACAAAATGTTTTCTTTTAATCATATTAGCTCAGACAAACAAATTAGTGATATTTTAACAAAACCTTTGTGTAAAATTAAATTTGAAACTTTTCACTCTCACTTAGGTGTTAAGTGTTTAAAGGACAATAATAATTAAGGAGGAGTATTGGATATTAATTATTATTTTATTATTACAAATTACAGCATTAATTATTATTATTTACTGTTTGTGGTAATTGTTTAGTGACTTTGAAGTTCAACATATCTTGGCAACACTGTGTAACCTGCCATATGGTATTTTTGTTCATATAGCTCAATACAGTTATTTGTTTTGAACTGGCCTATTGTTTCTTTGTTTTGTTTCTTGGTTCTTTGTTTAATAACCCGATTGTCAACAAAATTTTAAACATGTTCAATTACATATATAAACCTAGCTATAATATTATCTGACCTTGTATTTTAATGATTTATAATGATACAAGTGAAATAAGAATAATATCGCTTTAATTTGTTCATCGCATCTCTTTATTTGTGAGGCTATATCATTTCCTGAACAGTGCAGTTAGTAACTCATTTACAATTTTTTTTTTTAAATACTCTAATTTTGGATATTATTATAACTAAAGTGAAAAATCCTCTTTATTACTACATGCTATCTTGATCAGAAGGCTGCCAAGCAAGAATTGTATTTATAGTTGCTATTCCCCGTGTGCTCCACGGTTCAAGTAGCTCTGGTGGGGATTTAACCCTGTCTCCTAAAGCTGAACTCTGTGGACGTTTTACAACCACTGCTTCTGGGACAACCCTGTCATATAACATTAATTTTTGTTACTGCCTTAAAAAATCACATTACTTCAAAGTGATAAAAATAGCAATTTTTCTGAGACGACTACTGATTACAATATTTAAGTTATTTTTGATCTGAATATCTCAAGGAAATGTGATAAAATGCCTGATAAATTTTTATTTTATTAATTTTGTGCTCATTTTTTAATATCTAATTTTGTAGGATTGCTTGATTTTTTTTTTAAGAGTCATTTTAAAAATAAAAATAAAACAGAAAGATAGACCTCCCTAGGAATGGTGAGTAATGTGAATCTATCAATCAGACAGATTTGAATAATTTTAACTATTTAGTAATTTATAGTTTAATATGTAACTATTATATAATTTAACTAAGAAGATAATAATTATAATTAAGAAATAATAGAACTTAGAAATTAGCAAGCTATATTATGTAACCCAGGTATATTAATCTGGGAGAGCTGTGCTGGGCTTGCCACGTTGCACGCATGCCATATCAAGAAGCTGCTGGATGAGAGGCTTCACCGAGCGAGAAGAGGAAGGCCTCGTCTTAGATGGGAGAACACTGTTGCCAGGAATGACTGTCAACTACTTGACACCCCACAGCTGGGGAGTGGACACAAAGGATCGACCCACCAGGATGGATGGATGGATGGATTAATAACTTATAAAATTAAAGAATAGAACTAAGGTAGTCAATATCTCCTGATGCATATAAAAATTCAGAGACTGAAATGGCTGGAAGCTGTTTTGAAGCTAAATAGATAAAACAGTAGCCAATAGAGTTTGAGAATATCGTCTAAATAGAAAGGGAAGTTGAAGTTTTGATGATGAAATGCCATAGTGCAAGATACTTGGAGATAGTAGGCAATTGTTGAGCATACCAAGAGCAGCTTTATGTGGTCACTGTGCTGGCAGATAGATCATAAAATTGAAAGTAATGAAACTGATGTTGAAAGCTTTTTATGTTTTCTAATAATGATTATTTTGTTGGTAATCAGAGAAGTTAATTAACTTTTAATTCTGGTGATAATGGGCATTTGGTTTAGTAATGAAAATTGTTTCCTTGTATTTCACCTGACTAGATATCAGAAAAAAAAAAAATTTCTACACCCCCGATGAAATGATGAATGAAATGAGTTTACTCTGTAGTTAAGAAAACAGAATCGTGTTATTTATGTATTGAATAATGAGCTAAGACAGGCTTGAAAACGAGTTATTTGCTTAAATAACATCATCATTTCAAGCCAAACATTATGAGAAAGACATGATTCCACTTCTCTCAATATAGTTAACTCTGTCTTAACAAAATTAAACTTAACCAATACTTCACCTGGGTCGCAGATATTTTCATTTAGGCATTTTGACTTTACTAAGTCTAATAAACTACATGAAAAAAATTATTGATAACTCCAAAATTTGTAGATAAGACAATTTTTATGCGATACAACCACTTTTGGCATGCTGGAAAAAACTGATTAAAATCAAGCATAGTAAAATAAATATCAAACCTGTTAGGTTTGGCAGTTTTCGGCCTAGGTCTTTGATGGGAATGCAGCGGTGGCGGTGGAGGAAGAGGCAAGTAAGGCGGTGGCTCCTCTATTGACGATATACTTGTTCCGCCCCACGTTCTCTCGGCTCTTTGTCTCTCTTGGGCTGATTTTACTTTTCTAGCACGTGATCCTTGACCTAGTGGCTGCCCGTCTGATCATAAAATTTGATTACATCTTATTAATATAGATCTTATTTACTACCAGGTATAAAAACATATGAATGTAAAATATTTGAAATTTAATGTCATTTCCATGTAATAGAAAGATGTTACAAATGTTTTTTCTCCCTGGTTCCTTCTATTTTTTCCTCTTCCGCTCCCAGTTTATCATAACAGTTGCTAGTTTCTGTTTTGGTCCTGATTATGCATATTAGTCCAAGGAAATATACATTAAAAAAAAACCCTAACTATTATAAAGAAAATGTTTTAAGGTTTAATTAAAATAATAAACAACAAACTTGGGGATGTGAATAATCCATCCATTTAGTTTTTCAGAAATTCATTTCTCACAAATATGGTTTAATAAATTTAATTAAAGTTAAAACATATAAGATAATTTTTTTTTAACATTCAGGAGTTGTATTTTGTCTATATAGCACATTTGTTATTTTATTTATCTTCATTTTTAAATTGTTAATAAAATAATAAAAAGTGAAATAAAAATTTTCGAAATTTCTTTAATAATTAATTTTGTAGTTGACAAACCTTTGAGATCATGTTCATCGTGTGGCCTGTGAGGCTCCAATTTAATACCCTTTCTCTAACTAACACTTACTATTAGTTCAGAAAACTGAATAATAATAAGGCTAAAGTAAAATAAAATTTAAAAATATATAACTTGGATCTAAATAAACTTTTAACGAGTGTTAAGGGTGTTTAAACCTTAAATGTGTTTAAATATATAGATATTTTTCATATTGAATACATTACTGTTTACTCAATTGTAGAATAATTGTATTATTAGTATTATAATTGTATTATGTTATTACTGTATTAATATACATTAGAATTGTATTACTGACCTAGGAATCCATCACTGTCACTCACTTCAAGAACTGCATTCTGCTCAAAACTGATCTGCTTATTGAATTTAGCTTTTTTTATTTTTTCTGATTCATCAGACTGACCCTGAAATGTATTGGGTAAAAATACAAAGGCACTGGATGAATTCATCTCATTTTCATTAAACTATAAATAAATAAAAAGGCTATAAAACTTACTGACATAACTGACAGGACAGCAGCTTCAGCGAGCGTTGCTAATTCTTCCTCACCAACATCTATTTCAGAGCTCAACACCAGATCACGGAAAGGATCGCTAACAAAAACTTCTCTTGTATCTAAAAATATCTTGAATTAATGTAGAATTAAAATATTAATTTTAACTGTAAATTCAATGTACAATATATATCCATTAACAATTTAAATGCAGAGAAGTGTCCTGGTTTGTTATTTGTTCATTTAACGTCACTTTATGCTGCTATGGCTAATTGGACGATGCTACAGTGGAAGCTCTAAATTTTGCCTATCCAGGTTTAATTAGGATAGGGATTTTTAACGAGTACCTGACATCGTACAGACTCGGGACCTCCGTTTAAAGTCCCTCCCGAAGGACGGCATAACTAAGGATTTTTTACTCCCTTAAAAAAATCTTAGGGCCACCTGCCGGGCTACGAACCCGCAATCTTGGGTTTAGTAGTTTGTTACACTAACCACTAGACCACAGGTGACCGAAGTGTCCTGGTAAAGGGGGTGTTACCTCGAAACTTTACAAATAAAAATATAGATTGAATAATGAATTATTAACTGAAATCTTCCCCAAAAAACTGCAAGAATATCTATCTTTATCTCAGAAATTTTTTAAAAAAATCCTACAATTTTGAAGTTATGCCTGCCTTTAAACACATAGTTAATTTGCATGTGTGTTTTTTATATATGCATATGCACATTACATATGGGTATTGTAATGATTTATGTGTAATGTATATTACTTGTTCAGTGCACAACTCAATAAATAAATTTAAAGCAAATACTTAAGCCGGTTGATGTGATTCCAGATGCTGATAGATCTAAATCATGTGTAAAAGCCATGACATCAAGTGCTGCCGTCAATGCTCCTCCAAAACTTCCTTGATTTTGTTGGGCTTGCTGTTCTGCTGTATTTTCCATTAGTACATCTACCACAGGGCTGTAATAATAATATCATTTTTAAAAAATGTAATTAATATGTTTATATATATATATATATATATATATATTTTTTTTTTTTAATTTTGAAGAGAAAAGATTATGTCTAGGTCGGGATTCGAACCCGCCGCGTCCGATTTGGGAGTGTCACCCGCATTTCTAGCGCGGTGCTCTAACCACCAATATTTAAATAATTAAAAAGAACCATAAATGAATTTTATATATATATATATCCAAATTTTATTGTGTTTATACAGTATATAGTATATAATTATACTAGTATACACAAACATGTTGATCAAACCCAACATCAAAAAGGGGTTTATTTATTTATTTTGTCTTCCATTCACCTACTATCCCAAAAATTATACTTATCTAAATAATGTTAAAATATATATTTTTCTAGTGATTCAAAATGTATAAAGTTATAATATTGTGGTGGCTTCTTGTACTTAAGTGACCTAATCCTGATGTTATTGACACTAAATATTGTTAAAGTATTTATCTTTTCTTTAAAATTTGATTATTTTTTATAATTTATGATTAATGTCTAATAAAAACAAACAAAAATTTTAAAAGAGAAATAGATAAGAGAAAACTAATGCAGTCTGTTATCCTGAACTACATTATTTACACATTGCATGTATTTAAATTTTTACTAATGCTTGTAAGTTTAGAATGAAAGTTACAACAAATTAAAAAAAAAGTCTTGACCCTGAAGGATTTGGAAACTCCCAAAATGACCATGTAGTGGATATAACCTACATAATACAGAATATAGGAAAACAGAAATTAACTTAAATTTATTGAGTACTAACTGGGTAGTTCCTCTATATGCCTTTATCTCAGGACATGATTTATCGTTCATTATATTTTACTTGATGTATTCAGTATGCAGTCGTAAATTTAAATAAATCCATTTTTAAAATAACAAAAAAAAAATTAAATTTATATGACTATTCACATAATCCTTGATCATGAAAAAGTTGGAAAGCACAAATCTCTGCTCAAATTTATCATAAATTACTAGTTATTTATGATGCAAACAGTTATTAGCAGGTTTTAACACTTATATCGGATATCCGTCTAATAGACGGATACACTTAACCTTTTTGTTGCTAGTAGCACTGGAAGTCAACTCTGGAGTCTGTGCGACTAAAAGAGTCTCAGTTGGGAATGCATCTTTGTCCAGTCAACGACAATAAACTTTTTATATAATGATTTTGCCCTTTACAGCCCTTCAACTCCAAGTCACTACGTCTGACAGATGGATATTCCAGAAGCGCAAATTCTAATACATTCACTATTTTAATTTATCCGCTTCTTAGACGGGTATTTTAAGTTAGGTTTTTCTAAATTTTATACATTTATAAATTAAAATATACTCTATGAATTTAAATGAGAGGCTTTTAAACTAAAAAATCGAAGAACAGCATACAAATGCATAAATTGCCAAACACTGCTCAAAAAAGTTGTGCAATAACTGTGTATTGAAAATGGGCCCATCAAAATAAAAGAAATTACTCAAAGTCAAAACAAACACTGTTATAAACCAAAATTATTACGTGCAATTTAAAGAATTTAATTTTATGTAAACATTATAAAACACTAAATTCATAATTTATACATTCAATTATTCTTTTTTTTATTTATTGTACATCCTGAATAATGATTAATAAAATAATTGAACGTTTGAGTGGAAGAAAAGCAATATTTAAAAAAAAAAAAAGTAACAGGCACAATCAGTTTTGGATATACTTTTTATTATGTGCGATCGAATTTTTTTTTTAATATTACTGTTTTTCCACTAAAAAATTGAAATATTAGATATTAATATAAGCATTATAACGAAGTAACTTGGTTTGAGTGAGAAAAATTGATAACTAATGCACTGACGGATGTTTCAAAATCCTATCCGCCCACTAGTCAGATGTTCCTCTAAACGCCATAAAAACATGTCCCTACATAAGTTTTAACTATCGTGAACATAATGTTACTGCTGTATTGGTTGAGTGCCTAGTGCCATGCATTTTATAGCATTTTTTTATATATTTTTGATTAATTTGGTTTGATCTTGAAAATAAATAATAATGGGCCATCTTTTGATTTGATGTTCGGTTATGATCATTTTAAAAGTTCTGAGTATATGTTTTTCACTTGGATGCTAAATAAGGGCAAATCATGGTTGTATCCGTTTAATCTTTATATAATTATCCCAAACACATATTCAATGCATGTTGGCATTTTTTCTGTGAGAATATTTCCAAAGGTAAATAATAATTATTTAAAAATGATTATTACTAAGCAAATTCTCAAAATCTATATTACATACTTTTGCGGTACTTTAACTGGTGTTGATATCGAAGCTCTATCCCACATTATTCTTCTTAATTGTTCACCATTCATGCCTCTTTTTCGGAGTTCATTTATTGTTACCTTTCCTACTCTCTAAAAATATAGTTATATTTTATTAAAAATATTTTTTCAAAAGTGTTCTGCATAGGGAGGCTTCAATAATAAGGATTTTTGTTGACAGTGGTCCTAAACTAAATTTTCCGGTTTTATGATTACATAATTGTTTGAAATAAAAAATGAATATTTAAATAAAGTATGTTTAAATGTAACAAACAAAATTACAATTTTTGGCAATCCAGGACTAGCAATCTCAATATTAGGCCAGAGAGATTAGAGAGAACCTACTGCATTTTACAAGACACTTCAGCTAAATTCTTCATCTCTTAATCTTTGTAAAATATGTTCAAAAGAAAAATAGTATTTGAAAATAATCATACTAATTAATTATTTTATTTTAAAAAATAGTGGCATCAAATTTAACAAATTATGTTTCTAAGAATAATGGGCAAAATAATTTTCCTATTTCATTTGATTTTGTATTGATTTTTATTAATTAATGGTTAAAACATTTTCTATTAAAATATATAATTACTTTCCAATTAGCTACTGCTCCTTTCCTTTGCTTAGCTCTTGTTTTACTTTTACTTTTTATAACCATTACACCACGTTGTTCTGTCGATGGATCGTCTCCAGGTCCTAGTTTTATACTGTATTCTTGAAGATATTGTTTACAATCTTCTTGATTTACTGCTCTTTCCAGCGAAACTACAATTTTAGCCCACTATGGGTAATATTAAAAATGAGATATGTTACAGAAATTAAAATATTTCAGTTGTTTGGATAAATTTACCTGCTTCATCCATTCCTTTTCACTTTGCTCAATTACATGTGCATATGTATTTCCCATCATTGCTATTAACATGTTAAGTAGGAGTATAGGAACAAGAATCATGAAGATCGCAAAGACTGTTTTGCTTAGTGTTGGGTATGAAGTATGGGATAGTTCAGCATACTAAAATTATAATTAAAAATCTCTTATTTAAACCTGAAAAGTATTTTTGTTAATAGAAACAATTCACATAAAACAATTACATTGTAGTCACCGAGAGTGATCTGAAATAGAGCCATCCACGTGCTATGGTATGAGCTGTAAAGAGTATTCTTAACCCCTGGAAATCCTTTGTACAGGAAGTAGAAAGATTGGGAGAAGCCGAAGAGTACAATCGAATAAATTATACCAAAAGTAAACATATCTCCTACTATCATACTGTATACCATTGTTACAAATGGTCCTGTTAATCTCACTGCCCTAAAATTAAATAAAGGTAGTAAGTTTCTAAATAAACAATTCAAGTAAAATTTGACTTTAATCTTTAGCATTAATGATAAGATTTTGTTAAACATTTAAAAACAATGAACAACAACTTATTCTATAACTATATAAGTAGTTAACTAAGGTTGGAGATGATTGTTTCAGTAGGAAAAAGTGGTTGTTCAAATTAAGTAATAACTGAGAAGTCTATTATATGCATATTATTATTGAATTTTCTCACTCAACCACCAGGTCTCCCCTCCCCCTCGATTAAGGGTACAAACTTTATAGAGGTCCAAGAGGCTCTTTAGATTCCACAATTTCGACCCATAGTTATTTTTTGTACTGTTAACAAAAAAAAAAGTATCTGTCGGCTTCAAACATGGAATCTATAGGTCTGTTACCCAGCAATATAAGTAATGATCTGCAATTCTAATAATATACAAAAGAAAAAAAAATGGTAGGCAAATTATTTCAAATACCCTGCAAAAAACATGAGTAAGAACCACGATCCAGGTACTGCAAACACTAATATTGCCTCTTCTGTCCTTTTATCATCCATCAATCGAAATGGAATACATACTAGTATAAGTATATTCGATACCAGGAATATGGCTTTGGCTGGATCCTAGAAAAATAGAGCAAACAATAATATTTTAATACATCTATATTTTCCCTAATTTAAACTTTGCAATTTAAAGGAATGTATTTATAAACAAAAATAAAACTGCCCATTTAACTTTTAAGTTATTCAAAGTTTTATATCACATTTGAAATGTGGAACTTCCATATGTATTTATTTTTTGCAGAAACATTGCTGTAATAAATATGTGACCAACTAAAAAAAAAAAGAAAGAAAAATAAATTAATAAATAGTATGGAGGTCAAAAGATCTTAAAGAAAAATAATTCAATAGTAATAATAATTCTTAAATACTAAAAATAATAATTAAGTTATTCTTACATTTATCCATACTTTTCTATTTTATAAATATAAATGTCAGAAAAGAATTAAGTAATTATACATGCATGTTTCCTGTGCATTTAAAACTAATAATGATGTGACTGATTAAGGGTGAATAAAAACCAATTGTGGATCTTTTTCCTCAAGTTTGTCAAACTGACCTTTCATCAAGATAATTTTTTTTTTAAATTATAAAAGTAAAATTTTCCTTTGAAATGTAATATTAATTATTTGGTATTTGAAATGCAATATTTTATTATTTTGTATTATATAGGTGACTAAAGTTCATACAATTTTGCTACTCCTTGATTAGAAAAAAAAAAACTTCCTTTTGCTCTTGATTCTGATAAAAAAAAAATTTTAAGCTACACTTTCTAAGTAATGAAAGAAATTTTCATATATTTAAAAAACAACATATAATTTATGGAAATTATAATAGAAACACATTACACACATTCATTGATCATATCATAAGTATGAAAAATAATCAGACAAACAAGTTCTTTAATTAAATTTTCTCCAACTCCAAGGTATTTAATGGTGGTTGACTTATAACTATATTTATTCAGGCATTAAAATTAAGTCAATAAAAAGCGGCTTCGCTCGCGTGGAATTTGGTCTGCCACATAAAGTTTCGTGAAAGATCATTTTAAATAAATAATTTAATTATTTTTTAAAAATATAAGTTACTCGTACATCCAAAATTTCAGGTGTCTAACTTCAAAACTGACGGATTCTATACAACCTTTGAACCCATATTATATTAAAGGGGAAACCCTTGGGGCGGAATTATCCAAATTTCTTTCTTAAACTATACATAGAACCTATCTACAAACTTCAAGATGTTAAGTTCCTGATTTGCCTTTAATTATGCACTATAAATCAGCCCTTGCTGTAGCCTATGATGTATAACCTATTTTACTCAATATGTTTCATCCAAATCCGTTCAGTAGTTTTTGCGTGAATGTATAACAAACATAAATACAAACATTCACATTTATAATATTAGTAAGATATCAAAACAAATAGTTTCACTCATGTTCTTTCTGTTATTCTAAGAACTATTATCATGTGATTTGCCTTTAATTATGTACTATAATGAATTCTCCATAGTACCTAAAAAAACTGTCGGGAGGAAGGCACGAGCCGCCGTGCGCCCCCCCTAAATACGCGCTTGCTATACTTATGCTATAGCCTATGTGTTATTCTGATGTTTAAACTATATTACTGTAAAGTTTCATCCAAATCCATCCAGTAGTTTTTGCGTGAAAGAGAGACAAACATACAAACTTTTACATTTATAATATTAGTAAGATTAGTAGGATATCAAAACAAATAGTTTCACTCATGTTCTTTCTGTTATTTTAACAACTATGATCATGTGATTTGTCTTTAATTATGTGCTATAATGGATTCTCCACAGTACCTAAAAAACTGTCGGAGGGAGGGCACGTGCCCTGTGCGCACCCCCTAAATCAGCACTTGCTATAGCCTATGTGTTATTCTGATGTATAACCTATATTACTCTACAGTTTCATCCAAATCCGTTGAGTAGTTTTTGCGTGAAAGAGAGACAAACTTTTACATTTATAATATTAGTAAGATTAGTAGGATATCAAAACAAATAGTTTCACTCATGTTCTTTCTGTTATTTTAACAACTATGATCATGTGATTTGTCTTTAATTATGTGCTATAATGGATTCTCCACAGTACCTAAAAAACTGTCGGAGGGAGGGCACGTGCCCTGTGCGCACCCCCTAAATCAGCACTTGCTATAGCCTATGTGTTATTCTGATGTATAACCTATATTACTCTACAGTTTCATCCAAATCCGTTGAGTAGTTTTTGCGTGAAAGAGAGACAAACTTTTACATTTATAATATTAGTATTATTATTATTATTTAATTTTTTTTATTTGCACCTGCGCAATTGCGCATCTAGCAAATTTGAATGAAGTTTCTTTCTCTTCGTTTTTCTCCATGATCATTCAGTTATTTTGGAAATATATATATATATATATATATATATATATATATATATATGTATCAATTGTTCAGTAGGTCTCTTGGCCAATGTCTTTTTAATCTTTTTTTATTAAGTCCAGGTAACAGGGAGTAGGAAAGCGGAAGAACGAGTGGGTTTGGGTGATATTGTGTCAATGAGTGGAATGATATGTATTTGTTATGAATATATGATTTTATAGTAGGAATGTTCATGTCGTTGTGTATAGTGTGATTCGAAACATACCATGGTGCATTAATAATTTTTCTGAGAATTTTGGATTGTGTTATTTATATCTTGTGTATGTGAACTTTTTTTGCTGAACCCCAAAGTTCTGCTCCATATGTCCAAATAGGTTTTAGTATACTGTTATAGATAAGTCGTTTGTTCCTCAAGTCAAGTGAAGATCTGTAGTCCAGAAGATGTGATAGTTGTTCGTACCGTCTAGTCAGTTCTTGTCTTTTTAATTTTGTATGTACGTTCCATGTAAGTCTTTTGTCCAAGTATAGTCCTAGGTAACGTGCATAATTTTTGGAAGGTACTTCGTCGTCAATTTTGACTGCTGGACACGAAGCTTTGCGTAGAGAGAAGCTTACATGGCTCGATTTTGAGGCGTTTAGTTTTATTTGCCATTTATAGAACCACTTTTCTAAATCAAATAAATGATTTTGAAGAGCTATAGATGCTAGGTTTGGGTCTCTGTGAGAAGAAATAATGGCTGTGTCGTCTGCGAAGGTATAGATGTTGGTGCAAGACTGCTTGGGAATATCAGAGGTTTATACGGAATAGAGAATGAGGCTTAAAACACTGCCTTGCGGTACACCCCTGTATTGAGGGATGAAGGAGGAAATCAAAGAGTCAACGGAAGTACAGAAGAATCTGTCTTGGAAATAAGATTGAAGAATTAAAAAGTATGTAGGAGGTAAGTGAGGTTTTATTTTCCAGAGAAGACCCTTGTGCCAGACACTTTCAAATGCTTTTTCAATGTCAAGAAAAATCGCAGAGCAATATTCTATTTTCTCAAAAGCGATAGATATTGCATCCACGATACGATGACACTGTTGTACAGCAGAATGAATAAGAACGAAAGCCAAATTGATGGTTCGGTATCACTCCGCTATTTTGGAGGATAGGTTTTATGCGATTAAGGAAGAGTTTTTCAAATAATTTTGACATTATAGGGAGGAGTGCAATTGGACGATAAGATGAAGGATTAGTAACAGGTTTAGAAGGCTTAGGTATCATTTTAATTGTGGAAAGTTTCCAAAGGAGCGGAAAATAGGTTATGCGCATGATTGAATTATAGAAGAGGGTAAGAAAGAGAACAGCTTTCCGAGGTAAGTGGCGGAGGATGAAGGGAGTGATGAGATCATAACCAGGAGCTTTTTTGTTTGGCATTTTGTTCAGTACTTGGTAGATTTCTTTTGGATGAAATGCCGGAGGAGGGAGTGATAAAGGTAGTGCTGTTATCAAGTCGTCATCTATTTTGTCAGTGAGAGCAGTATTCTGAATTTCGTTTCTCTTGAATATATGAGCAAGATGTTTTGCAAATTCGTTTGCTTTTTCTTCGTCATCACCCAAGTGTTGTTTGTACGTCTAAGAGGGTATTGAACCACCTTTTGCTTAATTATACTTCTTGTAGCTGTCCATACTGGTCTGTCTCTGTTATTTATAGAATTTAAATAGTCCTTATAATTGTTGTTTTTAAATTTAGATAATTCTTGTTGTAGTTTACGGGTTAGTTTGTTGAGTTCTGTTTTGTATGAAGGATATCTTGTTCTTTGCCATAAAGCTCTAGTTCTACGTTTTTCTTTCATAAGATTTCGTATTGGTTGAGGTAGATAGGAATCAGGTTTTGGTAAAGTCGTCTTTGGTGTTGTGGAATGCCAAACTGCGTTTTGAATACATTCGGTCAAGTGATTAACAACATTGTCCAGGTCATCGGGTGTATGTATGTTAGTATTAAGGGTGATTTTGTTGTTTAAATAATTTTGGAACTTACTCCAGTTTATATAGCCATTTATTAATGCTATGGGTGCAGGTTTTGTAAATGGGTGATTTGATAGCTCGAGGAAAACTGGGCTATGATCTGAAGAGAGGTCAGAAAGAGTGGTAACTTTGGAATGTTTAAGTGGCAAGGAGTTCGAAACAAAGAAATCTATAACATCGAGTGACTTTGCTATTGCTGTAGGCCAATAAGTAGGTTCAGAAGGGAAAATAGTAGAAAGTTTTAGCTCTTCTATGCATTTATTTAGCCTTTTCCCGCGAGTATTTGAAATTTGAGAACCCCATCTAGTATTTTTAGCATTAAAGTCACCACCAGCTAAGAATGGTTTACCCATAGTTGAAAACAGGTTTTTCAACTCATTTATGGAAATAACTTTGTTCGGAGCAATATAAACGGAAGATATTGTTAGCTGATATTTTGGAGAAGTTAAGCAAATAGTGGTGAGTTGAGTTGTATTCGTAGAAATGGAAGGAACGAAGTGATGATTCAACGACATTCCTACAACGATTGCAGTACCTCAATGGGCCGAGTGGTCCGGATGGTCTGTTCTATATACTTCCTATCCATGAATTTTGAATGTTTGTTTGTCTGTTAAATGAGTTTCTGTTACAAGTGCAATGTTTATGTTGAGTTCTTTTAGGCAAGTTTCTAGTTCGTATTTTCCATGGAGCAGACCATTGGAGTTCCAAAGGAGTATTTTAAGAGAAGGTGATAGATTTTTAGCCATAAGAAGGATTCGAATTGATAGAGGAAGTTAATTTAGCGTGAAGTTCAAGAATTGGAGATAAAAAGGCTTTGAGTTCAAAAAGCAAAGATTCAATAGAAGATTTTATAACCGAAGAAGTATCGAAAGATAAAGAAGGTGGGTAGGAATAAAGAGTGGAAGAATAACTCCCTGTTACCTTATTACCGCACTGTTACCGTAGCTTTTTCTCTAGTTCGGTCCGACGAAGAAAAGTGTTCAACTGGGTGTAGGTCTGATTTTTCTTGTTCGTTTGTTAAAGTTACCATTTCATTTACCTTAGTGGTATCAACAACATTTTTAATCTGGGAAGAAGGCTCCTGGTTGACTAGTGTAGTTAATATTAGTAAGATTTAAATTAAGTATGCAATCGACTTCAATGATAGCTCAAATCAAATAAAAACACTTTAATAGTTGATAAATTGTACTGACCAGTTGTTTGATAAATGATAAAAATCCTTGGTTCCTTATTTCCCCTCCTTGTTGCACCAGAACATACGACAGAACTCCTAAAACAGTAGCTACTTCAAAACCTTGCCTTGCTACTGATTTCCAATCGTCTCCTCCTAGAAGCGGTTTCGTTCTATCTGTTGGGCGTAGATAAACTGCTCCACTTAGGCAGAGTAAGTGAAGCATCAAAATAACCAGCCTTTTTAAAAACTGTCTCTGAAATGGAATATCATTATAATATTAAAAAAAATATAATATAAAACAAGAAAAAAGGAAAACAACGTTGATAAGCAATTAAAATTAATAATAAACATAGTGAAGTTTATTTGTAAGGCAGCCTCAAACAAAAAAAAGATTAAAATGAGTTTATAATCTCTTGATAAAATATTTTATTTTGTACATTAATAAATCATCAACATTTCATGTCAAAAGTTATAATGAAAATTAGGGTAAGTGGAATATATCACCTCAATTAACTGTTACAATGCCATCACCTATCAATTGATTTCATAAATATGGCTGTAATATATATATATAAATATAACTGAGCCATGTGTGTGAACTCTAGGCTCAGTTTGATTTTTAACTGGTTGAAAATACAAAGCATAACACCAAACCACAGTATTCCAAACATTCCCAGACAGAATGAGTTAAAGATTAGAACTGATTTTAAATGAGCAACCAATGTAACTGAAAGTTAGTATAGGAGGTTGGCATTTCTTAGAGCGTTGTGTATACATATATTCATTAAATGTTAAGACCGTGGAAAAACTCCAACGAAAAGCCCTTAAGTCTCCAAACTTAGGGCTTTTTAGTTTGGAGACTTAAGGGATTTTCGTTGGAGTTTTTCCACGGTCTTAGCATTTATGTATGGTCTCTTTTTACTTTTCAATATTAATATATTCATTAAACTTATTGATAATAAAAAATCCCACTGCTTATGTATTTTAGATAAAATCTAAAATCTGTTTAATGACATTTTTCTTATATAATTTTTATACCCTTGCAAATGTTTTCCATTTTTCTTCTAGCAGCCTTTGAATTATACCTCCATCTAACATGTCTAAGTGCTCTTCTTTTGTCCCATTTAGAATTATGAAGAGAGCAGAATTCCAGTCTGAAAAATAAATTATGAAATATAAAAATTAATACTGAAAGCTTCCTCTACACAGTATACTATCCCTGTTCAACAAGGATAAATAAATCATCATTTTATATTTCTGAACAAAAAATTTTTAAAATAATAATTTTAGAGATGTTATCCCTGTCAATGATAAATGCTTGTTTTTCCATAAGGTTATTCAACTGTTTATTGTTTAATAAATCAATGATGTTGGCACTAGTGATGTCAGTTAAAAGTCTACAATACCCTTCATGACAATAAAATATTGTTTATTCTTGACAAATCTTGAAATTATTTCTAAAAAGTTTAATAAAAGTTTAATAAAAAAAGTTTTCAATACCATTCAAATGAAATAGTGAGAAAATGTTGTAATTAAGTAGTAGTGAAAAATTAGCAGCTGAACTGAACTTTAAAATACCTAATACATCATCTTATAGAAAGTTGAAGAACGACAGCCTTTAATATTGAGTCTAAATGAACCTATAGAAGTAATAAATCTAGTAAGTAGTGGTGTCAATTAAAGAAATTAGTCATCTCCATCCAGATTACTGAAGTAATCAGATACTACTATTACAACAAATTCTTGGTCATAAAGATCATCTAAAAGTAAATATACAAACAGTCATAAAATGTGGCCGCTAGTGATTAAACAACAAAAGATCTCAACTTAACCTATGGTGAATAATTTCTTATAATTTAACATTTGGGGAACAAAATGTTGATTCAACAATTCAATAACAGTATGTTTTTACTTAAAACCAACACTGAAAACGAGGTTAATTCATGCAGTGAGTCTTATGGCACTCTACTTAGTAGATTGGAAGAATAAGAGAGGTTTAAAATTTTTAAAAAAGGGGCAAACACATCTGTAAACATATTTTATATCAACTATACATTGTTATAAAATTACTTGTTCTTCCATCAGGAAGCAATGTATCAAGCGCGTTTAATGGATATGCAGAGCAAGTAATATTACTGTATCTCCAGAATTCTCTAGCACTCAATTCCAACATTTCTCGGAATACCTTAGCACGCCCTAGTTTGCAGGCTAGGGTTAGAGGAGTCAAGCCAGCAACGTTAGCTATCCCATTTGAAGCTGGCATCTTGGGATGCCTCAGGGCATATCCAAACATATCCTAGAACAAAAATTATAATTCCAAATTAATAATATCACAAATTAAATTTAATAATTATTAAAACAAAATTTTAAATTTTTAATAAGTAATTTATTAAATCATTTTATATATTTATTGAACTACTGTGAGTGCAGGGGAGTGGAGTATCTCAGTGGTAGAGAGCTGAGTTCCCGTGCTGAAGGTCCCAGGTTCAAATATGGCTGTGGCAGATAATTTATTTAATCTGTTAACAGCCCGGGATAGACTCTGTGGGATTTGGAGACCCTCCTGAGAGGTAAACGACAGTTGTTCGTGATATAGGACAAATCACCTGTACAACCATTGTCTTACAGTCTCCATCATGTACTAAACCCAAGACCCATCATGGGTTGTAGTGATACTTTTTTTTTTTTACTATTAGTATTGGTATTTGTACGAATCTAGTGAATTCCTGTTCTATATCAATGTATAATCTAGATTGGTGGGATTGAAATAGGCCTAACAACCAGAGATATTTTAATTAATAAAAAAAAAATAGGGATATACTTACAAGTTTGTCACAGACAACAACCATATGAAGAATCATGTTTCCAAAGGTGTCCCTCTGATCAGGGTTTGCTCCATTGTCCAGAAGTAAATTATAAATACTCTCATTGGCACAGCAGGCTGCCCAAGCCAATGGGTACTCACCAAGGTAGGCTAAACCCTCGTAATCCGTGTGCTTTGATGGTCTCTGCCCTTGCTGATCTCTAGGCAGGAAGAAACTCCCTAAATGAGACATATCTCATTTTAGAAATACACTGATTTACATATAATTTCAGGTATTCAATAGTAATCCAATAACTGTTATTATTGAATTTGATTTTTATAATTATAAGTCAAAATGTATAAAATTATCATCTATATTTGAGATATTAAAGTTTTAGTTTTTAAATCTATAATCAGTTTATTAATTAAGAAATGATTTTACCTATTGCTCTTTGTTCTACATTTGCTCCAGCTTCAACAAGATCTTGTACCAATTCATTATTGAAATATGCGATAGCCAGATGGAGGGCACTTGCTCCTGTGCAAATTGAAAATACTTCATTTGTAATGTAATTATTATAATTTGATGCAGCCATCTATGGACTACAAATACATAACAACCATTCTGGTTTACTTCCTTTAGTATTAATCTTTTAATGGATATAAAAGTTACAGTTTCACCTAAATATTCTTCCCCTTCCACAACATCAATAGCAAGGTTAGAGAAGCACTTGAGTAATGTCCTTGCCAGCCTGGTGTGTATCTTAGTATCACAAATTATAAGCACATGCAACAATGTTTCTCCCAATGAACCTCGATACTGCATTTGCCAACAAGCTTGATGGTCCTCCCATTTTGACAATGGATCTTGACTGGATAAAGATGCCTCTATGGGAATCTGTACCTGTAACAAAGTACTGATATTTTAATATAAAGAAGTTTTTACATAAAAACTAGTTTATAAGCATATTAATTAATACTTTTCTTCCATAAAAATATCTATCATTGTAATTTTTTCTGTCTAAAGTATATCTAGAACATACACCAGTAATTGTTTTCATGTTAACCAATTGAAATTAAATAATTGATCATTCCAAAATTTCTAAGTTGAGTTTTATTCTTTTACCTTCAGCATTCTTTGAATGAAATATTTCCCTTTTAAATGTGGCTAGATATTTGAGGCATTTGTTGTAGCAAATAGTATGTCAATGTATCAACTGCTTTATGATGAAACTTCATATTTCTTTTCTGGAGCATATTGACAGGTTTTTTAAATATATTTTATTTCAGAGAGCCATTGCACTAGTTTTGCCTACCACAGGTCATTTTTTAAATGCTACCACAATTCTGATGACCAGGATGCTCCAAAAACAAGTATTTATTATTCTATTTTAAGTACTAGTTTATTAAAAGTGTAGTAAAATACCTAATGTATTTTATCAGATTTTTATACTTTAGGGGTTCTGTACAATTTAAATTCAATGGTAATTGTAAATTATTAAGTATTTACCATCGTTTCAATTCTCCTATTTAGTAAAAACTATGTGCAAACTATTTGTAAGTAAATAAAAGATAAAGTCTACCTTTGAGCAAATCTTGGTTGTTTCATTATAATTCTATATTTTATTATTTATCTTGAAACATTATTTTCCTAACACTATTTGGCATAAGCTTTTAAACATTGCCTTTCATTGTGAGGTGAAACCATGATAATTTGACTCAAAACCACTGGAAGAGATAATTATCTCAAGCATTTAACAAGATAGATGACATTATGAATTAAAATAATTTAAATATCAAGCAAAATTTAATGATAGAGACCAACAAAAAGATCAAGTAAGGTATTCAATTGAATAATATTGACTAAATTTCAAAAGTGTTTATGGAAAGCCATTCTATTAATAATTATATCGATAATGTATTATTCATCCGCATTGGGTCGAGTTGTGTAATCTACATCATAATTACATTTTTTGAGTTGAATCGCCAGTTCTAAGATTTTTTAATTAAGTCGATAAGGTTGTGATATCCATATTCCGGAAGATTTTTCCGATAGTTTTTCGAAAAATTTACGTTCTATAAAACTTTCATGAAACGCTCACTTAACGTGGAAAACGAAGTTAGCTGTAATTTTCGAATTCCATTGACAAATTATTTTTTCAGTTTTAGAAATATTTATGTTACAGAATTATAACGCGATGTTTTCAGGATGTAAATAAGAACTTCTTTTATGATTATCGGATGTTTTACACATGGTTTTACGCATTCAAACACTGTAACTGTAGGAGCCACTAAATATTAAAATTATCTTTTTAAATAAAAATAATTATAATATTAATATTTAATGTCTTATTTGGTCACGTAGAATTTTCTGCTCATGTTTCTTGTACACTGATCTATTTTTAATTTTTTAAACTATGCAAACTTGCAGTGAAGAGAATCTCTTGCAGCAATAAGCGACCAATCAATACTACATCATCTGCTCAAGGCTTGAATCATTTTGTTCACTCAACCTCTAATTATGATTCAGTGGAAAATTGAGCGGAACACAAATTGAATAATATCCTGGTCTTTATGAATAATCCAACTTATAATATTATATTATAAATTTCTTCCCAAGTTCACCTCCATTTTGGACACGATACCAAGTATCAGTGATGGTGCATCTAACCAATCTGATCGATTTCGTTTGGATTCCTAGTTCCTCCACTTTTCTTTATACCTTACTCTTCCGTTTACAGGATCATATGCGGATTTATTGATGAACATCATCCAGGTTATAAGAGTAAATATTTGCTGAATTATGGATTTTTTAAGTCGAACTGCTGCCCGATAGTCAGTCAAAACTCCTTCCACAAGCTGCATCAGCTTATTATAAAAGGCATCAGAGAAGATATTGTATACAATGTTACGATAATTCTGTTTGTGTTTTCCTTTCATTTATTAATGAGGACAACGATTCCCCTCTCTCCATTCAACGGGGATGGTTTCCACTTGCCATACCTGAGCCAACAGTTTCAACAACTCTCTATTCACATATTTAAATAGTTTTGCTGGTAAGCCATTAGTTCCCGGAGCCTTATTGTTTCTGTTTTTTTGCTTTTCAACTCTTGATCAACTGCAAGAATGATTTATATATACGTTTACATAAAAGTAATTAAGTCGTTTTTTCCATAAGGTATATAGACATGTATTATGCACAGATTATCATGAATTTTAAACATAGTCAAGAATGAATATGTTTGGTGTTTGGTATTTGGTTATGCAATATTACATGTTACATTGATAGATTTAATATAATTATAGAGGTTCTATAAAAGGATTTTACATACACTTAAAACTAAACACAATCTGGCGCTGGTGTTGGGTGTAGAATCTCTATTCGTATGTAACTCTTATTAGAAGAAATAGTGGCATAAAATGATGAGCAGAGAGTATTGAGACATTGCTTTGCAACTTGACGCAAACTTAAGCGAGTAACCGTTGATCATAATACATCGGTCACGTTTAACCCAATGCACTTGCTTTGGTGTAGATGTTGTAACAAGTGTTTGTGTGTTGAACACAAACAAACAAAGGTATATTTAAGAGGAGCATTGTTTGGATAACCCTCATACGCGTTTGGAACATGAGACTGCTCATCACAGTGGTCTACTGTCTAATCGTGATCCATGGCTCCTCCTCTGTACCTGGCCTCAGCAAGAAGCAGGAAGAAAGCTTCTCGTCAGTTCAGGCGCTTGGTCAAGGTAAACAAATGCTTAAGTTGAAAATATATCTTGATGGCGGAACTAAAACTTTAAAGGGAATAATAATAATAATAATAAACGAGCCATAAAACGTAACATTCGCCTTATTTCTCAAGCATTAAATTTTTCTAGAAATTAGCAGCTAAAATTGAAGAGGTCACCCTTCAATTTAAACGTAAAGATAGTGGAATATAAATAAAACAATTGAGACTATGGTATCAGTTCCGTAGATTGTAGTTTCGAGTTAACTCACAAGATGTCATAACTATTCATTCGTTCCTTTTAAATATTCTCGAAAACAAAAGTAATCGCTAGTTTTAGTGTAGTTATGAGAAATGAGTATATTTCGGTAATCATTTGAAGAAATGAACGTTTCAACTAACATTTCGAAGTATAGATGATGATATATCCTAAAAACTATGTCTAAGACGGTTCTTTAACTTATATACAGTTCGCAATAGTGACTGAATATCGTTAGTTATAAAATTATTTTTATTTTCGAAATTATTATTAAAAATGAAATGAATAAAAAGTTAAAACTTGTTGTGACTTTACTCAAAGTGATAACTTGCAGAACTGATACCGTCATGCAAGATTTACATATTTTTAACCGCTTTATAATGCCAAAAAAAAAGTGAATTGATTACTTCGCGAGGAAGTGATTTTATTATGAAAACAACAAAAATCCTCTCGAGAAATATCGGATTTCTTGGGTTTCATTTTTCTACAGTAAGGTACATGAGTGAGGGGTATGAATAACGTGGATCGGTTGCAAAGGTCGTGTCAGGAGACTAAAAATAAAAAATATAAAGACAAATTAAAATTGAAGTGTTTATAAATCCAGTTGTAAGTACAGGTCTTTGTGGTGAGAAAAAAAGTTTCTTTAACTAGAGAATACATTAACAAGCTTAAGTCAGTTTATGGGAAAATGCACTGTTTTCTGCTGAGAGTAAGTATAATTTGTATGGATCTGACCGAGACCATTTGGCGAAACAGAAAAGAGAAATTGCAGAACCAAAACGTTACCTTTATTGTTAAACATTGAATGGGGTTGTAATGGTTTAGGAATGCGTAGCCTATAAATGAAGAGGTAATCTTGTACATATTGAAGAGATTTTAAGTGAAGAAGGTTATGTGAGGATTTTGCTCAGTAACCTCTTCACAAGGACAACTAAATTGGAAATCTATCAGCAGTTGATTTTCCAGCAGGACAATGATCCGAAGCATAAAGCGAATAAATAAAATTAAAGAATGGTTAGTATAAATATCAACCGTTAACATTCAAATGTTCCTCAACTACTGCACACCCCTCCGTTGTCGCTTAACTTATATACTAATGTTATTAATTTTAATTAATTACCATAATATGGCTCGTGTTAGACCAAATTGTTTGAAAACACCACTTAAGTAGGCACCATCTCAAGAATCTATTAGTACGAGAACACAAACAAACCAATGCAGACTTAATTAAAAATCTCGTTCACTCAATGCCTAGATATTTACAAGTGGATATTGATGTTAACAGACTACATACAATATATTAACGAGTGGTTTGCTATTGGCGTTGATGTTTTCGATATATTGAAGTAGATCGTTTTTTTTTTTATCATCTAAATTTATAATTTCATAAAAAAAGGTTTCAGTTCCGCAAATTGTCTTTTTGAGTTAAGTCACAAGTTTTAGCTTTTCATTCGTTTCATTTTTAATAATTTCGAAAATAAAAATAATTTTATTACTGACTATTTGTAGCCCCTATTACTACTGTGTATAGATTAAAGAACAGACTTGCAGATAGTATTTCGTATATTTTATCATATATGATTCGAAATGTTTATTGAAACATTAATATCTTGAGCAAAATATACACATTACACATAATTAAACTCTTTTTATCGTACTAAAACTCAGTATTATTAAAAAAGAAACGAATGAAAAGCTAAAACTTGTGTCTTAGCTCGAAGCGACAACCTGTGGAACTGATATAAAAAAAAACTGATTGGAGTACCAATACTTTTTTCCCTAAACCAATTCAAGGAATTTGCTATAATATTTCTTACATTATGAAATAAGAAATAATTTCAGTGAATTTTGTTGAATTTTCTCTTGAAATCTTATTTCGATGAATGAAAACAATATTTTTTTTAAAAAAGGTTAAGATAAATACGGTTTGACAGGAATCGATTGAACAAATACCCTTCCAACCAACTGTGCAAACTATTTTGGTTGGATGGAACATTGTTGTTTTCATGCTCACCAGGTGTTTGCTTAGTTGTTCAATTATTTGCTCTATATCCTTTAAGTTTCAGTTTCTATATAAATTTTTAAGATAAATGTAAATGCAGTAACAAACAATTTATTCATTTTTCATTCTCTACAATATTAAAAGTTGACCAGTTTTAACTGAAATTAGTGTAAAGACCAAATCCGCTAGTCCTGGATCCCTGGTTTTTTAATTTCCCTATTTGTGTTAAAAAATGTTTTGTTGTCTCATGTGTGTCCATTTTTTAATTAGCTTCATCGTAATATTTCCTATAATGATATGGAAAGGGTGTTTCATTAAAAAGTTATATTTATAACCGATGAAAGAACAGAACTAACCTGGTTAGATCAGAAACAGCTTGATTTAGAGCAAAGAATCTTTTGGGGAATCTATAGTTTTTCCACTTTAGTCTTGGTCTTCCCCACCCTCTCTTGCCCTAGGCTCTTGCGTTGTATGCACATTTTGCTGTGCGGCTCGGCTCCACACGTAACAGATGTCCAAGCCATCTGAGTCAGTTCCGCTCTATTAGTTCATTGACTGGAACCTTATTGTTTTATTACGCATTCGGTTTCTTCTGGTCTTCCCTTCCACCTTCCTAAAATTCTCATTTTAGTAGCCTGAAGCATTGATTTATGCTTGGTTGTTAGAGTCCATTACTCTGAAGAATAAGTCAAGATCGGAATAAAGGTAGACTTGAAAACAGCCATCATTGTCTTTGTTGCCTCCTCTCGACGATTCAAGAAGTTTCTTAGATGTTACTGATGTTAAAATTTTATTTTCGACAAATTCTTATCCTAGAAACAATAGTTTTGGGAAAACTATATGAATTTTTTGGTAAAACTATATGTTTATCATAACAAATTTATAATGAAACTGTTTTTGAAACATTTTAGGAGATGGCAATGTCCCCACCGTTGAGAATGTTTTTTATGTTCCAGGTTGCGCACGATGTAGCCTAGCGAACAATGGTTCCAAAGTCTGGGTCGCGCGTTGCCTTGAGGTGGGTCCCAAAAATATTTTACTAAAACAATTACACACTATTTTTAATGACTACATTGTATTAAGCATAAAAATTTCTAAAGGTCCGTTTCAACTTGAATGATTTTCACTATATGTTAGTAAAGTTCTTTGATGCTTACCAATCAAAAGTAATTAATGAAAATATACAATAGGTAGATAGGTTTAAGATGTGTACACATGATACGCTGATTTTTAATGAGGGTGAATAGATTTTGAATTAGAGTATAAATTCAAAATTCTGGTTGTAAGATGACCAGAGAGAGTGAGTTCCTCTCGATCGGTGAGATCGGGGAGCTGGGTACACTTAATGCGAATGTGATTAATGTTACAAGATGAGATCGGATTCGTATTAAAAGTGAGTGGTTGAGGTACATATACTTTAAGCCTTGCAGGATTTTTAACAAATAAGACAGTATGATTGTGTTCTGAGCTATTGTTATGCTGTAGCTACCACTAGAAGTTTGGCAGTATAGTAAGTCGGGGCAATAGTGCGCTAAGAGTGCAGTATAGTAAGTCGGCTAAGAGTGCGCAGGGTGAATTTTTACTTGGCACTTGTACTAGATTGTACCACTGAGAGTCAGCCAATGCGAAAAAGTTTCTACGTCAATACCACATTTTTTTGGTGCTTTCATTGTGATTACTGAGCTAACAATGTTGTAAGAACTTATTAAAGCTCATTTGATATAATATTTAAGTAAATAGGAAGTAGTGTGAGATATACTAACTAATAATTCAATCATTTAAAGTGGAATTTGGTCTGCCACATAAAGTTTCGTTACAGATCATTTTAAATAAATAATTTTTTTTTTTAACAATAACTTACTCGTACATCCAAAATTTCAGATGTCTGTCTAACTTCAAAACTGACAGATTCCATCCAATTTTTGAACCCCTATAATATTAATGGGGAAACCCTTGGGGGCAGAATTATCCAAATTTCTATCTTAGATTATACAAAGAACCTATCTGCAAACTTCAAGGTGCTAATTTCAGTGATTTACGGTCACCTATGGTCTAGTGGTTAGCGTAACAAACTACTAAGCCCAAGATCGCAGGTTCGTAGGGCAGGTGGCCCTAGGATTTTTTAAGGGAGTAAAAAATCCTTATTTACGCCGTCCTTCGGAAGGGACGTTAAACGGAGGTCCCGAGCCTGTACGATGACAGATCCTCGTTAAAAATCCCGATCCCAATTAAACCTGGATAGGCAAAATTTAGAGCTCCCAATGTAGTATCGTCCGATTAGCCATAGCAGCATAAAGTGACGTTAAATGAACAAAAGAGTTTGAGTCTGTTACAAAAACAGCTTAAATTAAGGTTTAAATATCCATATTTTTCTTTTAAAAAGTGCTGGTACGTACTGAGCACATGATCGTTAAGATGTGAAGATCATGTGCTCAGTACGTACCAGCCGTTATATGTAACGGCCACTCTCTCCAACATTCGCCCTGAAGATGACCTACACTGTAGGTCGAAACGTCGGCACATAATATAAGTACTTCACTTATTCTGTGTTCTTATTGACTGCACCCCCCAACTATCTCCTTTACATTAGATCATCCAGTCAACTATTTTCATCTCAAAAATACTGCATGTGGGGCAAGAGCTCGCATCGCTATAGGGGCAAGAGAACGCTCACGAAATCTTGCCCCAAACATTTTAGTTTTACACTCTTATTTAAGATTCATTATTCACCAGGATTATGTTCAGAATATTGGTGTTTAAGATACAATTCTTTTAAAAAAATATATATATATATATATTTAAATAATTAAAAAGAACCATAAATAAAAAAAAAATATATAAATATATATATTGAAATTTACAACTGTATACAGATTACATCCAGTAAATATAATGAAAGATAAATCATGTCCCGACATAAAGGCAAGTAGAGAAACTAACCAGTGGTAGTACTCAAAGATACAGTTCTGAAAATTGAATAAGGGCAAAAGTTGCGACCTGCCTTAAATAATACCGTGTTATTCCTACTAATTTGTTCACGGTATATGTTTTAAGAAATTAGAAAAGGAAGACTATACTAGAGATATGTACGGAGGAGATTCCCCTGACCGCTCAACAGCTACCGAACGCTGAGTTGTAGAAGAAAAAAGCCTCCAAATAGTTGGGAATCTCTGAAGCAACTCTAAGGAAAAGGGTGAAAAGATAATTATCCTTTATTAGGGTAATTTTTTTTAACATAAAAATTGTGTAAAGAGAACTTCAGTAAACCTCCAGAAGAGGACCGGATTCAATACAGTAAATGACAAGAATGGTGGCATGAAACTTATTCCAATTATGAGGGTGGGGTGAATTTCATAATCAATTATTGCTAAAAACAGCTGATATTAATTTCGATATACTAAATTAAAGATTTTTTTGTAACAGTTAGTTGAATATATAATCGTAATAATAAAATCTTGTTTGGTATACATTGCTTACATTTATTCCAAGATGTGCAAACTTATGCCCCGTGGGAGGGGAAAGGGTTCGCATTTGTAACTTTTTCGTTTATACTTTTTCTATAACTGTTCTACAGGAGATAATTACGCAAATAAAACGTAATTGGTTACCGAATACTGGAAGATTATTTTCTTTATTTTCAGTTCAATTAATTCAATATCATTAAACCTATTTGTTAGGCGATCAAACTTTAAGTGCAAATTTGCACTCTTGCCCAGACCTATATTACATATAGCTAGTGCCTGAAAACGAAGTAGCTTAGAGACTGGAGCGCTAAATTGCTATGACGAAAGATCCGGCTTTAGCAGATTAGTGATTTGATCTGTTAACAGCCGTGGTTGGACATTGACGTGCCTGGTCCCTGCTGGGACTCTCCCAGCCTCTATAAAATGGGCATCTTTAATTGCGGAGTAAACCTGACGGTTGAGCGTGATCTCGGACAAATCACCTGCACAACCGTTATCCTAGAAACAGTACAGTATCTACCGTGTACTGAACTGAACCCAAAACACTTCATGGGTTTTATTATCACTGCTTTGTTTGTTTAGTTTAATAGTTAATGCCTATTTACTATTACGTTAAGGTGCTTAAACTTAACGTATGCCCACTTAAGCCGGGGGTATGCCAATTATATATGTGTTTACACAGTTCTATACTCAGTTCTATATTCAGATATTCATAGAACCGTGTATAATCTTTGAACTCATTGATAATTAAAATTATTGAAAACTAACAAAACAAAAAAAAAAGAAGTTATTTATTCTGGTTATATACCTTTTTCAAAGTGAGATGAGACTTTACAGTATCAATATTTTCAAAAGACAAATTGATTTTTATAAGAAAACTAGCTTTTACCCATAGCTTCGCTCGCGTGGAATTTGGTCTGCCACATAAAGTTTCGTTACAGATCATTTTAAATAAATAATTTTTTTTTTTAACAATAACTTACTCGTACATCCAAAATTTCAGATGTCTGTCTAACTTCAAAACTGACAGATTCCATCCAATTTTTGAACCCCTATAATATTAATGGGGAAACCCTTGGGGGCAGAATTATCCAAATTTCTATCTTAGATTATACAAAGAACCTATCTGCAAACTTCAAGGTGCTAATTTCAGTGATTTACGGTCACCTATGGTCTAGTGGTTAGCGTAACAAACTACTAAGCCCAAGATCGCAGGTTCGTAGGGCAGGTGGCCCTAGGATTTTTTAAGGGAGTAAAAAATCCTTATTTACGCCGTCCTTCGGAAGGGACGTTAAACGGAGGTCCCGAGCCTGTACGATGACAGATCCTCGTTAAAAATCCCGATCCCAATTAAACCTGGATAGGCAAAATTTAGAGCTCCCAATGTAGTATCGTCCGATTAGCCATAGCAGCATAAAGTGACGTTAAATGAACAAAAGAGTTTGAGTCTGTTACAAAAACAGCTTAAATTAAGGTTTAAATATCCATATTTTTCTTTTAAAAAGTGCTTTAATTCAAACGGAGAGACTGAATTTACGACTCAAGTAAGAAGTGCGGGTTTTACCGCCAACCATGGGCGAGTCGTCTACATCTTCCCAGGAGGTAAGCGCTATGGACTCACAAAATACAATTAATTGTACAAATAGTAATACAACTGGTTCCTGGGAACTAGTAACTGGGCGTAAAAGATCTTTACCAATTGATAAGGACGACACGAGGCTGAAGCGCCAAGCACCCATTCAAATAGAAAATAGTTTTCAGGCCCTAACCTCAATATCTGAGGAACAATTAGAAAGTACTACTAGACCAACAATAAATCAAAAACCACCTCCACTTTATATTAATGGCGTGGAAAATTATTCGGCTCTTATTTCATTTCTTGAAGAAAAAGCCGGCCGTAAAAACTTTATAGTAAAATCAACAATTAAAGGTGTGATTGTTTACCGGGACACACCTGAAACGTACAGGAAGCTAAATGCAAGCTTAAGAACGGAAGGAGCGGACTTTCACACATTTCAGCTCCCACAAGACAGATGCCCTAGAGTTGTGATAAAGAACCTCCATCATACAACACCAATTTCTATGATTAAAGAGGAACTGAGACAGAAAGGTTGTGAAACTACGAACATTATTAACGTAATTTCTAGTTATAAAAATCCCCTTCCTATGTTCTTTGTGGACATAAGCAAAGAAACATTTAACGACAATATCTATAACATAAAATCTATATATTATACCAAAATGCTAATTGAGGAACCAAGGAAAAAAAGAGAGATCCCTCAATGTTTACGATGCCAGCAATACGGTCACACAAGGAGTTATTGCAACCACCCACCAAGGTGTGTAAGATGTGGCGGGCATCATGACAGCAGCACTTGTACTAAAACAAGAGAAACTCCAGCTACCTGTGCCAATTGTGGCGGACAACACCCTGCCAATTACAAAGGTTGTCAAACGCTGAAGAACCTAAGGATTCAGCGTGGCTCGAGAAATTACTTCCAGTGGCCTACAGTAGCTCAACCGATTCAGTCACCGCCGGATCCTCAACAGTTTCCAACCCTCAAAAACATTCACAGCATTATCTTCCAGGACTAACAGGGAACACTGGAGAATCTCAGCAGAAACCAACAATGAAACCAGCGCCACAACAACATTATGTTTCACCAGTTATGATGAATGACAGTACTCAGCCTGTACCCCCTTTAGATAATGCCCCTCAACTATTTCAAATTTTAAATCGTCTTAATAACCTTATCCACCCTCTCCTCCAACAGCTAACTCAAGTTACACAAGCCTGGAGCCACAGCCATGCCTAATTTTTCAACAGCTGGCTCCTTGTCAATTCTCCTATGGAATGCTAACGGACTGATGCAACACAGGACAGAACTTGACTTGTATTTACATGAAAAAAAGGACAGACATAGCACTTACCACTGAAACACACCTTACATCACGATCAAAAATATACATTCCAGATTATACTATTTACAGGACTGACCACCCAGATAAAACGGCACATGGTGGCACCGCCATTATCATAAAATCGACATTAAAACACAGCCCCATTCACTTACCTAGCACACCACAGACACAATCGACTGGCATAACATTAAATACAAAACAGAAAAACATAACATTCGCTGCTGTGTATTGCCCCCCTAGGTACAAGCTTACATCCTCGGTGTTTTCTGAGTATTTTAAACGGTTTTAAAATACTCATATTAAGCTACCCGCAGTATATTAGAGATCTGATCAGGGCCAAGAGAAGAGCTCGTAAAATATGGCAAACTAACAGACAACCATCAGATAGACGGACACTTAACAAACTGAAACGTCAAATTAGCAAGTTTAACAGGTCAAACTATGACAATTACATTAAATCCCTCTCGACACACGATGATGTTTATGGAAGCATACCAAAAGACTCTTAAAACACCGAGAGATGTCGGCATCTCTTAGAAAAGAAGACGGCTCTTGGGCTGTGTCGGACGAGGAAAAATCTGTCTTTTTGCCGACCATCTTTCTTCCGTACTTACACCACATACTGACTTCACAAACACAGAACACGAAATAACTGTAAATAACACACTTGACGCCCCATTACAACTATCATTACCACCGCCTTCATTCACTCCAACAGAAGTAGCAGAACTAATTAGACATTTACCAAAAAGAAAAGCCCCGGGCTATGACTTAATAAATGCCGAGGTGCTCCAGCAAATGCCTAGGAAAGCTCTAGTGCTTCTTACGACAATCTACAACTCAATACTTAGAACTACGAAATTCCCTATACAGTGGAAATACTCTATTGTTTCAATGATCAAAAAACAAGATAGAGATATTAGCAATCCTTCCTCGTACAGACCTATTAGTTTACTCCCGATTTGTTCAAAAATTTTTGAAAAATTACTTTATCCCCGCTTATTAAAGTTACTGACTGACAAAAATATAATCCCTCACCATCAATTCGGTTTTTCACACTCGACTACTCAACAATTACACAGACTAACTGACTACATATCGACAGCACTAGAGCAAAAGTTATAAGCAACTGGAGTGTTTCTGGATGTCGCTCAAGCGTTCGACAAGGTTTGGCACAAGGGGCTTCTCTTTAAGCTCAAGACTATACAACCACACACTTATTATTTAATTCTTGAATCATTTCTTGCAGACAGATTTTGTCAGTCCGACAAGGCACAGAGCTATCTTTAATAAGACCAATCTTAGCCGATGTGCCTCTGGGATCAATACTTGCACCGCTATTGTACATAACATATACATACGACTTTCCACAAAGTCCTAACACACTGATCGCAACCTACGCTGACGACCTGCCATGATCACCAGACATCAAGACGCGACACAGGCTTCACAAAACTTACAACAAAATCTAAAAAAGTTGAATGAGTGGTGCCAACTATGGAAAATTAGACTGAACCATGAAAAGTCACAACACATCACTTTTACTCTAAGACGTGAAACATGCCCTCCGATTTACCTTAATAACTCATCTATACCGCAGACAGACGAAGTACAATACTTGGGACTAACATTTGATAGGAGAATGACATGGGGACCTCCCATTAAAAAAAAAACGCCAGTCACTAAATCTCAAACTGAACTTAATGTATTCTCTATTCAGGAAAAACTCCAAATTAGAATTAAAAAACTCCAAGACAAAAATTAAACACGTACACTTACTTACTAAAACCAGTTTGGACATATGCATTACAAATTTATGGCATCGCTAAACAGACTCACAGAAAACGACTACAAACTTTCCAATCAAAAGTAATCAGACTTGTCACAAAAGCACCCTGGTATGTCAATAACAAAACTCTACATACTGACTTAAAAATACCAACTGTTGACGAACACATACGAACATACTACAAACGCTTTCAAGGAAAACTACACGGACATCCAAACTCATTAATAGAACAAATGGCCACTACTCTCATGCCAGAGAATACTAGGAGGAGATTAAAAACAACGTGGATGAGGGATTTGTTATCATAAGAAATTGAATCAAGCCAAGGGAGAGGTACCGCTGGGTACTGTTCTTCTTCATGCCTCTCATGACATTGTACTTTACCTTATTGTCAGCCAATCTGCTGATTGTCATTGTTTTATTTGACAATGCAATATAAAGAGAAAAAAAAATGAACAAAAAACAACAAATTCAGTGGTTTCTGGTGTTCGTTGACCGCTGGGTGTGTTAGTCAATCAGGTTACAGCTTAATATAAACTTCGCCTGTGTGGTGTTGATAAAAAGTAGCTTATGTCCTTCCCAGGCTTGAGATTATCCATATCACAAACGGATCAGCACAGCCGTGAAACATACATTGACACTGATTAACAAATGGGACGGGCAGAAGTTATTTTCGTTTACTGTTGTTCGTGTCAGTAAAGGATTAGTATGTAATGTTATTGAATTTATTGAAAAGGATTACTTAGCATAACGGTTTCACTTGTCGTACGGCAGCAGCGAGAAATTAAAACTGAAAGGATTAGATTAATGTACATACGTAGGTAATTTATCGATGTGTTGTAATTTAGCGGTCCTACTTACCTACTGTAATATACTCCTGTAAACTCATCCTCCAAAAAAAATTTTATTTACAATATAATATAAATTTACAAGAAATTCCTGAAAATGCTTCTATATAAACCTAAGGGCTTCAGGACCTTACCTTCCTGTAAACTTTTTTTTTTTCACATCCTCCAAACTTTTATTTACAATATAATACAATTTACAATGAATTGCAATGAATGACGAGAAAGAAACACGTGAGCGAGCTATGCAGGGGGGAGCCCTGTAGCGATGCTAACAATATTTCACTATTAAATTAAATCTGTACCTCAGAGGTAAACTATCGTAACTGACATTTTTCAAACTTTACAGGAGAGCAGTTTTAATGTTAAATTTTCCTTTTCATTGTTGTTCACGGTTTTCAATGATAATTAGAGGCCATCATTGATCTTGATCTTGATGACCTCTTGATAGTAACAAACATAAAAAATTTCGCATTTATAATATTAGTAGGATTTCAAAGTTGACAAATACTTTTTTTTAACTATCCATAATTTGTATATTATCTAACCATTGTACATTATTGTATTTTATTTGAAATAAAATTTATTTGTATTTATTTATTATTTAATTTTCATTTGTACCTGCGCAATTGCGCATCCAGCAAATTTAATCGAAGTGTCTTTCTCTTCGCTTTTTTACTTAATCATTGAGTTTTGGAATAAAAATATCAATAGTTGAGTAGGTCTCTTGGCCAACGGCTTTTTAATCTTTTCTTATCAAGTCTAGGTAAAAGCGGAAGAACGAGTGTATTTGGGTGATATTGTGTCGATGAGTGGAATGCTTTGTATTTGTTATGAATATATGTATGACTTTATAGTGGGAATGTTCATGTCGTTGTTTTTTTTTTTGTTTTGATTTTTTCTAAGAATTTTGAACTGTGTTGTTTGTATCTTGTGTATGTGAACTTTTTTTGTTAAACCCCAAAGTTCTACTCCATAGGTCCAAATAGATTTTAGTATACTATTATAGATAAGTCGTTTGTTCATCAAGTCAAGTGAAGATCTGTAGTCCAGAAGATGTGATAGTTGTTAGTACCGTCTAGTCAGTTCTTGTCTTTTTAATTTAGAGTTTCATGTAAGTCTTTTGTCCAAGCATAGTCCGAGATAACGTACATAATTTTTGGAAGGTACTTCGTCGTTGTCAATTTTGACTGCTGGACACGAAGCTTAGCGTAGAGAGAAGCTTAAATGGCTCGATTTCGAGGCGTTTATTCTGATTTGCCATTTATAGAACCACTATTTTAAACCAAATAAATGATTTTGAAGAGCTATAGATGCTAGGTTTGGGTCTCTGTGAGAAGAAATAATGGCTGTATCGTCTGCGAAGGTATAGATGTTGGTGCAAGGGTGCTCGGGAATATGAGAGGTGTATACAGAATAGAGAATGGGGCTTAAAACACTGCCTTGCGGTACACCCCTCTATTGAGGAACGAAGGAGGAAATCGAAGAGTCAACGGAAGTACAGAAGAATCTGGAAAGTTTCCAAAGGAACGGAAAATAAACTGTGCGCATGATTGAATTATAGATGAGGGTAAGAAAGAGAACACCTTTCCGAAGTAAGCGGTGGAGGATGAAGGGAGTGATGAGATCATAGCCAGGAGCTTTTTTGTTTGGCATTTTGTTTAGTACTTGGTAGATTTCTTTTGGATGAAATGCCGGAGGAGGGAGTGATAAAGGTGGTGCTGTTGTCAGTCGCCATCTATTTTGTCAGTGAGAGTATTATCCTGAATTTCATTTGCCTTGAATATATGAGCAAGATGTTTTGCACATTCGTTAGCTTTTTCTTCGCTCGTCATCGTCCAAGTGTTGTCTGTACGTCTCAGAAGATATTGAAACACCTTTTGCTTTAGTATACTGTTATTTTGGTCTGTCTCTGTTATTTATGGAATTTAAATAGTCCTTGTAACTGTTGTTTTTAAATTTTGATAATTCTTTTGTAGTTTTCGGGTTAGTTTGTTGAATTCTATTTTGTATGAAGGATATCTTGTTCTTTGCCATAAAGCTCTGATTCTATGTTTTTCTTTAATAAGATAAGAAGTTTCTAGCTCGTATTTTCGATGGAGCAGACCACTTGAGTTCCAAAGGAGTATTTTAAGAGAAGTTAATAGATTTTTAGCCATAAGAAGGATACCGAATGGCAGAGGAAGTTAGTTTATCGAGAAGTTCAACAATAGGAGATAAAATAAAATGAATATAAACTTAAATAAAATGAATTTATTTAATTATTATTCAGCATTGATTTGATGGTTTATTTTTTTTTAATATCAGATTTTTGTTTATACACCCACAAAAATCCTCACAAGTTTGACCAGAAGAGTTTCTTAATTTTTTTTAATAATTATTTCTTAATTTTTATTAAATTCTCTATATATTAATAAGTAAAGCTAAAACCGAGAAAGTAGGAAGTAGACAACGGTCGACTAATGCAGTTCTCCTCTATAGAGCAAAAGGCTCTCAATCCTCCTTTGAAGCGCGAAAATCCACGGATGTACTAAAATCCAATACACGATCTGAAAATTTGCTTAGTTTTTCAAAGAGCAATATACAATTATCACGACAGAACATTCGGCTGAGAAAAAACTCAAATCCGCTTTTAAGAATACATTTGAGTTACAAGAAAAGAACTCTGTTGAGCAAACAACTGCAGCGAGAAATGTCTCAACTCTTAAAAATAATCTTCTAGACAAAAAATACACTAATATTAATACCCACAATGATTACGGAGAACGAATTGTTAAAGTTCCCAATACGGCACAGAGGTTGATACCATCGTTAAACACATTTATACCCGAGATCAGCAGTGTAGGAACTCACTGATTTTTAATTCGGATCTCGATTTAATTTAGTATATAATGGAACGTTTTATGGATATTTTTCTTTTACTATTTATCTAAGGGGGAAAAACTAAAGTAAGTAGGCAAATAAAAATAGTTTCTTTATTAATTTTATTTAGAGTGTAATATTGGTCTAAGGAAATCAATTCTATACTCCGTAAGTAAAGGATACCTTGTCACATTTTTGTATTTTTTCTATTTGTTCAGGGGCCAATTTTCCTCAACCTTGAACTATTTAAAGTTGTTTCTTGGTTACATTTAGAAATAGTGCAAAGAGAATGGTTCACACTGTCACTGGCATTAATAAGTAATTGGAAATGTTATCATAGTCTTCATTTATAACAGTTTACCTAAAATATTATTTTGTGGACATGGTGTCTTTTACCTCCGGGGTACAGAATTGCATTATATTTTCCAATGTTAGGCAATCACCAGTGCATGTATAGTTTTAAATGTTTAGTTTGGATTGTTCAAGTGAATGAATGTAATTTTATTTTGGTATTTAGAAAATAATAATTTCATAAATTTTTTCTAGGGATCTCGATGAAAAATGAAGACACTGAGGATGCTTATGGACAAATAGCAGACAAGGGGAATCAGCTGTCTCTATTAACTAACGTTAAAAGTCAGAACATCATTCACAATAGTGCTATCAATTCCCTCCAAAAAGACACAGGAATAGGTAATTATCATAGCAATGTATTAAAAAACAGATTGAAAACCAATGAAAATTCAAACGAAAATACTGATTACAGTGTAAGTCGTGAAACAAACCATAATGGAATAATTGACGATAGTTTAAATAATAGCCCAGGTACAAAGGAAGTTGTTCATTCCCGAAGCAAACGAGAGGTAGAAAAAACGAAGAAAACAGTCAAGACATATAGGTTCGAATCAGAGCCTATCAAGTCAAGATTCTCATACATCCAACAAATTCAGAAAATAAACGAGCAGAAAGAAGTAGCCCAACACAAAATCCTAAATGAGCATAAAAAGATAGTAGTAGAAAAACATTCTGCTCTGGAAGAACATAATTCTGAAGAAACTCATGAACATCACAGCAGAACAACATCAGAATTTAAGGTGACCAAGAAAAAAAGGAAAGTAAAGAGAAAACGGGGTCCCCAAGTTCCAAACGGGGTCCAAATGGATGACTCAGAAGAGTATGAAGATAACGATAGCACGGAAGAAGAGTCAGCAGAAACTGATGGCTCATCCACAAAGGTTGGTTCTTCCGCCCCAACGGAAGCGGGCAATAATACAAAAAACAATAGTTTTGAAAGAAAAAGTGTCGTACAGCCACATGTTCCCACTGTGGCAATAAGGAACTTAACTAAAAACACTATTGAGGAAACCGAAAATAAAACTAAAACAAATAAAATTATGGTGGAAAATAAACAGGTTTCAGGACAAACTGTCGCGGTATTAAAAAAGAAAGATAAGAGCTTTGAAGAAGTAAATGAATCGAATGACTTCCGTTCAGATGAAATAAGAAAAGCTAAAACCGAAAAAGTAGGAAGTAAACAACGCTCGACTAATGCAGATCTCCTCTATAGAGCAAAAGGCTCTCAATCCTCCTTTGAAGCGCGCAAATTTACGGATGTCCTAAAATCCCATACGCAATCTGAAAATTTGTTTAGTTTTTCAAAGAGCAATACACAATTATCACAACAGAATGTACTTTCGGCTGATAAAAACCTCAAATCCGCTTCTAAGAATACATTTGAGTTACAAGAAAATAACTCTCTAGAGAAAACAACTGCAGCGAGAAATGTTTCAACTCTTAAAAATAATCTTCTAGACAACAAATACACTAATTTTAATACCAACAATGATTACGGAGATCGAATTGTTAAAGTTCCCAATGCAGCACAGAGGTTGATTCCATCTTTAAAGAAGCAAGTTAAAGAGCCTAAAAACCCAGCAAGAGACAGGGGGATTTATAATAAGCCTGTTTCTTCATCTATGGGGTTATTCTACGACAGGAACTTCCAAAATGTTCCAATTGTTCAAAAATCAATAACTGCTACCAGAAACCAAGCAGTTGATGAATCATCAGAATCATCGGTGATGAGACAATCTAAACGAGTAGGTTTTACCACTTTCAGTTCAGAGGAAGCCATTTCTAAATCATCTCGAATGAACGATATGAGGCAGCAAATTGATTCATTGCAATCATCATTGGTAGCAGGAAATAGGCCATTAGTCCGAAATTCTCCCATTGTCCCCACACTTCAAACATCAAATTCAATAGCCCCGATAGTAGAGTTTGCCAAGACATCGAAAAAAGCGTTGTATGACACTTCCATCACTAATTTAGAAGAAAAGAATACAGAAATGAACAAAAATGTTGAATTCGAGAATAAGATGAGCTTTTTCAAGGTTCCTAAAACAGCAGCTAAATTTGAAAATAGAATAAATGTCTCCAATCCTCCTATCGTCCCCAAAGACCTTGCAAAAGTTTCTACCGGTCCAGAATCAACCACAATCCGAAATTCAGGACGTATTTCACCGTTGTTAACATCAACGGCAAGAACCCAAACATTTAGACAAGACAAGAAAGCCACAACATCGAACAATATGTTACACGCTACCGTTGGTTCGGAAAATATTAATACAGAAATAAACAACAGCTTTGAAATGTATAACAAGTATAAAAAAAATGCAGAGATAATTAGGAATGTTGAAACCGTTGAAAAAAACACGATGTTTAAGATACCTAAACAACGAGAGAATATTTATTCAGTTCCTGTCGCACCTGTTGAACCTGCAAACGTTTTGAAATCAATGAGACCAAGCCAAATTAGGCCAGTATTTCCTCCATTGCAACGAGCGGTAAACAGAGAACCTGAAGTAGGAGAAAAAAATCTTCACCAATCACCTGAAATAAACGCTGGCCGACCAGATCGCAGAGATTGGCAACCATCATTGATAAGAATTCCCACGTTTAAAATATTTCAAAATAAGGATACTTCGACATCTGGACTCGTCAACTTCAACTCTAAACTCAGTACAGATATATACAATGCAGAACATAAAGAGAGTATTGAAACTACAGCCCAGGAATCTAAAGTAGGGTTTAGAAATTTCGCTAGAAACAATCCAGACAGTCTGAGGTCACCGAAAATCGCTACTCCACAAAGTAGAGGCGATACGTTCATGAGGCCTAAGAGTGCGACAATTTCGTCCTCCAGGGAACTACAAGATACGCACTTTTATGATTTGCGAAAGGAAATGTCAGAAATAAACCGTAATTATCAAATCAATAACAGAGAGAGTATCTTTAAGCTTCCTAACGTTCTACGAAATCCTTTTTATGAATCTTTTGGACCTAACCTGTCTAACAACTCCCCAACGACACCTAAAACTACAGCTGAAAAATTAAAAATCGTACCCTCGTCTCCATTCACACCTGGAGTAGGACCAATTATTTCTTCAGATTCGATCGTGACAAGAAAACCCAGACTTGAGAGACCCACAAATAAAGAAGGTCTCTTATTAACAGAAAAGTCCAAAGATAGTAATACATATACAAAAGAGAATAGTAATGACGATATAGATAATAACAAAACGTTTAACACCGTGCCAGTAAACACTTCTCCAGTCAGGAATTTATCTAAATTATCAGAATATATTTCAGATTTTCAAAGATCAATTACTAACTTTAGTAATCGGTTACAACAATCCCTATTTAACTCTGTTTCAACTTCAATGGATAATGTCAATGAGCACAATTCGGAAGGAATTAATTCAGAAGTGAACATTTTTACAAATAAACACCTCAATCAACCAAAGCCAATAGGTAATCTTCCTTTCGTCTCAAACCTATTTGCGGAAAAAAATAGTCAGGAAATTAAGGAAAATATGGATTCACTTTTCGAGAAATTCGGCTGGAGAAATTCGAGGAAGACAATAAATGAGGAAGTTAATGACAACAGGGAGGAATATTTTAGAAAACCAGAATTTAAGAATTCAGAACAGCGCACGAAACAAATTGATGTTAATGCTGGAACCGATTTTAATCTAATCAAAAACCTTCAAGCTAATCAAGTACCACTTAGACCATTTAACCGGATTAATGCTCCTTCAAAACCCAATGAAAGATATGAGTTTAATTCAGAAGAAAATAGAAGAGAAGATATCAGACAAAGTTCTCAGATAGAGTCAATTAGGAGGACAACCAGCCAGAAATCACTTTCATCAACAGATTTGAGAAAATACAGCACGGAGCTACATGAGAAAATGGATGCGCTTTTGAATCAACATCAACAAGCATTAAACAATTTCCGTTCGGCTTTAAAGTTGCCTGCTGTTTCAGACAATCTTCCAGAAGTTTCAAGTTTACCATCGAGATTCAAAAACGGTCCATTTTTGTTTCCATCACAAGTAACAACTAACAGGAACCCAACATCAATGGTGGAATCCAAGAGCACTGATGAGGAACTTATCAGAAGGGCAGAATTACGAAATTCCAAAAAGGATACCACTAAAATAGATAATACTAATGAATCCAATGTTAAGTCTCAAAATTCAATACAAAACCTTCCCACTGTTTCAAATGTTCCAAAAATAGCTGGAAATATTCCTGTATTTTCAATACCACAAAGAAGATTTGAAAATGAACCACGTAATGCTCATTTACGACCATTAATGAGAGAAGACCTCAAGCCTCAAAATCCGAAATCTCAAGCTCCTCCAACAATTGATTCGAAAAGATACAGCTCGAAAACTAATATATTAGGTTATATTCCCGACATTACAAGGCCATTTTCGAAAGGATATAATCCCAGATTTAATACAGAAGCAGTTCCTAGAATTCCAAAACTAGCAGAAAACTTGCCTTCATTCAAGCCAGTGCCTAAGGAACTAGAAAATATTTCAGCTACTCCAAAAATACCAACCACTCAGGAGAATCAGCTTTTCAATCCTTTGCAGAATTCACATGCGAGACTCCCAAAACTTAGTAATCCAAATAGAGAGTTATCAGAGCAAAGATTTTCTCGAAACAACTTCAATCAGGATTTATATAGTAAAGCAGTTCATAATCATACTCAAACCTCTCTCAACCAACATAAGTTAGCAGGAAATTTACATTCTGTTCAAAAAGTGCCTGCAGTAGCGGATTATCAACCTGAAGTGACAAGATTACCAATATCATTCGGAAAGATGCCATTTTTCGCTCCTTTACAAACTTCACCCTACAAGACGACTAAAACATATTTCAACCGACCAGAGGTAGAAGGAAAGTTCCCTTCTGGTGTAAAGGTTTCTAAAGTGACCGATAACCTTCCTAAAGTCACCGGATCGCCAAATACTTTGAATAATGGGCCGTTTTTCTTCTCACCAGAAAATTCTGCAATTGGAGTCCCTAAAATTAAAGATGTTCCATCATCGCAGAATTTTGCCTATAATACTCCTGAAAGTTATAGGGTTTCAAATATATCTGAATCGGAACAACCTTCATCCGCTTCAAAATCACACGCGATGCTAGAAAATCGGCCAATATTTCATCCTTTGCCACCATTACCTAAATTTAAGGGTGTTCCATCAGTTCCAAACATCTACCATGGTTGGCCGAATATGGAAAGGCATGTTCCTAGAGTTGAGGATAATACCGCCCCTTCATTAAATATACCTAACTTTGGTAGAAATCTCGCACCCGTTCCAAAGATACCTAAATTAGCAGGAAATATTCAGAATTTTCCAAGAATACCAACGCCGACCGGACATTGGCCAGTGCTTGTTTCTCCAAAACCATCATCAGCAATATTACCAAAATTTAGAAGACCGAATGCCATGATTGTTACACCACCAGCAGGATTTTACTACCCTCATACTCCTATCCCATCAGAACATGGTTCAGAAAACTTTTTGAGCGTTCCTCAGAAAATGGGTGGTTTTCTTCCACGCCCTAACTCACCTACTGTAAAAGGCAACCTTCGAAATATTCCAAATTCACCTTTCACATTGTACAATCAACCGCACAGTGCTCTATTCCCGTCACGATTACCAAAAGTACCAAAACTTCAAAGTATTGTTCCGATGCCAAATATGTTTCCGTATAATATTAATATCGATCCCAACTTCCCATCAATAATCGGACGTGTACAACCCACCCATAAAGTGCCAACAAGTTTTTATTATCCACATTACCTCAATGCCCCCATGGTTGTTGGAAGAATCAGACCTGCTCCAAAATTATCATTGATCAGAAGCCATCAGAAGGTTCCAATGATGATTGTAAATAGACCTCATTTAATGATTGGAGCTCCGTTCCCGAGAAATATTTATACTGTTCCGAAGATATCTGTAGTGAGAAAACCACAAGCACTCTCCATGCCATCATCACCAACTATGAATTTAAATGTCAGAAATGGTTTACCAAAGAATAGGTATTTCCCTTCACCTAAAAAGGGAAACACAGAGGGTGAACAGGAAACGCTTGACATGGTCCCGTTGGAGAAGAGACTTGGTCAGACAATCTGGGGAATACCTGTAAGCAACGCTGCTGGGAAAATAGAATATTTAACAGTGGGAAACCGGGAAGGAGATATGAACCTTATCACATCGACGGATATAACAGGGAGGGCCAGGTACTTGTACAGAATTAGAGATGAAGCTGGCCGTTATCATAATTTACATCTGAAACCCACTGGAGGCCACTTATCGCTGATAGGATCTGATTATTTCGGTGGCAAGCGTTCGACAGGGTTCATCGGCTACGATGAGACAGGAGAATACGTCGTTCCAGTTCATTTCGAAGGAAATCACCACCTGGTTATAAATCCGTACGCTCGCAGCCTTAGATATGCTATACATGTTCATCCTGCTAATGAAATAGTCAACGAGTTGTTTTAATATAAAAAATAACATATTGTATATGATATGAAATAAATATTTGAGATAATTGTTTTCATAATAAAAATTACTCCCATTTCATTAATACCCAGTATTTATTCATCTTATTGTTATTATTTGATTTGTCTATTATAGAAATAAAAGTTTCTAAAAATTACAAAACCATGCATTTTAAATTATCCTCTTCACCTAGAACCTCCCCACAGATAGCTGAGATCCATACCATAGAGGAACCAAGTACAGTTGCGATTCAATCACTTAACCATGCAGTATGAAGGGATTAAAAAAATATTTACAAGAATTGATTATAAAGATTATAATGGGAAAGGTTAAAGCTTAGAAAATTACTAAAGTGATCCACTAATATTTGTTTTGTTTGAAACACAAATCGAACCCCACCCCCTCCCCAACCATGCACCACAATAGTGCAAAACTGCAATTTTAACCTCATTGATCTACCGCTCTATTTTATTAAAAAGTAGGATATAAAATTTTGTTTTAGGATGAACAGTTTCGTTGCCCCAGAACACGGGGACTAGTTTGATTGTTTAATTGATTGTCACTTTATGCTGCTATGGCTAATCAGACGATGCTACAGTGGGTGTCCTTAATTTTGCCTATCTGGTAATAATTAGCATAGGGCACGTTGACGAGTACCTTAAACTGCACAGGATCGGAACCTCCATCTGAAGGACGTCATAAATAAGGATATTTGGCTACATTAAAAAAAAATCTATGGCTACCTCCCGGGCTGCGAACCCGGGTTATTGGGCATAGTAAATTCTTGTTATTTCATAAAATAAAAATTGTGGAATAATTTAGACTTTGGAATCACCTATTGTTTTATGTTTACAAAAAAAATCGAATTATTTAGTTGCTATTAATATATATATATTTTTTTATTTTTTTATTTATGGTTCTTTTGGTGTATGCCTCGAAAAATTGCGAGAACACAGGGAAATATATATATGGACGGCCTCGGTGCAGAAAGAAACAAGTCAATATTTTGATTTTTTTTTATTGAAAACAATTCAACAAATTTAATTAAATTTTCGATTAAATTACGAAACTTTAATTAGTCCAACAATCACTACTTGTATAAGATTTTAAGTGAATACCTGCAATTTAGTTTTCAAAGAAAATTGTAGAAACGTTTTTTTTTATTATTTCCTGAAAAGTTTATGTATACATATATATATATATATATATATATATATATATATATATATATATATTTTATTTATGGTTCTTTTGGTGTATGCCTCGAAAAATTGCGAGAACACTGGGAAATATATATATGGACGGCCTAGGTGCAGAAAGAAACAAGTCAATATTTTGATTTTTTTTTTATTGAAAACAATTCAACAAATTTAATTAAATTTTCGATCCACCCACAACTTTGATTAGTTTTGATGAAAGCCATTTAGATTCATTAATATAAGTTTTTGAATGGATTCCGTCCATGGGTTCTATAATTAAGTTAAGGCCAAGTAGGGTATTGTGCGTGGTCTCGTATGTTCGGAACAAAGTATTTCCTTTCCTTATTTATTGAACCTAAAAAAAATAAGGATAATAAAATCATTCAAATTGGAGAGCATGTCCTGATTTGTGTCAGCCAGCCGGTTTCATGGATGAAACATATAAGTTCAAGAAGAAGTCTGAATTCACGAAATTTTAATACTGGACATAATTAGGTATAATTAAATTAAATTAAGCATAAATAGGCCGAAACTACCCTGACTGGATAGAAGGAGGAAGATGCTGAACCTTACAAGATGGTGAACCCTACAAGGGTGGGAAATATGCTACGAAGAATCCTGGCACACTATTTGTTTTTAAATACCAACTGGAAATTAATTTGTTTTGAAATAATAATCCAGTTGAATTTTTCACTTGTCAGTTGTTACATGAAATATAAAAAACATTCATGTTTATGATAAAAATACAGTTAATGTCATTGTTAAACAAACATACTCAATAGTTTAGAATAGAGAAAGGAAACTGCTTCTGGTATTAGTCTAATTGTAATTGTAAACATATGATTAACATAATGCCAAATATAAATTAATATATTAAGAAATAATTCTTTCAAAACAAATCAATTCTTATTGGAAATGTGCATAATAAATCTGAAAGCTAAATTTTAAACTAACAAAATTTTTTTAGGCACATATACAACATTATAATCAACCAAATGATTCAGAATCATTCAATCATGTTTCTCAAAAGATATCCATTCATACTTTTAACAAAAATTATGCACAAGAAATAAAAATTTGCCTACAAGTCCTATCCTTAATTACAGCTGAACACTTCACACTTTTGAGGCGGCTGTACTATACTCGGGATTTAAAAAAAATATCCAATCATAAATCACAAATAAGTAATAACACTTTATTGAAGATACGTAATGATTATCAAACATCAAACAACAAAAAGTAGAGAGGAGGAAATTTAAAGATAACAGCAGAAGAACTCGTCTGCCGAAATGTATTCTGTTTTCCAACAATGGCGGATTTAGGAGGTATTGGCTACACAGAACTACAAATTATTACCCATGAAAATGATATTATTTTATTACAAATAACAGTAAATTATTCTTTATTCCTCAATACTTCTAAATCAATTATTCTACAATATTTAAATAATGCTACATTCCCCAATAAAATAGTTATAAATACAATTGAAAAAAATGGAAAATACAAATTTGTGAAAAAGCCGTAATCTAAAAAAATTAATAAAAAAATTGAACAAAAAAAGGATCACTGTTAAATTACATAAATTAAACTAGATACAGTAAGTAAATGCTGAAGCAGTAGAGAAAATTTTATAACACATTAGTACAAAATAAAAGTAACAAATCATTATTTTAAAAGTAACAATGTACAGAAGAAGAAAAGTAAGAAATAAAATACTGTTTAATCAATTATTCGAATATATTACAATCAGTAATTTAGAGGCTATCTTATAAGGCAAACTATAATTTTACAAATCATATAAACAAATAAATGTTTTTAATTACTGTCAAAGGCAAACGCCAAAATGTATTAAGGTCAGCGGATCCCGAAATTTGATAGCGCCTTAGCTTTTATGACCTTACCAAAATCCAAAAACCCTACAATTTCCTCCGTCCTATTACATCTAACGTTAATTCCCCATCAACAAAACTCTGCTAATTTTTACTCCTGTCCTCTTTACAAGCTCTCAGCCGTAATAGCCCCTTTGATATCCAAAACCCATTTCACCTACGTGATCTATAAACATCCCTCACCATACCAGATCATTATCTCCTCCATTGATGTAGAAAGCTTATTCACCAACATGCCATTAGATAAAGTCCTCCTCATAACAGATAACAACTGGTCACTACTAGAACCTCAGACCTCTCTCAACCGGTCCTCATTCCTCCAATCCTTAAAACTCTGCTGTGAATCTGGCTACCTCATCTTCCATGGACAATATTCCTAAATGACCTCCTTAACTCCATTCTACCCCAGTTCCTTGACGAAGTTATTTTCATTAAAAAATATGTGGACGACCTCTTCCTTATCCGAAATCCCAATATTATTCTAGAATTATTATCCTCTTTCAATTCATACCATTCCCACCTCCAATTCACTGTTGAACAAGAATCTAATAAATCCCTACCCTTTCTTGACCTCCGTATCATTAGAAATCCAGACCACACCTTATCCACAGATTGGTATACTAAACCTAAATACTCAGGCAGACTCCTAAATTACTGCTCCCAACATCCGCACCAACAAAAAATTAACGTCGCGAAAAATATCATCCGCCGTGGCCTATCCTTCTCTGACCTCTTCCTCCATGAAACCAACACCCACCGCATCAAAGAAATCCTTTTTAAAAACAACTTTCCTTCCTATATTGTTAATAAACTCAACCATGACTACAATTACTTATTTTTTCGATTTTATAATAAAATTATTTTAAAAAAATTGTATCCATAACTACTTTTTTATATATCTCCATAATTGCTCCTGTATGTACCCTCATCTTTATCATTACTTTAATATTTTTTTTTACATTATTTTACGTGTCATTCATTATATCTCCTATTTATTTATGTGGCATCTTATTTCCTATATCCACCTTTATTTTGTTATATTTTGGCCATTATAGATCGCCCCGCACAGTGGTAGGGAGACTTCCGGTGCTTCCAACGTACTTTCAAGACAGTTGACATGATATAGTGGACAGTTCGCTCAGCCACTTCTCCTTCTTTTCAAGGGCGGATCCAGAATTTTTTTTCTGGGGGGGGGGCACAACGGGCAGGTGGGCAAAAAAATCAACAATAACTTGTAGTATTTATAGAAAGGTTTCAAAGGTTTATTAAAATATCTAAACAATAGTTTCACTCATATTATTTTATTCGTATATTTTCACAACTATCATCACATGATTTGCCTATAAGTTTGTTTTGTAATGGATTCTCCACAGTACACAAAAAACCGTCGGGGGGGGGGCGTGCCCACGTGTCCCCTCCTTAGATCCGCTTATGCTTCTTTATGTTCATACCCATTTTATGTTTATATGTTCCCTTCACCCTTCTCCTTTTCCTTTCTTCACACCCATTTCTCCCTTCACCTCATGGCATCCATCACATTTTGTAGCAGCATCCATTATTATAATATATTAATAATTTATCATCATTTATATTCTAGAATTTTTTATTTTTACTTCTCACACATTTCTTCTACGTTAACATCATATTTTTTTGTCAATATATTCATATTTATATAACTTCCCAGCCATAAATTATCATACATATGAAATCTGTACCTGCTATTTAACGTTATTTTACATACATTGCTTTCTATTTTATACATTTATCATTGATATTTATTCATATTTTTATAACTTTATTATACGTTTATTTTCATGCGTTTTATATAACTCCTTAATTCATATAATTCCTGTAACTTTACTGTTTTCCATACTTTTTATATTTCTTTACTTTATCATCTTTCCGTTCACAAATTCTGTTATTTTGTTATCCTTTTATATCTTTATAATCTATTCTATGCTACATTTCTCCACTTTTCATGTCTCACCAGTTTTACATTTGTAACTTTTTCTTTATTTTTCACTTTGTATCTTACTTTTTACTTTCTCGATTATCTTACTTTTTATATTTCTTTACTTTATCACCATGTCCTTCTGTCCAATTCAATGAAACCATCCAACCTATTTCCGACACAGTACAATACCTTGGCTTCTTCCTAGAGAAAAGACTTACATGGAATCCTCATACCAGACTCAAAAGACAAGAACTTAACAGACGTTTCAGCCAACTATACAGAATGCTATGTAGGGCCTCCCATAATTCAATAGACAATAAACTACTAAACAAGACGATCATCAAACCTATGGACTGGAACTGTGGGGGACCGCAAAAAAATCGAATATCAGACGCATTCAATCCTTTCAATCCAAAGTCCTGAGAACTATTGTCATCGCTCCTTATTATGTCTCCAACAAAACCCTCCATAATGATCTCAACATTCCTTTCGTCCTCGACCTCATCCCTACTAAATTCTCAAACTTCCACCAAAACCTTGCCTGTCATCCCAATCTGGCTCAGTCATTATCCAGTTCCACACATCCATACAATCCACCCCGCCGTCTAAACCGGCAATGGCCCCGAGGCTTGTTATAATAATGCTATTTGGAGTACTGGGACTGGCCAGATTCTCCACTCACGACCTGTGTGTGTGTGTGAAGCGCTCTTAACCAGCTTCCATTGTAGTTTATTCCAGTGACGCGGATGGAAAAGGGGGCACGGGCCTCCTGAACTCCTGCTTTGCCCTCATTCCTGGGGAAGAAGTTTAGTTCTGGGGCCCAGACAAATTGTAAATAGGGTTTGAATGTGTTCATTATTTTATTTATTTTTATTTTTATTATTTTTTATCTAGACTTTATTTTATTATCATTTTTGCATTAATTTCCTTTTATTTTTATATATTATTATTGCATTAATATCCGTGTTTGCGTATGTATATATTTTATTACATTCGCTTCTTTTATTTTGTTTATACCACTTTTTGTTTTGCTATGGAATGGTTGTAGCTACATAACACCATTACTTATTGCCCACAAGTGGTAGATTGTAATATCTGAATAAAGTGTTTAATAAAAAAAAAGAACTTTATCACCTTTCTGTTCACACATTCTATCATTTTGTTATCCTTATGTATCTTTTATAGACTATATTATGCTACATTTCTCCACTTTTCTTTAATCTACATGTTATTCTATAATTCTTAGTACTGCAATGTTCTTATAGTAATTTTTCTGTTTTTCTTCTCAGTTCTGAACATCGTCTATACTGCTTGGATACTGGATACTGCCGAACGACGGCACTTATAATAAATAAGTTAACCTTGTTTATTGTAATTAATGACTGCACCCCCAGACAAATTGTATCCTTCATTACGATCTTCCAGTCAAACATTTTCCTCTCTTATCATATAATTATATTTATACATATATATTTTTTCGGTTGACTAAAAACCTAATAGATCTTTGACACCATACCTCACGATGCTGTGAACCATCGTTTCCATGGTACAGCTGCAGCTCTATATCTCCATAACCAGACCCATTTGGGGACCAGTGTCCCACCGACGTACGATTGGGTTCAAGGACAGTGGCACACGAAGATCTGTATGTATATATAGAAGCAGACCGTCTCCGAACCAAAATGCCTATGGTTATTGACATCCTGGTTTAACAAAACACAATTCCCAATATAAGTACACGGGGAACGTTATCACTCCTACGTTTGGTCCTTATGAATTTCCTCCAGTAGACAGACGGACCTCACGTATCCTTAGGGTGTAATGCCGAATCTCGAGCTTCGTGATTTTTTGTCACACCTTCAAAACCTAACCACGATCGACGTTGCTTCGATATTAGCTATTGCAAGCGCCTTTTCGGCCTTCCCTACCTCACATTTATACCTGACCAGTCGAGGACGGTGAAAGAGTCCAAGGGAATTAATGCCCTGAATTAAAAAAATAACACCCTTAACCTCCCTTGAATACTGAATGATAATGCACATGTACAAACGTGATTTACATATGCGACACGATATTTTAATATATATTACAATAAATTGCACAAAAATCGATTATTCGTGTTCTTAAAGTGCTATGTCCTCCCAGAATTAGCGATTAGTCGCACTTTATCCGCAGAGGATCTAAACAGTGCAGTAGTGTTTACTTCATGCCGTTGGCGAAGATTCCTAAGCCAAGACACTCTTCGGTGACTAGGAATACAGATCGATATAACAAAGCATCAATGTGAATTAGGTAATAATAGTCACTTGTGGTCATAAATCATAATTTTTCTTACAACTATATTTTTTTTCTCGAAAAAATAGATAAATAAATAATTATAATAATAAACATTTAATTTATAATATTATAAATTAGGTTTAATGCCTACAAAATAATAATGAGATTTAAGAATATTTAATTTTGTACAGCTAAGCATAGTTTTTATTTTATTGATTAGTTATGTTAGTGATATTAATTATAAATTAGGGTATGAATGTGTACATTATATTTTTATTTATTATCATTTTTTATTTAATTATTTTTTATTTTTATTTTTTTGACTTTATTTTATCATCATAACTTCTTTTTATTACCGCATGTATATATTTATTTATTTTATTTTGTTTATATCATTGTTTTGTTATGGAATGATTGTAAGCTAGATAGCACCATTACTTATCGCCCACAAATGGCAGATTGTAATGTTTTAATAAAGTGTTTAAAAAAAAAAAATATAAATAAACAGGTGAACTTGAAAAAAATTAATATATAATATAATTATTTATTCATCTATATTTTTAAATAAATAAATAATTATAATATAAAAAACATTTAATTTATAATATTATAATTTAGGTTTAATGCCTACAAAATAATAATGAGATGTCAAAATATTTACTTTTGTTCAGTTTAAGCATATTTTTTATTTTATTGATTAGTCTCGTTAGTGATATTAATTATAAATAAAAAGGTGAACTTGAAAAAAAAATAATACCTAAATAAAGAACTCTGATCAGAAAATCTTTTATATTCTTAAAATAAAACAAAACTCTCAAGTAATTATAATTGGTTATTTTTAATTATTTCTAAATATAACAATGAGTTTTTAAATGGTTAAAATTTCGAAACTCCAAATGAGAGTAGCACATGTGAAAGTCATGTTAATATAGGCTGAATCAAACAAAACATTTGCAGAGGGATTGTGCTAATATTTGTTGAATTGTATGGATGACGGACACATCATCCTTTGTTGTTACAACTGTTTATACACAAAGAGGCTAAGGTATATTTAAGACTCGGGAAGGAGATCGGGCGGTTGTTCAGAAACGACAATGAAGGTTCCCTGCGTCCTCCTGCCCCTAGCTCTGGCTCAACTTGTCTCGGCGAATCCTACCGCTACTTCCGATGACGACGATGATAATATGGCTGGAACAGCTGGTAGTAGCCATTTGAGTATATTACTTTTTTTGTTTAGACCCGGTCATTGGTTGAGTTAGTGTGATGCTTAAAATAACTGTCGATCAAGGAAGACGTGAATTAAAAAAAATTAAAATATGAGGGGTAGTTATTTCCGATTCTCATTAAATTAATTTGGTTCGAGTAGTTCCTGAATCACCGGTTTCGAAAATTGAGACTTCATTGCGAACGTGCGAATGGAGTTGATGCTTCGTCTTTATTTAAAAATCGTATTAATTTATGAATGTTAACGGTGTTGAACAATGGTTATTAAAAAGAATTGGTTATTAAGAAGAGTGTCCATAATCGTCATATTCCAGATTTTGCAACAGAGCTGGGTTTAACGGTCAATGTTAGGAGATGATAAACTTGATGATACTTAAGTTAACAACAACAATTAAGACCGGCTTAAGTTATCAGTAAATTGATTTATAAACCATGAAATTAATCAGCATTTAACAGTATAAAAGTTTTTTTTATTTCCTCCATACTTTATTTAATAATTCCTGACTAAATTTCTCACACTAATTTTGTTCAGATAAAAACCATGCAAATTTTAAATATAAGAGATATGATTTTGATTTTTAAAAAATAGGATTGTTAATTCAAATATAAAATCGCATTCTTTTCTAAGTTTGACGACATTATTTCACGATGCTTCTAGTTGCTAACTTGAAGAGGATGGAATCAGATTTACGCAATACAAACCGACAGAATAATTCTCCAGAAAAGGTATTTGACACTCCGACTGTCTTCTCAAAACCGAAACTTCCGAACGTGATGTTACCGAATCACCCGGGGGTAATCTCAATACCACACCCCCAGTTTGTTCCAATGCCACATCACCAGGTTTTTACAATACCACACCACCAGGTCGTTCCAATACCACATCACCAGGTTGTTGCCATACCACACCACCAGCTTGTTACAATACCACATCCTTACGGATACTTTGCACATCCTGTAGTTCCGGTAGTTCCGAAGGTAAATGGCAATATTAATAAAAGATATTAGTTATAAGCGCTTGAGGATTAGTATGCGAAAGTATCTTGATACATTTACATTTCACCTACAAACTATTACGAATAGTCGACATACCTATGCAAATATTAAAAACGTATGAACCTTTTTCCATTCGCTGTTCCAAGACCCTTCCTACCTTCAAATCCCGCTTATTTGATTACTTCCTATCCCTCCAGTTCCCCGAAGGGCATACATAAAATTATCAACAGAATATTATTTATATTGTTTATTCATTTTTATTTATTTTTCTGTGAAAAGTTTTTTTTAGTAATTATTCTAATTTTATTTAGGTTCTATTTCATTATCATAAGAAGTTATTTTTTTATTTATTTATTATTATTTAATCAGCTTTATAGATTGGCTTATCTGCTTTTTTTTTTTTTTTGTACTCTAAGGCTCTAAAGCCCACAATAATGTACAATTATGTTATTCTAAAGGGACTTGTCCCAGAATAAATAAAGAATTTATTATTATTATTATTATGTTGGTATTCTTTTAGGTGCACGACATGGACGACCAGGAAGAGCACCAGTTGGAGGTCCTGCAGCTCTCCAACGGCCTGCAGGTGGTGCCGCTGGATGACGACTTCGGCCGGGTGATAGATTACATCTACCTTGGTCGAGAGATCAACCTGGTTCCCGGCCCTGACGGCTTTTACCTTCCTGCCACAGACCCGGTTGACGGCCACACGACCTATGTCAACTTGGGAACTGAATCTGGGCATCTCACCCTGTCCAAGACGAAAATAGGCAATACTATCCAGCAAGGATTCGAAGGTAAAAGTTTAAAAATGGGCGCTTATATTTTTTCAAATTTTCCTAATATGCGATGTTCTTGTGATAGTCACTTCACGGGTTCGGCATAGATTTTTTCCAAGCTGAATATACAACTTAGAATAATGAGTAAATTATTGATTTATTTTTTAGTTTAATAGGGAAGGCATTTGGTTAAAACCTTTATGGTTATTTTTTTCTAAAATCACATGTTTCGCTCTATACTAATAAATACTCAAATCTTTAAATTCTTAAGGTATTGGCCTTAAATCATCGAATGAGAGGGGAAACCCTCTTTCTTATGATGACTTCTAGATTTCCATCTCAGTCATAATTACCAGTAATACAAGGAACCCAAGCGAAAAATTGTAAATTATTTCACAGAATGTCTTAAGACCCTATACTACTAAACCCTAATAATTATTAACGATCGGATTGCACCAGTTTTTTTTTTTTTAGCACTTTTTCACCAATACTATACAATTTTATACTCGTAATAAACATTGACAATCTTCAAACTTGTTAACCATATTGTAGTCGAAAGCGATAAACTGTGACTATCTGTGTCTCCGTCAGTAATTAATTCAATGCAAACTTATTTTTTACTTCAAATGGTTGCATTCTAGCGAAAACATTCCTTTCCGATTAAAAAAGGTTGAATACCAGTAAGTACTTGAACCTTTTAAAACAGGAAAGTGAATTTTAGAATTATAAAATAAAACGATAAAAATTTAAATTTTGTATCCGCAATTCTAAGAGTCAGCTATAATTATAATTATTATTATTATTATAACAGAAAGTCTAATTATCTACATTTTTGCCTATTTTCAAATTCCGTTCACATGCTCAACTAGAATAAGAATTTTTAAAGGTCAGTGAATGAAATAAATGATCTAATTCTCTGGCTAGGAACTAGAGATCGATTAAACCTTACAAAGGGTTGATTGTATAATATTTAGTTTCGAAATATGTCCATAATGTCCAACCACAAATCTTGATGCTCTACAAGTTTCATTTGAAATATTTTTGATTTTGAATGGTCATTTTCATTTTTAATTGGAAAACGTAGGAAATTAGTACCATTTTAAATTTATTTCATAAAGAATATTATTTGAAAAACCTTGGATTGAAACTTCTGCATGGCCGGTGCATTAGCCTTATCTTCACAAGAAAGGAAACGAAATGCATAATGAAAACTACGGTGGCGTAACTCTCCTAAACTCTGCATACAAAGTACTTTCCAATGTGGCATACCAAAGACAACTCCCCCATGCCCAGAGGGAGATAGGAATCTACCAATGGGGATTTATGAATGGTAGATTTTGTATTGATCAAATCTTTTCCCTGAGAACTCTTATGGAAAAGACCAGAGAGTACAATATAACGGCTCACTAACTTTTTGTAGATTTCAGCAATGACTATGATAGTATCATCAGGGGAAACTATATCAAGGTATGGAAGAAATGAATGTACTCAGAGAATTGAAAAGCCTTGTGGGATTTGCACTCGAATAGGTCATAAGAGACTCACGGTTACAAGTCACTGGTATGATTAGGACTAAGTTAATCCAAAAACTGGCCTATGAGGATGACATAGATATAGTGAGAAGAACCCCAAAGGATTTGCAACAGGCTTTTCTTGCTTTGGAAAATGCTGTATGGCGTATAGGTCTTCAGGTAAACCAAGAAAAGACTAACTATATGTTGGCTATCCCCTCAAGGAAATCAGAACCCACTATTACTATTTCGTGCCTACACATTTGAAAGTGTCAACTGTTTGGTTCTCTGTTCAAAGCAGATAACTCAATTGGCCAGAAGTTTAAAGAAGAATTTTGGCTGCTAATAAATATTTTTTTGGGATGGCAAAAATTTTACAAAGTTGTCTGATATCAAGAAGAACCAATGTCATGCTGTACAAACAATTCCACGGGCAGATGCCAACAGTTTACTGCTCTTAGAAAGGAAAATATTAAGAAGGATGTTTGGAGCAGTAAGAGTTAACGGTGAATTCAGACTTGTGCAAAATGCAGAGCTATATTAGATGTATCAGGAGCCAGGTGTACTGCAGCGTATAACAATAGCTAGGCTAAGATGGGCTAGACATGAGGCCTGAATAGAGGATGATGTGGTTATTCATAAGAGACTATTATTTGCGGGCATTGATAGAAAAAGGAAACATGGGCGTCCACGACTAACATGGGCAGGCGAGGCCGAGAGGTATACAGGTACTATTGTTTGATCTAGAGCTTGGAGAATCTTGGCACAAGACAGAGAGAGTGGAGGCGACACCTTGATATAGCCAGGATCTGTACTGGGTTGTAGAGCCTGTGCTGGTTGATTGATTAATTGGATTGAAAACATTACAATAGAAATTCATTGGTACCAATTGAAATTAAATGTTGCAAGCTGTAAAATATATCATTGTATGAGATTGTAACTAACTTGCAGTTGACTACTATTATTGTTGATGATTAGGATCTGTACCTGTCAGTTTTTTTTGTTTTCTTTAATATTCAAGCGTTTAGTTGATAAACTTTCTTTCAATCAGAATATGAGACAGTTTAAATTGAATGATTATAGCTGATCTTGATAATATATGTGGAAAAAAATGCAGAGACAGTTTAGGTTTTTAGACAAGCAAACTTTAAAAAAATTAGGAAATTATTTTTTTTACATAATTTTCTTAAAATCTGTTCTTTCACAAATTGATTCATGATATCCTGTATTCTTATTGAAACATAATGCTTCTTAAGCATTATTTTCAGTCAGAACTTTTGATATATATATATATATATATATATATATATATATATATATATATATATATACATATACATGTGTGTGTCTTTTGTTGAAAATTTATTGTTAATAAAATGTAACTATTTGCTCACAGGTGTTGATGAGAATGGCCCTGTATTCGTCCCAGTGATGAGAAGGTTCCAAAGAATTGTTGTGAACCCTGTTGTCTACAGACGCAACAAACATTCCTATTACTAATCTTCTTCTTCTTCCTTATTCAGTTCTACTTTACCTGTAGTTACTGCTTATTCGCCCCATACTTCAGTGGTTGAAAATTCACCTTTTCACCATTTTGTCTTTTAAAACATAATTTATCTTATTTTTAGTTACTTGCTAATGGCTCCACATTATATACCTGATAATCAAAGAATACTACTGATTGCTAGTACTTTTGTCTGATTGTTTAACATTCAAGAGCAACTTAATATCTTGAATTTTATAGATCAATATGTAATCAAAAGGTTGGTAAGAATGGCAAATTTTCTATGGAGTAATCTTGGAGTTTTTTGATTCCACATTGTTCCACATTGAAGTTTCTCAATTTACAAAGAAAAAATTCAGTAAAAATTTTTTCTCCTCAAAATTATTACAATCATTATTTCTGTGGCTAAATAAATTTATACAGAAAATGCCCATTAGTGAATAGAACATATTTTATGCTTATAAATATAATTATATCTGATTGTACTTTGGTAAAGTATAATGAGAGAGAACTTCTTCTGTAACCTTTTGAGCTTACAGTGGGCTGTCAGCACAGTGAAAGAAGTACAGTTTTTTCATTGGAGCCATATCTATTAACTGACATTAACTATTTAGATGGGAAAGGTCTAAAAGTGTATGAGTCAGTAAAATTGAAATGAAAACAAGCATTTAAACTTCATAAAAATTCAAACTTCAACTTAAAGTTTGGATAGTTGGACCAGACCTCACAAAGATTAGCGACAGCAATAATTTCTTATGTTTCCTATTCAAACTTTAAAACCTCCAAAATTAAAATAATCATCATTCAAAATCGAATGATGTTTTTTTACATTATTATCTCATTATACATTAATCATATTTTTTATTATTTATGTTTATTATTTTATATAAACTGAACTTAGCTAAAAAAAAATTTATAAGCGATATATCGCTGCTCCAGAAGTATAATGACACAACTGCAAAAATAAAATTTTACAGGACAAGCAAAAGAAAAATATGTAATTTCAATTTGTCTTAATAGAACAGCCAATAGATAGGTTTAATTCTTTTATTAGAGTAGTTTATAAACAGATATGCGTTATGTCGATTTACTAACATCTAGTAATGCATTTATGATTCCGCCAAGACAATAAAGTCAGTTTCACAAAATTTTACAGTTACGTCATTATACTTCAGGAGCAGCGATATGATCATTTGGCAAAATTTTGGGTCTTTTCTAGTTTAGGAATGCCAGTAACTTTTTCGTAACATCTGTCAACTACGTTATTTTTCAGTGATTGAATAAATCATATGACAATTATCCTGAATATTTGTGGATAGGTTAGTCCTATTTTTTACATTAGTAATTGGTAATATGAATTTAATATAACTGTTTAACTTGTGAAAAGAAGAAGAAAGTGCTATGATTTTTTAAAAGAAAGAGGTGTGATCCCTAATACAAGACTATGCCAAGGGCGACATGAAATGAAGTATGTGATACTAAACAATTGGTTCTGTTGCAAATGAACCTTTGAAGATTCAAAGGGTTCATACTCATTTGAGGTAGCAAGATTGTCTCTGAATAGGCCCTTTTGTAAATATATTCTGGGTCTCAGAAATATAAAACTGCAAAATTTTGAGTTAAGGAAGTGTACATTTTTTTGGTGTCAGAGAAATGAAGATGATAAATCATTTGAACAAATCTTGGGGGATATGGCTGAATTATTTCCTATTTAAAATATTATTTGTTACATATTTCAGAATTTCTTTTTACATTGATTAAAACAAATATTGTATTAACCTTTTTTAATATTTTCTAATTACAGTTGATTACAGATGATAGTGATTAGTGTGAAGTAACATAGGTGTGATAGATGTTACTTAAAAGTAACTTGCAGTCCTAAAGTAGAACTTTTTTTTTTGTTTACCCAAAATTTTTTATACTGATTTATTTCATCTAATACAAGGAGTAGAACTAAGGTACCTGTTGCATGTCCCTGAATTTCCAGCGCAAATACTCAGCCCTGTTGATGAGAGCGCCCTTTCCTTCGTTGTACATCAACTGGCCGAACTGTTCCCTTATCAGTTTCTCGACCTCACTCTGGCCGCCTGCATTGTATGCATCTATCAGCTCTCCTCCTTTTTTGTAGTTAGCTAGCTTGTAAAGAAGGCACTCATCTTTATTCGATGCTTGAGAAATCACTCGATCGAGTACGGTCCCAGCATTTACTGACGATGTGCCACTTCCCCAGATGATACCCATTTCGGATTTTAATCCTATAAAAAAATATTATTTAATTATCGACATAAATATGTTTCAGAAATGAACTGACAACTACATTGTGTTGTAACATGTGCCTTATCACAGCAATTTCAACATGTCAATATTATACTTTGGCATATTTAATAGGGGGACATGTACAAGACGATAAATTCAATCAATGAAACACCTTGAATATTACGGCATGAATAACCCAATTGTTCTTATGTTGATAATATAAGTCATAAATATACATATATATATATATATATATGTATATATATATGTAGGCTGTCTTTTATATATATATATATATATATATATATATATATATATATATATATATATGTATAAGTAATCTTCCCCTGTATATATCTCTCTCAACTAAACATTGCAAAATTCCAAATGTCAATGCTTTAACAAGCACAATCCTTTTATTTACATTCTAGTCAAATTTCTGGGAAATCAGTACCATTATCCACTTTAGCAGAGCCATCAGTTGAGCCCATACCAAAGGCAAAATAATACAGTATAAAACCTCTAAATACTTATTTAAAAAAATAATAATATTAGTATATTGTATAATAATAGTATATGTAGGCAATTAATAGGTAGTTTATTCCCGTAGACAACTCAAAATTATTCATATAAAAATTTCTATTCTGAATACCCTCCTTTATTAAAGAAGCTCCTGGTCTGTTTGATTTCTCTCCTTTCTAAATTGAATTATCATGACCAATTTTTTATTATTAACATAAATTCAGTAAGTTTTCTTAAGATCATAATTTTCTTCAGGAAACCATAGGGAATATAAGAATAATAAAAAAATAATCTGAGTTTAAGATAATTCTAGTATTGGCAAATATAAAATAGAGGCTGTCTTTTTTATATGGTCTATTTTTTATAGTTTTACTACCGATGCCAATTATATATCACTAGTATATTTAATATCATTAGACTTCATTCAGTTGTTGCATTCTCTTCCCTCCCCAAGGATTTTGATGTATTTTTTGTTTTTCACATCCTCCAAACTTTTATTTACAATATAATACAAATTTACAATGAATACATGCAAATGCTTATATATAAAAAAGCCTTCTGTTACCATCCGGTATTTTAAGGCGTTACAGTGGGAGTCCGCTGAAGGCGATTTTTACTCGAACCGGCTCAAAGCTGCTGACTTTATACAGTGCAAATACAAAACAGGGAGGGACTGTTTAGCGGGATTTTGATGTATAAGTATCATTTATGTCTTTTAAATTTAACTATGTATCAAATAATGACACATTATACGAGAATGAATGATTGTATGAAACTTGCAGTTTCAGGAGAAGCAGGGAATATTTCAATTTAATATCCATCTAAGTAAATCAATATTTGAAATATATATCCATACAATAATAGGTTCTGATTGGATTAATATTTCTTTGCTCATCCTTGCTATCAAATTATCCATATTTTTGATTCAGAAAAGCATTTACATCTACAAACTTTTACATAATGATAAGGTGCTGTAAATTTATTCAAAGAAATATTGCTTAGTGTATGTAAAGTAATAAATGTAATTTATAAACCACATTGGACATAATGAAATTGTATAATCACAAGAAGATAGTGATAATGAGTACTGGAATGAAAACATATCTTTAAAAGATAAAGGCCTTACAAAAAGGAGACCATGGGAACGATGATGATTTTAATCCTAAAATATAAATAGCAAATAAAACAGAATATACAACCTTATTGGAACAATGTAAACAAAGTGATCACCATAGCATTCACTGGATAGTTGCATCAATATTGCTTCCTTTGTTTACAAACTCAAAATGTTTCATTATAACTTATTTATTATTTTTTTTTTAAATGTATATGTTAAAATACAAATATTTGTGTTTAGTTATAAAATAATTATGCATTGCATTTTTTTTTTTTACTATTTTAACAGCTATCTTTAAGAACTTTTAGTTTTCTCATTTTTGGTTTAAATAAATTGTTTATATTTTGAAAAATACTCATATAATAGTTATATAATCATTAAGAAAATATTGTTATCATATCTGCTTAGTGTTTGACACCAAAATAAACTTTAATCCTAAATGACTAATAACAAATATATTAATCTTAAATGATAATAGTTGACTTTGATTATATATATATATATATATATATATATATATATATATATATATATATATATATATATATATATATATATATATATATATATATGGAAGAGAATGATCCGGGTGGAGGTCAATACATTTTTCCCTATCTAGGAGAAATTTATTGATCTCCACCCAGACCATTCTCTTCCACAAATATATTTATGTTATGATTAGCTTATGCCCACGGCTTCGCTCACGTGGAATTTCACCCATGTTCTTTCTGTTATTTTAACAACTATGATCATCTGATTTGCCTTTAATTATGTACTATAATGGATTCTCCACAGTACCGAAAAAACTGTCACGGGGCACATGTACCCGTCCCCTCCCCATAAATTCGCACTTGCTATAGCCTATGTGTTATTCTGATGTATAACCTATATTACTGTAAAGTTTCATCAGAATCCATCCGTCCAGTAGTTTTTGCGTGAAAGAGAGACAAACATACAAACATTCACATTTATAATATTAGTAAGATTAGTACGATATCAAAACAAATAGTTTCTCTCATGTTCTTTCTGTTATTTTAACAACTATTATCATGTGAATTAACTTTATTTATGTACAATAATGGATTCTCCACAGTACCGAAAAAACTGTCACGGGGCACATGTACCCGCCTCCCCCCCATAAATCCGCGCTTGCTATAGCCTATGTGTTATTCTGATGTATAACCTATATTACTGTAAAGTTTCATCCAAATCCGTCCGGTAGTTTTTTGCGTGAAAGAGAGACAAACATACAAATATTCATATTTATAATATTAGTAAGATTAGTAGGATATCAAAACAAATAGGAGACAAACATACAAACATTCACATTTATAATATTAGTAAGATTAGTAGGTTATCAAAACAAATAGTTTCTCTCATGTTCTTTCTGTTATTTTAACAACTATTATCATGTGAATTGCCTTTATTTATGTACAATAATGGATTCTCCACAGTACCTAAAATACTGGCGGGGGGGCACGTGCCCCCTTGCACCCTCCCATAAATCCGCGCTTGCTATAGCCTATGTGTTATTCTGATGTATAACCTATATTACTGTAAAGTTTCATCCAAATCCGTCCGGTAGTTTTTTGCGTGAAAGAGAGACAAACATACAAATATTCATATTTATAATATTAGTAAGATTAGTAGGATATCAAAACAAATAGGAGACAAACATACAAACATTCACATTTATAATATTAGTAAGATTAGTAGGTTATCAAAACAAATAGTTTCTCTCATGTTCTTTCTGTTATTTTAACAACTATTATCATGTGAATTGCCTTTATTTATGTACAATAATGGATTCTCCACAGTACCTAAACTACTGGCGGGGGGGGGCACGTGCCCCCTTGCACCCTCCCATAAATCCGCGCTTGCTATAGCCTATGTGTTATTCTGATGTATAACCTATATTACTGTAAAGTTTCATCCAAATCCGTCCGGTAGTTTTTTGCGTGAAAGAGAGACAAACATACAAATATTCATATTTATAATATTAGTAAGATTAGTAGGATATCAAAACAAATAGGAGACAAACATACAAACATTCACATTTATAATATTAGTAAGATTAGTAGGTTATCAAAACAAATAGTTTCTCTCATGTTCTTTCTGTTATTTTAACAACTATTATCATGTGAATTGCCTTTATTTATGTACAATAATGGATTCTCCACAGTACCTAAAATACTGGCGGGGGGGGGGGCACGTGCCCCCTTGCACCCTCCCATAAATCCGCGCTTGCTATAGCCTATGTGTTATTCTGATGTATAACCTATATTACTGTAAAGTTTCATCCAAATCCGTCCGGTAGTTTTTTGCGTGAAAGAGAGAAAAACATACAAATATTCACATTTATAATATTAGTAAGATTAGTAGGATATCAAAACAAATAGGAGACAAACATACAAACATTCACATTTATAATATTAGTAAGATTAGTAGGATATCAAAACAAATAGTTTCACTTATGTTCTTTCTGTTATTTTAACAACTATTATCATGTGAATTGCCTTTATTTATGTACAATAATGGATTCTCCACAGTACCGAAAAAACTGTCACGGGGCACATGTACCCGCCTCCCCCCCATAAATCCGCACTTGCTATAGCCTATGTGTTATTCTGATGTATAACCTATATTACTGTAAAGTTTCATCAGAATCCGTCCGGTAGTTTTTTGCGTGAAAGAGAGACAAACATACAAATATTCATATTTATAATATTAGTAAGATTAGTAGGATATCAAAACAAATAGGAGACAAACATACAAACATTCACATTTATAATATTAGTAAGATTAGTAGGTTATCAAAACAAATAGTTTCTCTCATGTTCTTTCTGTTATTTTAACAACTATTATCATGTGAATTGCCTTTATTTATGTACAATAATGGATTCTCCACAGTACCTAAAATACTGGCGGGGGGGGGGCACGTGCCCCCTTGCACCCTCCCATAAATCCGCGCTTGCTATAGCCTATGTGTTATTCTGATGTATAACCTATATTACTGTAAAGTTTCATCCAAATCCGTCCGGTAGTTTTTTGCGTGAAAGAGAGACAAACATACAAATATTCATATTTATAATATTAGTAAGATTTGTAGGATATCAAAACAAATAGGAGACAAACATACAAACATTCACATTTATAATATTAGTAAGATTAGTAGGTTATCAAAACAAATAGTTTCTCTCATGTTCTTTCTGTTATTTTAACAACTATTATCATGTGAATTGCCTTTATTTATGTACAATAATGGATTCTCCACAGTACCTAAAATACTGGCGGGGGGGGGGGCACGTGCCCCCTTGCACCCTCCCATAAATCCGCGCTTGCTATAGCCTATGTGTTATTCTGATGTATAACCTATATTACTGTAAAGTTTCATCCAAATCCGTCCGGTAGTTTTTTGCGTGAAAGAGAGACAAACATACAAATATTCACATTTATAATATTAGTAAGATTAGTAGGATATCAAAACAAATAGGAGACAAACATACAAACATTCACATTTATAATATTAGTAAGATTAGTAGGATATCAAAACAAATAGTTTCACTTATGTTCTTTCTGTTATTTTAACAACTATTATCATGTGAATTGCCTTTATTTATGTACAATAATGGATTCTCCACAGTACCTAAAATACTGGCGGGGGGGGGGGCACGTGCCCCCTTGCACCCTCCCATAAATCCGCGCTTGCTATAGCCTATGTGTTATTCTGATGTATAACCTATATTACTGTAAAGTTTCATCCAAATCCGTCCGGTAGTTTTTTGCGTGAAAGAGAGACAAACATACAAATATTCATATTTATAATATTAGTAAGATTAGTAGGATATCAAAACAAATAGGAGACAAACATACAAACATTCACATTTATAATATTAGTAAGATTAGTAGGTTATCAAAACAAATAGTTTCTCTCATGTTCTTTCTGTTATTTTAACAACTATTATCATGTGAATTGCCTTTATTTATGTACAATAATGGATTCTCCACAGTACCTAAAATACTGGCGGGGGGGGGGGCACGTGCCCCCTTGCACCCTCCCATAAATCCGCGCTTGCTATAGCCTATGTGTTATTCTGATGTATAACCTATATTACTGTAAAGTTTCATCCAAATCCGTCCGGTAGTTTTTTGCGTGAAAGAGAGACAAACATACAAATATTCACATTTATAATATTAGTAAGATTAGTAGGATATCAAAACAAATAGGAGACAAACATACAAACATTCACATTTATAATATTAGTAAGATTAGTAGGATATCAAAACAAATAGTTTCACTTATGTTCTTTCTGTTATTTTAACAACTATTATCATGTGAATTGCCTTTATTTATGTACAATAATGGATTCTCCACAGTACCGAAAAAACTGTCACGGGGCACATGTACCCGCCTCCCCCCCATAAATCCGCACTTGCTATAGCCTATGTGTTATTCTGATGTATAACCTATATTACTGTAAAGTTTCATCAGAATCCGTCCGGTAGTTTTTTGCGTGAAAGAGAGACAAACATACAAATATTCATATTTATAATATTAGTAAGATTAGTAGGATATCAAAACAAATAGGAGACAAACATACAAACATTCACATTTATAATATTAGTAAGATTAGTAGGTTATCAAAACAAATAGTTTCTCTCATGTTCTTTCTGTTATTTTAACAACTATTATCATGTGAATTGCCTTTATTTATGTACAATAATGGATTCTCCACAGTACCTAAAATACTGGCGGGGGGGGGGCACGTGCCCCCTTGCACCCTCCCATAAATCCGCGCTTGCTATAGCCTATGTGTTATTCTGATGTATAACCTATATTACTGTAAAGTTTCATCCAAATCCGTCCGGTAGTTTTTTGCGTGAAAGAGAGACAAACATACAAATATTCATATTTATAATATTAGTAAGATTAGTAGGATATCAAAACAAATAGGAGACAAACATACAAACATTCACATTTATAATATTAGTAAGATTAGTAGGTTATCAAAACAAATAGTTTCTCTCATGTTCTTTCTGTTATTTTAACAACTATTATCATGTGAATTGCCTTTATTTATGTACAATAATGGATTCTCCACAGTACCTAAAATACTGGCGGGGGGGGGGGCACGTGCCCCCTTGCACCCTCCCATAAATCCGCGCTTGCTATAGCCTATGTGTTATTCTGATGTATAACCTATATTACTGTAAAGTTTCATCCAAATCCGTCCGGTAGTTTTTTGCGTGAAAGAGAGACAAACATACAAATATTCACATTTATAATATTAGTAAGATTAGTAGGATATCAAAACAAATAGGAGACAAACATACAAACATTCACATTTATAATATTAGTAAGATTAGTAGGATATCAAAACAAATAGTTTCACTTATGTTCTTTCTGTTATTTTAACAACTATTATCATGTGAATTGCCTTTATTTATGTACAATAATGGATTCTCCACAGTACCGAAAAAACTGTCACGGGGCACATGTACCCGCCTCCCCCCCATAAATCCGCACTTGCTATAGCCTATGTGTTATTCTGATGTATAACCTATATTACTGTAAAGTTTCATCAGAATCCGTCCGGTAGTTTTTTGCGTGAAAGAGAGACAAACATACAAATATTCATATTTATAATATTAGTAAGATTAGTAGGATATCAAAAAAAATAGGAGACAAACATACAAACATTCACATTTATAATATTAGTAAGATTAGTAGGTTATCAAAACAAATAGTTTCTCTCATGTTCTTTCTGTTATTTTAACAACTATTATCATGTGAATTGCCTTTATTTATGTACAATAATGGATTCTCCACAGTACCTAAAATACTGGCGGGGGGGGGGGGCACGTGCCCCCTTGCACCCTCCCATAAATCCGCGCTTGCTATAGCCTATGTGTTATTCTGATGTATAACCTATATTACTGTAAAGTTTCATCCAAATCCGTCCGGTAGTTTTTTGCGTGAAAGAGAGACAAACATACAAATATTCACATTTATAATATTAGTAAGATTAGTAGGATATCAAAACAAATAGGAGACAAACATACAAACATTCACATTTATAATATTAGTAAGATTAGTAGGTTATCAAAACAAATAGTTTCTCTCATGTTCTTTCTGTTATTTTAACAACTATTATCATGTGAATTGCCTTTATTTATGTACAATAATGGATTCTCCACAGTACCTAAAATACTGGCGGGGGGGGGGCACGTGCCCCCTTGCACCCTCCCATAAATCCGCGCTTGCTATAGCCTATGTGTTATTCTGATGTATAACCTATATTACTGTAAAGTTTCATCCAAATCCGTCCGGTAGTTTTTTGCGTGAAAGAGAGACAAACATACAAATATTCACATTTATAATATTAGTAAGATTAGTAGGATATCAAAACAAATAGGAGACAAACATACAAACATTCACATTTATAATATTAGTAAGATTAGTAGGATATCAAAACAAATAGTTTCACTTATGTTCTTTCTGTTATTTTAACAACTATTATCATGTGAATTGCCTTTATTTATGTACAATAATGGATTCTCCACAGTACCGAAAAAACTGTCACGGGGCACATGTACCCGCCTCCCCCCCATAAATCCGCACTTGCTATAGCCTATGTGTTATTCTGATGTATAACCTATATTACTGTAAAGTTTCATCAGAATCCGTCCGGTAGTTTTTTGCGTGAAAGAGAGACAAACATACAAATATTCATATTTATAATATTAGTAAGATTAGTAGGATATCAAAACAAATAGGAGACAAACATACAAACATTCACATTTATAATATTAGTAAGATTAGTAGGTTATCAAAACAAATAGTTTCTCTCATGTTCTTTCTGTTATTTTAACAACTATTATCATGTGAATTGCCTTTATTTATGTACAATAATGGATTCTCCACAGTACCTAAAATACTGGCGGGGGGGGGGCACGTGCCCCCTTGCACCCTCCCATAAATCCGCGCTTGCTATAGCCTATGTGTTATTCTGATGTATAACCTATATTACTGTAAAGTTTCATCCAAATCCGTCCGGTAGTTTTTTGCGTGAAAGAGAGACAAACATACAAATATTCATATTTATAATATTAGTAAGATTAGTAGGATATCAAAACAAATAGGAGACAAACATACAAACATTCACATTTATAATATTAGTAAGATTAGTAGGTTATCAAAACAAATAGTTTCTCTCATGTTCTTTCTGTTATTTTAACAACTATTATCATGTGAATTGCCTTTATTTATGTACAATAATGGATTCTCCACAGTACCTAAAATACTGGCGGGGGGGGGGGCACGTGCCCCCTTGCACCCTCCCATAAATCCGCGCTTGCTATAGCCTATGTGTTATTCTGATGTATAACCTATATTACTGTAAAGTTTCATCCAAATCCGTCCGGTAGTTTTTTGCGTGAAAGAGAGACAAACATACAAATATTCACATTTATAATATTAGTAAGATTAGTAGGATATCAAAACAAATAGGAGACAAACATACAAACATTCACATTTATAATATTAGTAAGATTAGTAGGATATCAAAACAAATAGTTTCACTTATGTTCTTTCTGTTATTTTAACAACTATTATCATGTGAATTGCCTTTATTTATGTACAATAATGGATTCTCCACAGTACCGAAAAAACTGTCACGGGGCACATGTACCCGCCTCCCCCCCATAAATCCGCACTTGCTATAGCCTATGTGTTATTCTGATGTATAACCTATATTACTGTAAAGTTTCATCAGAATCCGTCCGGTAGTTTTTTGCGTGAAAGAGAGACAAACATACAAATATTCATATTTATAATATTAGTAAGATTAGTAGGATATCAAAACAAATAGGAGACAAACATACAAACATTCACATTTATAATATTAGTAAGATTAGTAGGTTATCAAAACAAATAGTTTCTCTCATGTTCTTTCTGTTATTTTAACAACTATTATCATGTGAATTGCCTTTATTTATGTACAATAATGGATTCTCCACAGTACCTAAAATACTGGCGGGGGGGGGGGGGCACGTGCCCCCTTGCACCCTCCCATAAATCCGCGCTTGCTATAGCCTATGTGTTATTCTGATGTATAACCTATATTACTGTAAAGTTTCATCCAAATCCGTCCGGTAGTTTTTTGCGTGAAAGAGAGACAAACATACAAATATTCACATTTATAATATTAGTAAGATTAGTAGGATATCAAAACAAATAGGAGACAAACATACAAACATTCACATTTATAATATTAGTAAGATTAGTAGGATATCAAAACAAATAGTTTCACTTATGTTCTTTCTGTTATTTTAACAACTATTATCATGTGAATTGCCTTTATTTATGTACAATAATGGATTCTCCACAGTACCGAAAAAACTGTCACGGGGCACATGTACCCGCCTCCCCCCCATAAATCCGCACTTGCTATAGCCTATGTGTTATTCTGATGTATAACCTATATTACTGTAAAGTTTCATCAGAATCCGTCCGGTAGTTTTTTGCGTGAAAGAGAGACAAACATACAAATATTCATATTTATAATATTAGTAAGATTAGTAGGATATCAAAACAAATAGGAGACAAACATACAAACATTCACATTTATAATATTAGTAAGATTAGTAGGTTATCAAAACAAATAGTTTCTCTCATGTTCTTTCTGTTATTTTAACAACTATTATCATGTGAATTGCCTTTATTTATGTACAATAATGGATTCTCCACAGTACCTAAAATACTGGCGGGGGGGGGGCACGTGCCCCCTTGCACCCTCCCATAAATCCGCGCTTGCTATAGCCTATGTGTTATTCTGATGTATAACCTATATTACTGTAAAGTTTCATCCAAATCCGTCCGGTAGTTTTTTGCGTGAAAGAGAGACAAACATACAAATATTCATATTTATAATATTAGTAAGATTAGTAGGATATCAAAACAAATAGGAGACAAACATACAAACATTCACATTTATAATATTAGTAAGATTAGTAGGTTATCAAAACAAATAGTTTCTCTCATGTTCTTTCTGTTATTTTAACAACTATTATCATGTGAATTGCCTTTATTTATGTACAATAATGGATTCTCCACAGTACCTAAAATACTGGCGGGGGGGGGCACGTGCCCCCTTGCACCCTCCCATAAATCCGCGCTTGCTATAGCCTATGTGTTATTCTGATGTATAACCTATATTACTGTAAAGTTTCATCCAAATCCGTCCGGTAGTTTTTTGCGTGAAAGAGAGACAAACATACAAATATTCACATTTATAATATTAGTAAGATTAGTAGGATATCAAAACAAATAGGAGACAAACATACAAACATTCACATTTATAATATTAGTAAGATTAGTAGGATATCAAAACAAATAGTTTCACTTATGTTCTTTCTGTTATTTTAACAACTATTATCATGTGAATTGCCTTTATTTATGTACAATAATGGATTCTCCACAGTACCGAAAAAACTGTCACGGGGCACATGTACCCGCCTCCCCCCCATAAATCCGCACTTGCTATAGCCTATGTGTTATTCTGATGTATAACCTATATTACTGTAAAGTTTCATCAGAATCCGTCCGGTAGTTTTTTGCGTGAAAGAGAGACAAACATACAAATATTCATATTTATAATATTAGTAAGATTAGTAGGATATCAAAACAAATAGGAGACAAACATACAAACATTCACATTTATAATATTAGTAAGATTAGTAGGTTATCAAAACAAATAGTTTCTCTCATGTTCTTTCTGTTATTTTAACAACTATTATCATGTGAATTGCCTTTATTTATGTACAATAATGGATTCTCCACAGTACCTAAAATACTGGCGGGGGGGGGGCACGTGCCCCCTTGCACCCTCCCATAAATCCGCGCTTGCTATAGCCTATGTGTTATTCTGATGTATAACCTATATTACTGTAAAGTTTCATCCAAATCCGTCCGGTAGTTTTTTGCGTGAAAGAGAGACAAACATACAAATATTCATATTTATAATATTAGTAAGATTAGTAGGATATCAAAACAAATAGGAGACAAACATACAAACATTCACATTTATAATATTAGTAAGATTAGTAGGTTATCAAAACAAATAGTTTCTCTCATGTTCTTTCTGTTATTTTAACAACTATTATCATGTGAATTGCCTTTATTTATGTACAATAATGGATTCTCCACAGTACCTAAAATACTGGCGGGGGGGGGGCACGTGCCCCCTTGCACCCTCCCATAAATCCGCGCTTGCTATAGCCTATGTGTTATTCTGATGTATAACCTATATTACTGTAAAGTTTCATCCAAATCCGTCCGGTAGTTTTTTGCGTGAAAGAGAGACAAACATACAAATATTCACATTTATAATATTAGTAAGATTAGTAGGATATCAAAACAAATAGGAGACAAACATACAAACATTCACATTTATAATATTAGTAAGATTAGTAGGATATCAAAACAAATAGTTTCACTTATGTTCTTTCTGTTATTTTAACAACTATTATCATGTGAATTGCCTTTATTTATGTACAATAATGGATTCTCCACAGTACCGAAAAAACTGTCACGGGGCACATGTACCCGCCTCCCCCCCATAAATCCGCACTTGCTATAGCCTATGTGTTATTCTGATGTATAACCTATATTACTGTAAAGTTTCATCAGAATCCGTCCGGTAGTTTTTTGCGTGAAAGAGAGACAAACATACAAATATTCATATTTATAATATTAGTAAGATTAGTAGGATATCAAAACAAATAGGAGACAAACATACAAACATTCACATTTATAATATTAGTAAGATTAGTAGGTTATCAAAACAAATAGTTTCTCTCATGTTCTTTCTGTTATTTTAACAACTATTATCATGTGAATTGCCTTTATTTATGTACAATAATGGATTCTCCACAGTACCTAAAATACTGGCGGGGGGGGGGGCACGTGCCCCCTTGCACCCTCCCATAAATCCGCGCTTGCTATAGCCTATGTGTTATTCTGATGTATAACCTATATTACTGTAAAGTTTCATCCAAATCCGTCCGGTAGTTTTTTGCGTGAAAGAGAGACAAACATACAAATATTCACATTTATAATATTAGTAAGATTAGTAGGATATCAAAACAAATAGGAGACAAACATACAAACATTCACATTTATAATATTAGTAAGATTAGTAGGTTATCAAAACAAATAGTTTCTCTCATGTTCTTTCTGTTATTTTAACAACTATTATCATGTGAATTGCCTTTATTTATGTACAATAATGGATTCTCCACAGTACCTAAAATACTGGCGGGGGGGGGGGGCACGTGCCCCCTTGCACCCTCCCATAAATCCGCGCTTGCTATAGCCTATGTGTTATTCTGATGTATAACCTATATTACTGTAAAGTTTCATCCAAATCCGTCCGGTAGTTTTTTGCGTGAAAGAGAGACAAACATACAAATATTCACATTTATAATATTAGTAAGATTAGTAGGATATCAAAACAAATAGGAGACAAACATACAAACATTCACATTTATAATATTAGTAAGATTAGTAGGATATCAAAACAAATAGTTTCACTTATGTTCTTTCTGTTATTTTAACAACTATTATCATGTGAATTGCCTTTATTTATGTACAATAATGGATTCTCCACAGTACCGAAAAAACTGTCACGGGGCACATGTACCCGCCTCCCCCCCATAAATCCGCACTTGCTATAGCCTATGTGTTATTCTGATGTATAACCTATATTACTGTAAAGTTTCATCAGAATCCGTCCAGTAGTTTTTGCGTGAAAGAGAGACAAACATACAAACATTCACATTTATAATATTAGTAAGATTGTAACGTTAGTGAATTAAATATTTTTAACTACATTTCCATTGAATATAAAGTAGATTAAACTTTGAAATAAAAAGTTGAAAATTTTCATGTGTAATAAAAAAAGAATATTACTTTTAGTAAGATTAATAGTGGTTCGATTATATTAATTCATATAATTTTTTAACTATCGAAAGTAACTGTAAATATTCTCACTCCTCTAATACCACCCTTTTGTATTTGATCATTCCCAATATCTCTGATAAACAAGAAATTTATTACGTTCAATGCGCATTTTATATCTAAAATGTTTAACTGATATTATTTTATTTATTTATTTATTTTAGCTTGTTTTATTTATTTTTTCATTTTTTTAGCTTGTTTATCACAATCGGCGATAAACAGCAAAATTTCGGAAACAAATTAAATACTTTTTTTTTTTTTTTTTTATTATTTTATTGAGTTGCACAACTGTAATACATACATCCAGTACAATTGCTATGAGAGACAATAATACATGATAGGACATGTAGAGATACAACCCACTGGCAGCACTCTAATAAAGTTCTATAATAGAAGGTCCCGAGGCCATCTTCTCTTCAGACGCCTAGGAGGATTGTCCGGGATGGAATTGGATGCAAGGATGGAAACTAGTGGGTTTGGATGGGTTTGAAGTTTATTGTGGAATGATAGGTATCTGGAATGGGCTAAATCGGTAACATATGGAACGTTAAGGTCATTATGGATGGTTTTATTTGTGACAAAATAAGGAGCGTTTAGGATTTTGCGAAGGATTTTGGATTGCAAGGATTGGATACGAGAGGAATTCGATGGTTTGGTGGAGCCCCATAGTTCAATTCCATAAGTCCATATAGGCCTTATAACAGTCACATAAATAAGTCTTTTGTAATTGATCTGAAGCTTTGAGCGCTTATCCAGTATGTGTTGAAGTAGTCGGAAAATTAAATACAGATAAAAATGTCTTCATACAGCTAAAAGGATTACCACGTTTGGGATCTTTCAGTCATGTAACTTAAAAACTTACGTAACCGCTAATGTTGCGTTTGCTGGATAATTATTCCGCAGGTTGTCACTTCGATTTGAGTCACGACAAGATTTAACTTTTCAATATTTTCCAAAAATACTAGTTATCATGAGATTTAGTATGGGAAAGAGAATGTAATTATGGGAAATGTGCATCCTTCGTTAATAATTTCATCTAGAAATAGAAGTTTCAACAAATATAAATCATACTAATATTATAAATGTGAAAGTTTGTATCACTAAAATAGAGCCAAAAACTCAAAAAGAAACAATATTATTTATTATAATGCAATTGGGAAAAACCACAATGCAAAGCCTTATGTTTCAAAAATACACCCACTTACCAGTCGACGTTTCGCCTATGATTCACATAACCCCTTTTTTGTTTTTGTGTCTTGATAATGCCTGAATAGGCGAAACGTCGACTGGTAAGTGGGTGTATTTTTGAAACATAAGGCTTTGCATTGTGGTTTTTCCCAATTGCATTATAGTAGATTATTGAATTTATCCGATTTTTTTAAAAAACTTTTTGTTTGATAAAATCTCCATGAAAAAGATAAAACCCTTTGTTAATTAAAATATAATAGACTAAAATTTGGGATATTCAGAGTTAAAGGTATTTAAAGAAGCAGTTAATAGGATGGGCCAAAGACTTTGGTTTTTGATTTGTTAGTATTTTTTGTAGGTTTTGAAACAGCTTAGAGAGAGATGGTATGGCATCCTTTTGTTTGAAAAACCTGGTTCACAAAAAGTTACAGAATGGCTAATTGATGGCCTTAAGGGCTTAGCCAAAGCTGAAGAAGTTTGTCCCCAATTTCCAAAAGGTAACTGACAGTCTTAAATTAAATTAAAGAGTCATTATTATTAAAAAATTAAGTAGTCATTAGTTTAATACTCCCCCATCTTATTTTGCTAAAAAAAGTTTCCTGGAATGATTGTCACTAAGCACTGATAGTTTTTGTTTAAGTAATTTGAAGTAAATAAATCACTGATACACTGTTAAATGTTTATTAACATAACATACAAGAAAACAACAAAGGAGCACATGTCCGCTGTAACTCAGTACCGGAACACAACAACCAAGAGGTTACATCCCGGTTACAAGGCGGGGATTTTACAATAAATAATGTATATACTTCAACACCTTCCTTCATAATTTACTTGTAAAATAATTAAAACTAATAAATTTAACATAAGTAGAATGTTCAACAAAGTCCCAAATCTTGGTTTAGTTTCTTAAGTCTTGGACTTAGCACAGGTTTCGTTAAACCGTCAGCAAGTTGATTTTGGGTATCCACTCTCCGAATATGAATTTCTCCTTCTTGAACCTTTTCTCTGACAAAGAAGTGGCGAATGGATATATGTTTTGTACGTTTGTGCCACACAGGGTTCTCTGCTAATTTAATGGCAGCGTTATTATCGACAAAAAGCGTACCTTCTTTGAAATCAGTCATCTCTTGAAAAAGCCTTTTGAGCCAAACCATCTCTCTTGTACCCTCACTTGCAGCAATGACCTCTGCTTCAGTGGTAGAGATGGAAACTGAACTCTGTCTTTTACTAGACCATGATATGACACCACCTGAATACATACAAGCAATGCCAGTAGTAGACCTGCCAGTTAATTTGTCACCACCAAGATCTGCATCTGAGTAGCATTGAAGGACTCCCCTTCTATGGTTTTTCTTGTACAATATTCCAAGTTCAGGAGTGCCTTTTAAATAACGGAATATTCGTTTGACTCTGGCTATGTCACTATCGGAAGGATTATCAAGCATTCTTGAAGCTATGTTAATGGAATAAGCAATATCTGGTCTTGTACATACCATCAAATACATAAGCGAACCCACAGCTTCTCTATATTGAAAATTTGTTGTCTTGATGTTTTGGTGTTCATTTTCATTGTCTAAATCATCCTTTAAAATCGGAGTACTAACAGGTCGACACTCATCCATCTGGAATGTTTTGAGAAGCCTCCTAATGTAAGAAGATTGGCTTATTTTGATACCTTCCTTGCTTCTCTTAATCTCCAATCCAAGATAGAAATCAGCTAGTTTAATCTTAATTTTGAACTCCTGTTTTAATTTGTCTAAGAGCTCCATTGCTTCTCTTTCATCCGAAGCAGCGATTAATCCATCGTCAACATATAAACATAACAAAATCCTTTTACCATTTACCTCTTTGATAAACAAGCAAGGATCTGCTGAGCTAATTTGAAAACCAATGCTAACTAGGAAGTTCTTTATCTTCTCGTTCCAACAACGTGGAGCCTGTTTGAGTCCGTATAGGCTTTTATGTAATCTGCAAACCTTCCCTGAGTTGTCATTGAAGCCTTCTGGTTGTTGAATGTAGATCTCCTCCTTGAGTTCACCATTTAAAAATGCAGTCGATACATCAAACTGATGAAGACTCATATCTTCATTGGCAGCAATACTTATTACTGTTCTGACAGTGGTTTGACGAGCAACTGGACTGAAGGTTTCTCCAAAATCTTGACCTTTCTTTTGTGCAAATCCTTTTACCACTAGCCTGGCTTTATGTCTTTCTAAATTTCCATCGGGTTTATATTTCTTGTTGAAAACCCATTTTGATGGAATAGCCCTTTTATTATGAGGCAAATCACAGATAGTCCACGTTTTGTTCTCTTTAAGAGAAGTCATTTCTTCTTCCATGGCTTTTTGCCATTCCCCAGCTTCCTCACTGTTCATAGCACTGTGAAAATCCAACGGCACAATTTCACTCCCCTTGACGATGTTGACATAATCATTCATAGATTTAGGTTTATTAAGTTTACCCTGACTCCTCAGATTCACGCCTCTTTTCCATACTACATCTTCTATTTCTAGGTCTTCATTTTCTTCTTCTAGGGATTCTTGATCTTCCTCATTTTCTTCTTCTAGGAATTCTCCTTGATCTTCCTCATATTCTTCTGAATTTTCTTCTTCTTTCATAGGCATTTCTTGAGATTCTCCTTCATTTTCTTTATGATCTTCCGGGTTCTCTTCATAATACATTTCAATACCTTTTTCTTCAATGGGATAAGATTTTTATTTTTTATTAAGATTTTTCACATATCGGTGCTTTGAGTGACTCCTGAAATATGACGTCTCTTGATCTAATTAGTTTATTATTTGAGAAGACTCGGTATCCATTGTCCTCATCATATCCAACAAGTACTCCTTGAGTAGCCTTTTTATCAAATTTTCTTCTATTTTCTTTAGGTACATGGACCCAACATTTGGATCCTATTACACGAAGATTTTTGATTCCCGGTTTTGTACCTATCCAATGTTCAAATGGAGATTTACCTTTTTCTGATGATGGACCTGTTCGATTTAATATATAGGCTGAAGCATTGATCATTTCTGCCCATAGCTCCTTAGGAAGAGATTCTTCTCCTGAGTGCATGAGGGCTCTTGCAGTTTCTACAATGGTCCGGTTTTCTCTCTCAGCACATCCATTTTGCTGTGGCGTGTATGGCATAGTATATCTGATTTCAATACCTTTTGATTTTAGGAAGTTTTCTACTCTTTCATTTTTAAACTCTCTGCCATTGTCACATTGAATGCACATTACTTTATGACCTAATTGAGTTACCTCTGCTAAAAATTCCTTCAATTTTTGAAAGACTTCAGCTTTGGTTTTAATAAAATAAATTTTTCTAAATTTTGAAAAATCGTCCTTAAATAACAGAAAATATTTGAAACCACTTTTCGAAGGGATAAAAGGACCACATAGATCAGTGTTTATAACCTGACCAGTCTTCTCAGCTCTTTTCCGACGTCCAAACTTGAGTCTATGAGCTTTTCCTTTTATGCAGCCCTCACAGAGTTCACCATCAAGAGTCAAGTCTAAATTGAGTTCTCTTTTAATTACTTCCTTCACATGCCGTTTATTTTGATGACCCATCCTTTCATGGTGAAGCTGTAATAAATTATGGTCTTTGATAGGAGCAGATAGATTGTTATTTTCTGACTTACAGCTATCTGCTGTGGGTACTACCCTAATGGCTAGATTATAGAGACCACCTCCAATTTGACGATTCCCTGACACAAGAGTTTCTTTACCTTCAAATAATTTACAGCTAACGGCAGTGGATTCAAATTTACTCTTTGGTCTATGATCTTGAGCTGCTAAAAGCGAAAAAAGGTTCTTAGAAATACCTGGAACTAGCCAGACATTAGTGAGTTCAAATCTTCTCCAATGGTCATTAGACGCAGCTTCAATTAAAATAGATCCCTTGCCAAGCGCCTTGACTTGAGAGCCATCAGCCGTAATAATTACATGATCATCTGTAAATGATTCAAAACTTGTGAACCATTCCTTTCTGCTACATATATGATGTGTTGCTCCATTGTCCACATACCAAGTCTCACTGTTAGTCTCCGAAGCAAAAACTTCTGAGGTAACTGTTAACAGAGTTGCACCTTGGCTTGAATTATTTAGAGCAAATTTAGCTTTAGCAGGCTTAGGTGGTTTGCCATCGGCAAGCCAAAACCGACATTTCTTAACTGTGTGACCCCTTTTATTGCAGTAGTGGCAAATTATTGAGGTTTTATAAAAATTAGCATTTTTATCCCGAACATGCTTATGAAATTGAGATGTAGACCCCTTAGCAACCAAAACTTCTTCTGAACAGCTATCACCCAGGTTACTCTCAAAAGTACATAATTTTTGGGTAAGATTATTTAAACTCCTGTTCTCTTCATTTATGAGTCTCCATCCAGCAGTAAAGGGTTTGAACTTATCAGGAAGGGATTTTAAAATTTTACATATTAGTAAAATATCTTTGTTATCAGTAGATTGCTTATCAATTTCCTCTCGCAACTGTTTCCATGCATTGGAAATTCTAGTAATAAATGTAACAGCGTCATCATCTGGCATCCACTTACTTTCAAAAAATTTATTATACAAATCAAAAATTCTGTCTTCTGAAAATGTATCAAAAAGTTGGCAAAGTCCCAACCACATATCTCTACCAGACTCATGGCATCTCACCTTTTCAAACATCTCCTCTGTCATGTTATTAGACAAAACCAGCAATGCTTGGTTGTCAATTTTATTAAATGTAGCTAAATCTGTATTATAAACTTTCACAGCTTCTTTATCAGTTGTATCAGCAGGGTCTGAAGGACACTTGTAAGTTCCATCTATTATTTCTATTGCCCGAGGTATCATTTTCAATCCCATTCTTATTCTCACCTTCCAGTTTTCCCAGTTGCTCTTCCCTTCTAACAGAGCAATCTGAGGAATCATGATTGATTTGGACTCCATATCACACACAAAAAAAAAAAAACGTACCTCAGAACACTGACAAAACAAAACTGTAAATCTTCATTTATTTACTTCTTCCTTTCAATCTCATGCTGGTCCCATAACCTGTTTAAGTAATTTGAAGTAAATAAATCACTGATACACTGTTAAATGTTTATTAACATAACATACAAGAAAACAACAAAGGAGCACATGTCCGCTGTAACTCAGTACCGGAACACAACAACCAAGAGGTTACATCCCGGTTACAAGGCGGGGATTTTACAATAAATAATGTATATACTTCAACAGTTTTTAATTAATCAATAAAGAGGTTTCGCCTATACAGGCATTATCAAGACACAAAAACAAAAAAGGGTTATGTGAATCACATCTCGAAGAAAAAGGTGCAATACATCCCAACGATCATCAGCCCAAACAGGCTACAAACATGAGACAGCACCCCACCACCAAGACGTTCAACATACAACTCAACAAGAGTTTTGTATTGATCGTTGATAACAGTAATATAGGTTATACATCAGAATAACACATGGGCTATAGCAAGCGCGGATTTAGGGGGACGCACGGGGACAGGCGCCCCCCCCTCCCCCCCGACAGTTTTATAGGAACTGTGGAGAATCCATTATAGTATATAATTAAAGGAAAATAACATGATCATAGTCGTTAAAATATCAGAAAGAACAAGAGTGAAACTATTTGTTTTGATATACTACTAATCTTACTAATATTATAAATGTGAAAGTTTGTATGTTTGTCTCTCTTTCACGCAAAAACTACTGAACGGATTTGGATGAAACTTTACAGTAATATAGGTTATACATCAGAATAACACAAGGGCTATAGCAAGCGCGAATTTAGGGGGGCGCATGGGGGCACGTGCCCCTCCTCACGCCCGACAGTTTTAGAGGTACTGTGGAGAATCCATTATAGTACATAATTAAAGGCGAATCAGGAATTTAACATCTTGAAATTTGCAGATAGGTCCTTTGTATGATTTAAGAAAGAAGTTTGGATAATTCCACCCTTATTACACGTAATAAGGGTTCAAAGGTTGTATGGAATCCGTCCGTTTTGAAGTTAGACATCTGAAATTTTGTACGAGTAACCTATAGTGAAAAAAATTAAATTATTTAAATAATTAAATGATTTATTATTTTAAATGATTGTTAAAAAGCACTGTCAAGAAACTTTATGCGGTAGTCCAAATTCTATGCGAGCGAAGCCGCGGGCAAAAGCTAGTCAACTATATGTTGAAAAAAATGTTCCGGGTGGAGGTCAATAAATTTCTCTTAGATGAGGAGAAATGTTTATTATTAAATGTTTATTCTCCTTATCTAAGAGAAATTTATTGACCTCCACCCGGGCCATTCTCTTCCACATATACACTTAAGGCCCAGCTATTAACATTCAACATGAATCATCTATACTTCGAAATGTTAGTTGAAACGTTTATTTCTTGATAAAATCATTACCGAAATCTAACAATGTCATTACCAATAACGACATTCTCTTATCCATTGTAAAGCTCACAATAATTTGTATTTTTAGAAAATATTAAAAATGAAATGAATAAACAGTTAAAACTTGTAATTTAACCCGAAGCGAAAACCTTCGGAACCGATACCAAAATAAATCCCAACTGTTGTAATCAATAAGTGGCAGAATAAACTTACAAATATACTTTAAAAATAGCCGAATAACCAAATTAAATTCTTTTGGACCACTTGGTATAGATCGATCCTTAAACGAATTATATTTTAAATGCCAGATAATATTTTTTCTAAAAGTTTGGAATTTTTCCTAATCAAAATCTTGACAAAACCGCCTTGAAGAAAAACCTATTCCTCATAAACTCGCTTGTTTTTAATTTGTAAATGTGTCATAATAAAATTTAAATAACAAGACCGTGGAAAAATTCCAACGAAAAGCCCTTAAGTCTCCAAGCTAAAACAGAAATTGAAAATATTTGTCCAATATTTCGCCTATTCAGGCATCCTCAGGATAGAAAGAGAATAACAGGAAAACAATCTTTTTTTACCTTTCCCTTTTAAATATTAAATTTAAATAACATTAAATTCCTTGCAAGTTTTTTAATATGTTTTAAATTCGGTATAGTAACTGAGAAGCAAGCCCACAAAAACAAAAAGCTGTTACAATACTATGATTACACCTATGACTAAAAACTGTCCTAAAAGTTAGTCGCATTTAGTTGCAGTGTCAACTGAATAGCTCACAAATAGCTTAGTTTGGAATAAATATATCGTGGATTTTGCCTAATCAGTGTTTATAACAGATCTGTTGATGTTTCCGTTGTTCTTATCTGCAGAAACCAATGATACTCAGAAGGAAGCAGTTAGTAAATATCCCTCGGTGAAGCTTTAGACTGCTGTGATATATGACGATCTTGGATGTTTATTGTTTTTGTTTGGAGTCCGCAATTGAATCTTTTTTCTTAATCGATTTTTGTGAATCGTGAGTGTAAAATAATTCTTTTTTTAATAATAATTAATTGTTCATCTTAATTATTGGATTTTTAATTAGTTCTACAGCATGTTTTTATGTAAATTGAAGTCTACTTCTTGTGCTCTGATTGGTTTCTGGAGTGTACCATCAAGGGTCCTGAGAATAACATTAATAATGAAGCAATTGAGGTGTTGACATGGGGAAGGTAGTAAGTCATGAAAAGATAATGTTACAAAAGAAGAAAAAACTGTTTTGACAACTAAAAATGTTCTATTGGGAAGTAGTAACTGCCACTGTTCATATAAACTAAACCACTATTTCTATGCAAGATTGCCTATTACCTTTTTTTATGAAAATGTATAAGTTAAAAGATGTATGTGTTCTAAATTGCAAATGTGAATTTTATTTGAAATATTTTTGGAATAAACTGTATTCAAAATTTTTTTTTCAGATTCTTTTTATTGTATTTGAACTTATTGTAGCTTCAAAAAACAAACAAACAAAAAACCTGTACCGCTACAACCCGTGAACGGGTCTGGGGTTCAATAAATGGTAGAGACTACTGTTTCATGAACAACGGTTCTGCAAGGAGGTGACTTGCCCTAGGTCACGCTCAAGCACCAGATTTCCCCCCCTTATTTTATAGATACCCTATTTTTATAATATTTTATAGATGCTGGGTGAGCTCCGGGAGTGTCCTAGATCCTATACGATCCTTCTCCGGCTGCAAACAGACTAAACAAAAGTCTTATCTGCAGCAGGATTTGATCCAGAATTTCCGGCATTGCAACTCAGTGCTCTACCACTTAGCCACTCCGCTCCCTTATTGTAGCTTCAAAATACAGTTTTTGGTGGCTAGTTCAAGCATTACTAACTGTGTAGCGGGTAAATTTGATGAATCTGTTGAATTTCAAAGAATAAAGGTGATTTAAATTAAGATAAATACCTATTATATTATAATCTAAAAGTCACCTTTATGCTTTGAAATTCAACAAATATATAAAATTTACCAGCTTCACAGTTAGTAATGCCGGAACAAACCACCAAAATCTGTATTTTGAACCTACAATAAGTTCAAATCCAATAAAAAGTATCTGAAAAATAATTTTTGAATACAGTTTATTCCAAAAATATTTCAAATAAAATTCACATTTCCAATTTGGAACTGATACATCTATACATGTTCATAGAAAAGGAAATAATCAATCTTGCATAGAAATAGTGGTTTAGTTTATATGAACAATGATAGTTACTACTTCCTAATCGAACATAACATTTTTAGTTGTCAAAACAGTTTTTTCTTCCCTTGTAAAATTATCTTTTCTTGACTTACTACCTTCCCCGTGTCAACACCTCAATTGCTTCATTATTAATGTTATTCTCAGGACCCTTGATGGTACACTCTAGCAACCAATCAGAACACAAGAAGTGGATGCCAATTTACATACGTGCTGTATAACTAATTAATACTCAATTATTAATGATAATTAATGCTAACCAAAGAAAAATGTGTAAAGTGTGTAACTGAAAAGCGAGAAATTAATATACAAGGAAATGAATAATTATTTATCATCTTGAATGTGTTAATATTGAAATATTTGTAAATTAGAACAAAAACTGTAGAAGATAATTGTAGTTATCTACATCTAAATGGGCTTTATTTATTATTATAGTTACAGCAAAATAAGAATGATTTTTATTCTGTGTATGGCGTTTAAATCTGAATTGCCCTATTTTTTTTTTTTTATTGACCATTTCTCATATAATATTTAATATTTTTATATTTAAAATATATGTATTTATTATTAATTATTTATTAGACTTTAAAAAATCATAATTATATTAAAATTTACTTTAGTAAAGTTAATGTATATTAACAGATACAAACATATGTGAAAAAGTATATATAATATGGGTGTCTCAATGTTATATACTTTCTTAAAGAGTATAGGTGCCTTAAAGAAAGTCTACATTTCGGAAGAAGCTGATAATTACAGGTAAGATTTTATTATTTTTTTTAGATTATGCTGAAAAACATGATTTTAAACTTTTTTATTGGTTATTACAAGCTCTACTCCTTAAATTATTCACAGTTGTTCGTATTGTATAACATCCGACCTCTAAGTTTTTTTATCTAAGAAGCAAAGGCCAACAAATTGTAGTTGATGTTGTGTATTTATGGTATATTTATAAATTATAATACAGTCGACTCTAGATAATTTGAAACTCAAGGGGCTAGAGAAAAATTTCAAATTACCAAGAGTTCAAAATAACAGGAGTTTAAATAACCAAGAGGGAGGGAGGAATAAAATCAAGGAGACAAGAGTTTCCTTAAAATCAAATTTTGTGATTTATTATTTTAAACATTTGTATGACGTTAATGTTATATTATTCACATATGTTCATTCTGACAAGAAGTCCGTAATTTTCAGTTGAGTAAGTGACTTCAGGCTATCAACATCTTTTTTTAATTGACCATACTCCACAGCTTGTATAACATGTTTTTTTTCACTTATGGAAAGACACTTGTTCTTTCTTGAATTCATTTTGATAACACAATAACACAAAATAGCACAAATCTCATTAACATTTCAGAATAGAAAAAGAGATAACAGAGAAAGACTTACTTTAACGTTTGAAGGTAGACTGCAAACTGCAAACTCACTCATTTATGTAAATAATCGGAGGGTCTGTGCATGTATGTAAACAAAGGACAGGTCTATGCATGATATGCCCTTCAAATTATAGAGAGTATGGTAATCCGCATTTCAAATTATTGTATGTTGACCGGCAAGATACTATTCCTTCAACTTCAAATTACCGAGGGGACCAATTTTTCGAGTATTTTTCAAGGGACCGGGAAAACATTTCAAATTATTGAGTGATTAAAATTAGCGAGTGTCAAATTATCAAGAGTCGACTCTTGTATATCTAGTTAGTGGGCCTCGAAGTTTTCCTTTTGAAATTGGTGGTCCGCACAACTAAAAAAAGTTAAAATACCATTTCCAGTGGAGTCGATAGTGGTAAGAGAAGTTTGTTTTCACATCTTATCTTAACCAATGTAACGGATTGTTAAGTTACACTTATTAGTTGATGTGTTCTTCATTGGCTGTATTATTTAATGAACTTATTTTAAAAATTGGATCTATAGATAAGTTTATCAACAAAAAAAAATATTTAATATGCTCCACTTATTAATTTGGTTTATAAATATATATATATAATTCATCAAACAACACAGTTTTACAATTGAATGACATTTTTATTAATATTTCATTTATTTGGATTTATAAATATCTAATTTCTTCTTACAATGTAAATGTTGAATTAAGAGCTAATATCTAATTGTTTCAGAGTATCCACCATAGCATATATTATAGTATAGTATAGCCCTTTTCATTGTTCTAATCTATATATGCTGCATTTTTAGTAATAACTAATTTCTTCTCCTTCACATTCCAATTTTCTTGTTTCAGGAAGGCTAAAAATCAATCTCCTGTTATAGCCGTTGATGGAATAAATTTAATGTATTCTATATATAGGTACTATCACGTATCATGGCCATATGGTGGCCAATTAAAAGAATATATGGAACATTTGGAATGTTTTATTGATTCTTTTCAAAGAGAAGGCATAGACCTAATTTTTTTTTTTGATGGTGCAAATGTCATGTTTAATGTTGATGGTTGGATAAACAGAAAAATCAAGACTGTCAATGAAATACATCGTTTTTTTGATAATATTGAATATGGTATAAGTTTAAGTAGTAATGATATAAACGATTGTCTTGCTTTACCATCGAACATTTGGGCTATCACAGTATATGTATTGAAACAAAGAAGATGTGAGGTAAGATTTTTACACAATTCTTATTATGCTTTATATATTTATAGTGCTATACCATTTTAAAACAGACATAATATTTTAAAATTTTATTTCAGTTCAAAATGACTGTTGAGGAATGTGACCGTGAATTGGCTTTATTTGGACGAGAAAATGATTGTATGGGTATATTGGCTACAGATACTGATTTTATAATATATGATACTGTCAAAATATTTTCCACAATAGGAATGGATCTATATGAAATGAGTTTTTATGTTTATGATAAAAAGAAAGTCCAAGAGAAACTAATGCTTAGATCCAGTGAATTACCTGTATTAGCGAGTTTAGCTGGTAATGATTACACTCAATCAGCAGATGTCAATAATGTAAATATGAAGTCTAATTTCAGATTTAGTTATTTTATATATAATACAGTGGAACTTCGATTATCGGAACTAATGTTGTCAAGGGTGGTTCCAATAATCAAATATTCGGATAATCAAAATTCACTAAAAAATAAATACCACCAAATGAATAGAATGGGATTCAGAGAAACAAATGAAATTACCTTATTAGGTTTACAGTTCTTAGTAAACAAATAAATATTCAAGTCTAAGTTCATTTTTTTGCTGTTTCCCGAGAATTGACGTTTATGGAAAAAATAATTTTATTTTTCATCAAATTTTATTTAAAATAACAATAATTTTAACAGTACAAATAAGTAACTGGATGATCTGATCAAATTAATTAAAATTACATTAAAAAAAAAAACAGTTCTGTTAATTTATCGGATAACTGACAATTTGATAATCAACGCTCCATTGTACTATAATTATATTATTCTATTATAATATAATTGTAATATAAGGTAATTATATTATAATTTTGAACAGTGAAAAAAATTAAAAACCCTTAAAAGCTTAGATTTGAATCAAATGCAGCAATATTACTTCCCTGCTATGACCTTGATTTTTGAACATTCCTTGAAATCACCTACAACACAATAATTTCTCTTTAACCATCCTTTGCAGATACTTGACGATTGATGATAAGATAAATCAGTCCTTGCTGTAACCTATGATGTATAACCTATTTTACTCAATATGTTTCATCCAAATCCGTTCAGTTCTTTTGGCGTGAATGAGTAACAATCATTTGCATTTAAAATATTAGTAGGATATCAAAACAAATAGTTTCACTCAAGTTCTTTCTGCTATTTTAACAACTATTATCACGTGATTTGTCTTTAATTATATACTATAATGGATTCTCCACAGTGCCTAAAAAACAATAGGGGGAAGGGAGGGAGGGACGTAGCCGCGTTCGCCCCCCTCCCCCTAAATCCGCGCTTGCTTTAGCCTATGTGTTATTCTGATGTATAACCTATATTACTGCTAAGTTTCATCCAAATCCAATCCGTTCAGTAGTTTTGGCGTGAATGAGTAACAAACATAAATACAAACATTTGCATTTAAAATATTAGTAGGATACTCATGATATATTTCATATATAATCATTGTTATCTTTCACATTTATAATATTAGTAAGATTAGTAGGATATCAAAATAAATAGTTTCACTCAAGTTCTTTCTGCTATTTTAACAGCTATTATCATGTGATTTGCCTTTAATTATGTACTATAATGGATTCTCCATAGTACCTAAAAAACTGTCGGGGGGAGGGATGTAGCCGCGTGCGCCCACCCCCCTAAATCCGCGCTTGCTATAGCCTATATTACTATATTATATGTATAACCTATATTACTGCTAAGTTTCATCCAAATCTGTTCAGTAGTTTTGGCGTGAAAGAGAGACAAACATAGAAACTTTCACATTTATAACATTAGTAAGATTAGTAGGATATCAAAACAAATATTTTCACTCAAGTTCTATCTGCTATTTTAACAATTATGATCATGATATTTTCCTTTAATTATGTACTATAATGGATTCTCCACAGTACCTAAAAAACTGTCGGGGGGGCACGTGCCTCTGTGCACTCCCCTCCTTAAATCTGGGCTTGCTATAGCCTATGTGTTATTCTGATATATAACCTATATTACTGTAAAGTTTCATCCAAATCTGTCCAGTAGTTTTTGTGTGAAAGAGAGACAAACATACAAACTTTCACATTTATAATATTAGTAAGATTGTAACGTTAGTGAATTAAATATTTTTAACTACATTTCCATTGAATATAAAGTAGATTAAACTTTGAAATAAAAAGTTGAAAATTTTCATGTGTAATAAAAAAAGAATATTGCTTTTAGTAAGATTAATAGTGGTTCTATTTAGCATACTTTCGGAATCCTAAAGCCTTCAAAGAGAAATTTATAATAGATGAAAGTTATTAAAACGGGATTTTTTTTAGCGTAAAACTAGAGGAGAATGTTTATCAAATTATCAGTAGTTATATATTTAATGTTCTTAGAGTAAGTTTTTTTTTTTAGTTTACTGCGCTGCATATGGCGTGTGCTAGATTATATTAATTCATATAATTTTTTAACTATCGAAAGTAACTGTAAATATTCTCACTCCTCTAATACCACCCTTTTGTATTTGATCATTCCCAATATCTCTGATAAACAAGAAATTTATTACGTTCATGTAAGATTAGTTGGATATCAAAAGAAATAGTTTCACTCATGTTATTTCTGTTATTTTAACAACTATGATCATGCGATTTGCCTTTAATTATGTACAATCATGGATTCTGCACAGTATGTAAAAAACTGTCGGGAGGGCACATGCCCCCGACAATCATACAAACTTTCACATTTACAATATTAGTAAGATACTCATGATATATTTCATATATAATCATTGTTATTTTCTATGGGAATTCACAAAATAAAGGATCTACAAGACTGTGTTACACATCGAATTTTTTTTACTGAATTATATAGCCCATTGGTTAAAATTTCCTTTTATTAGACAGTGGTGAAGTCTCTTAACTTATATCTAATATGACTTATCGATTCACACTGAGTGGCCTGTATCGATGATAGTATTGTTGCTCTAGATTATTTAACATTTTATACTGGTCTAAATATGTTAAAACTATTTCTTAGAGAATTAGTGCTTTATAAATGGATTTTAAAAATATTTTGAAGAAATTGGTCCGGGTAGAGGTCAGTGAATGAAATTCTCAAGTAATTTCAGAAGATCTTTATTGATAGCCAACGTTTCGACCTACGCTGTAGGTCTTCTTCAGGGCTATATACAAAATACAGACAATTTAAGAAAACGGTACGAATAATTAAAACATTTTCAATATAGATAAACTAAAAGAAGGTGAAAACAGGCAAAAAAAAATTGATAAAGATGTACAGTAAGGTAATTATGAAGGTTAAAATGTAGAACATAATAATAAAACATGAAGAAAATAATAATGAAACAGAAAGTGTTGACAGTTAAAAAATTAAGGTATTACAGATAAAAAATAAAAACTGAATATACAATAGGAATGTGAAATGATATGGGTAAATTAGAAAGTGATAAGAATTACGCACTAAAAATTATAGGTAATAAAAAAAAAAGAAGAAATAAAAATTGTAAAATTATAAAAGTCTCTGGCTATGAAACACTGACTGATATAATTGAGAAGGAAGGATGGTCCCCCACCCTTACTAAGTGTAAAAAAATAAAAAATTCCCAGAATATAAAAGCCGTTACAATGGCTATAAGTAACGTATAAAGAGAAAGAAGTAAATAGTGTAGAAGCCTCATATAAAAAGACTTGAAAATTCATACACACACACACACACACACACACACATACACATACACACAGACATATACGCACAAAAGACAACAGACATAGATACACGCACAAAACATACATACTTATACACATACATATAATATTGGCACGCTGGGGGGGGGGGGAGAGGAGAAAGTCATTAGGAAGCGGGGGTGGTTAGTTCTTTTGTATTAGGTATAGTATGTGTCTGTAAACTATTGATAGGTTATTTTTGTCAGTCTTTATGTTTAACGGATTTTTTTCGAGGTTAATATATAATGATTCTGTAATTAGTCTTTTGGTATAATTAGGAACCGTGGCGAGAACAGAGGATTGGTCAAAGTTAAAGGTGTGGTTAAGGGTTAAGGCATGTTCTGATAATTTGGAAGCAGACATGTTCCGGGTAGATATAGAGGTCTTATGTTGTGATAGTCGTCTGTAAAAGTGGTTTTTTGTTTTCCCAATGTAGGAGGAGGTACAGTTTGGGACTGAGCAGGGGATCCGGTACACAATGTTTGAGAGATTTTTAAAGGGGATCGGGTCTTTTAAATATGTGAATAGTTGGGATAATTTGTGGTATGGCTTAAAACCAAGGCGAAGGTTGGGAAAGGTAAGATTTAAGATTTTTTGGATATTGTCAGACAGAAAAAAAAATCCGTTAAACATAAAGACCTCGAAAAAAATCCGTTAAACATAAAGACTGACAAAAATAACCTATCAATAGTTTACAGACACATACTAGACCTAATACAAAAGAACTAACCACCCCCGCTTCCTAATGACTTTCTCCTCCCCCCCCTCCCCCAGCGTGCCAATATTATATGTATGTGTATAAGTATGTATGTTTTGTGCGTGTATCTATGTCTGTTGTCTTTTGTGCGTAGATGTCTGTGTGTATGTGAATGTGTGTGTGTGTGTGTGTGTATATATATATATACACACACATATATATATATATATATATATATATATATATATATACACACATATATATATATATATATATATATATATATATATATATATATATATATATATGTATATATATATATATAAATCTATATACATACGAGTATGTGTATGTGGGTGTGTGTGTATGAATTTTCAAGTCTTTTTATATGAGGCTTCTACACTATTTACTTCTTTCTCTTTATACGTTACTTATAGCCATTGTAACAGCTTTTATATTCTGGGAATTTTTTTTTTTTACACTTAGTAAGGGTGGGGGACCATCCTTCCTTCTCAATTATATCAGTCAGTGTTTCATAGCCAGAGAGGATCCCCCCCCCCCCCCGTCCCACCCCCACAGGTAACTTATGTTTTGCACTATTTACTCACCCTCCCTCCTCCATTTCTTTTTAATTTCTTTCCCTCATAACCTAATAACAGTACTATACTCAATTTACCGTTATTATCATACTTCCAAGCTCACTATTACTGTAAGGCGTTTATTTGTTTAGTTATCTATATACCATCCTAAATATTCATCAATATATATCATAATATCATTAAATATCAATAAATATCATAATGTCATTAATACCATATCCTTGCCGTTTTTTTGTTTTGTTTTTATATGTATTTTAGTCCAATATAGCCTGATTGTATTATCACTTACTTTACTTAAAACATACCTACTTTTATACAATTGATATTTTACACTTATTTAAACTCTCTTCTTACATTCTCTTATGCAATTAATATTCTTTACACTAGTATAAAGTATTTTCTACCTATCAATATTAATACTGTATTTTCTAAAATATTTTTTATTTTCATTTTTATTTTATTTTATAAATTCGTTTCTAGACTTTTATAATTTTACAGATTAGATTAGATTAGGGTTTTTTTTGGGCGATCAACTACTAGGTTATTACGCCCTTTGTACTTTTATGTGTAATACGGTCTTTTAATTTATTTTACTTTTTTAATTTTCTTTGGTGTGCGTACAATTTTTTCTTTTATCTATTTCCTAATTTATAATTTAATTGCGTCTTATATTTTATGGTATAGATCTATTTCTTTAAAAAGGTTTATTATCTTATCTATTGTATTTTTTGAATTTTCTAGAGCAAGCTCTATAGACCGGGGTATTTTATTATTTTCAAAGGTTTTTTGTAGTATTGTGCAATCTTCTATTATATGTTTTATAGTTATTGTTGTTTGACATAATTCGCAATGTGGTTGGGGCTCTTTGTTAATTAAATATGCATGAGTTAGGTTGCAATGACCGATCCTCAGCCTAGTCGCAACCACTTCTTCTCTTCTATTCCCTCTTATTGCACTTGTCCACTGCTTTGTACTTTTTTTTATATTTCTGAGTTTGTTCGTCAGTGGTATTTCGGCCCACATGGATTCCCAATTTTTCCTGACCCTGTTCTTTAAAAATGCCTTTATATCATTGGGCTCATATATTTGTAGAGGTGGGCTATTCATCATTGCAGCTTCTTTGGCAGCTTTATCTGCAGCTTCATTTCCAGGAATTCCGGAGTGTCCAGGAGTCCAGAGAAATGTTACGTTTTTTTTTAGATTTTTTAACATTTCTAAATAATTGCGGATTTTGTTTATTGTATAACCGGTTTTGTTAAAGTTTGATATGCTTTGAAGTGCCGACATTGAATCTGTACAAATTAAAACTTTTGGATGTGCACAGCTAATTGATGAGTAAAGAGCTGTAGATATTGCCTGAAGTTCTGCAGTGTATATTGTTGAATATGAAGGTAATTTATATTTTTTGGGTGTCCCATTCATAATTATTGCGAACCCTACATTTTCATTTTTCTTGGATCCATCAGTATATATTATTTCATAGTCCGAATATTCCAGTATCTTCTTGTGAAATTGAAGGTTATTTGGTCCTGTGTTCTTATGTTTTAAGGATAGGTCTATTTTATAATTGTGATATTTCCACGGGGGTAATCGGAAGTCGGGCTCGGCTTGGTCTGACGGCATATCATAAATTTCTTTTATGACTTCTTTTTGTCTGATGCCTAAAGGGGCGTTTCTTATTGTGTTCATTTCGAAATTTCTGATACAGCGGGGATGAAATATATGGTGGTAAGCTGGATTGGTTGGCTGGAGTTTAAGTTTTATAATATAATTATTTATTAGTTCTTGCCTTCGAAATGTCAGAGGAGCTAAAGAGGCTTCAGCACATAGGCTTTCTATTGGGCTTGTCCTAAAGGCACCTGTGGCTAATCTTATCCCAGTGTGGTGAATGGAGTCTAGAAGTAGGAGACGACTTGTTTTAGCCGAAGAATAAACCACACAACCGTAGTCTATTTTAGATCTTACTATGCTTGTGTATACCATCAGCATTGACTTTCGGTCTGCTCCCCAAGAGGTCCTTGCTAATACTTTCATAAGTCTAAGTCTCTTGAAACATACTTCTCTTAGGTATTTTATGTGATCTAACCATGTCAATTTGCTGTCTATGACCAATCCGAGAAATTTTATGTTGTCACAAAATGTTAAATTATTGCCGTACATAAAAAGTTGAGGTACTGGGCTTGGATTCCTCTTTCTTGAAAATAATACGCCTCTAGTCTTTTCTATGGAGAAGCGAAGATTTTTGCTTTCAGCCCAACTCTGTAGTTTATTTAAAACATTCTGTAGGACTCTTCTCATCCACTCATGATTCCTGAATCGTAAAAAGATGGCAAGGTCATCAACGTAAAGAAATGCTTTCATCGATCCAGGAATCTCATCCACTATCGAGTTTATTGCAATCGCAAACAATGTACAACTTAATACACTACCCTGTGGAATGCCATTAGTTATTTTTTTACTTCTAGAGGTCGATTCTCCTACTCTAACGGTAATATGTCTTTCCTTTAAAAAGCTTTGAATAAACTTCGGAAGAGTTCCCCTAAAGCCCCATTCATAAATCGTTTTTGTTATTGTTTCTCGGTCAATTGTATCATACGCCTTTTCAATGTCAAAGAATATTCCAATTGCTTCTTTTTGTTCTACAAACGTGTTGAGAATCTCAGCTTCTATTGTCACTAGTTGGTCTATAGTGGATCTACTTTTCCGAAAACCAGATTGTGTAGGCGATAATAGATTAAATTTTTCTATAGCCCACATCAGACGTCTGTTGACCATTTTCTCTAAGAGTTTAGATAAACAGCTGGTGAGTGATATTGGTCGATAACTGTTGGGTTGTTGCTTATCTTTTCCTGGTTTCAGTATGGGAATGACTATGGATTCCCTCCATGCTTGAGGATATGTTGATGTTTCCCATATTTTATTGAATATTAGAAGAAGTTCGCTTTTAATTTCCGGGGGAAAGTGTTTTAACATGTCATTATGTACTTCATCTATTCCAGGGGAGGAGGATTTTGTTTCATCTATTGCCATTTGTAGTTCCCAGATTGTGAAGGGGCGATTGTAATCGTGCTGGAACGAATTATCTTGTCTCGTGGATGGAGTAAAATCAATTTCATTAAGGTGTTTTGTTTGGTCAAGATTAATGTTTGGATTAGATATAGCTGAGAAGTGATTTGCAAGATTTTCTGCAATTATTTTGGGGTCAGTTATTATTTCATTTTGGATTTTTAATATTGGTGTCTCTATATAGTTGTTACCAGCTATTTTGTTGATTTTTTGCCATACCTTTTTTATTGGAGTGTTGAAGTTTATGGATTCTATGTATGAAATCCAAGAAGTTTTCTTTTTATTTTTCACAAGATTTCTGACTATTGCTTTTTGTTTTTTATATTTTATCAGGTTTTCTTTTGTGGGATTTCGCTGAAATTTTTTAAGGGCTTTATTCTTTATTTTTACTGCTTTCCGGCATTCCTCATCAAACCATGGTGTGTGGTTTGTTTTAGGATTTCCTTTCGTTTTAGGTATTGTCTGTAGGGCTGATTGTATGATGTTTTTTGTAAGGCGTCCTACTGTTTCATCTACACTTTCTGGTTGGTATTTTGTAAATTTGTTTGTTAGTTTTTTTTCAAATTCTTCCCAATTAGCTTTTTCTAGAACCCATCTAGGGTGTCTTTTGGTTTTAGACATTTCGGTGTTGAAATGTATCAGTGTTGGAAAATGGTCACTCCCATATTGGTTGTTACTGACACTCCAGGTAACATGTGTAAAAATGTTAGATGAGGTAAAAGTTAGGTCTATTGCAGATGTGGATCCTGATCTTGGGCAGATATATGTAGCTTCTCCTGTGTTGAGTATGATTGAGTCTGTATTATCTATTACTCTTCGGATTATTTTTCCTCTGGTATTTTCTGTTGATGTGCTCCAAGTATGATGAGATCCGTTCATATCTCCTACTACAATATAAGGTGTAGGAAGTTCAGTGATTAGTTTTGTAAATGCTGCTTCATTTATTTTTTCTGTTGGCGGAAGATATATGTTAACTATTGTTATCAAGTAGCGTAATTTAACTCTTATAACTATAGCTTGTAAGGGAGTTTGAACATCTATATTTTCTGAATATAGGTCTTTTTTTACCATTGTTGCTACTCCCCCGTGAGCTCTTCCTACTTCGTCTATCTCTTTGTCTTTCCTATAAACCAAGTAATTGTTTATGCTCAGGTTTCGTATTGGAGCTAGTTTCGTTTCCTGAAGACATAATATATCTGGGTTGTTGTCTTCTAAGAGGATCCTCATTTCTTCATATTGAGTCCTTATACCATTACAATTCCAGCTAATGATTGTCATAGAGTTTATAATAATTTGTGAGACCTTTTGAGACCATTAAAATATTTATGAGCTGAAGGATTTTTTTTTTTTTTTTTTTTTTTTAATATTTTTGTTAGGACTATTTTTGTGACAAGGTATTGCTATAGTTCTTCTACAAATGAACAACATTTTTTTTACTTCCGCTACAAATGACGTTATTAAACGAAAGGCATTGTTGACAAAAAAATAAATATAATTATCACGTTTATAACAGTTAGTTAAACTAAAGTATATTGTTTCTAAATATTTAATGTAATATATTGATATAGAATTTCTATTATATTTTTTAATATGGATTTTAAGAATGTTGATAATTTTTTTCTTTCTTTTTTTAATATTTTTCTTAATTAACGCAGTGTAATTAAATTCTTTAATGTGTATTTTCTTATTTAAAAGGAAAAGTGGTATAGCTATAAAGTAACGGATATTTTTGTAGATTGTTACTGAACTAGTTATTTTAGAATTATGTTTCATTTTATTTTTATTCATTTTCAGGTGGTTTCCATTTCGTCACCACTTTTCGATGTTTGTCTTTTTGATTTATTTTTTTTGTTTTTGTTTAATGAATTCCGCCTAGGAGGTTGCGGAGTTTTAAAATCTTCGGATATATTCCCTATATCTTGGGAATGCGCGAGCTCGGGAGTGTATTCCGAAGATGCCCGAGTGCGAACGACAGGCTTACCTAAGCCGTCTAGAGTGTTGACTCTTGGCATTGGCAGAGAGGAGGGGGGGGAGGGAGTGGGAAGGGAGAGGGATTCACTAGGAGGGGGTTTAACGTTATCAATGCATCCAATAGAGCTGGACTTTGAAGTAGAAGGAGTCACAATTGTTTTATTATTGTCCAGTAATTTTAAGTCGTCTGTTTGACAACCTACATCTACTCTTAATTTCCTATTTGTTTTTGCTACATCAGCATAATTTAAGTTTCCTATGTCAGGCCGGCTTAACTTATATTTCTTTTTTGCTTCGTTGTAAGCTATTTTTTCTTTAAATTGAATGGTTTTAATTTCTTTTTCCTCTAGTAATTTGGGACATTTCAGATCGAGGCTAGAGTGATGGTTTCCGCAATTTACACAATTCGGGACTATCGATTCACATGGTGAACCGTTATGTTCCGATTTTGAACAATATGCACAAATAGGTGTTTTTGAGCATTTATCAGTGAAGTGACCGAATTTTAGACATTTTCTGCACCTAATTGGGTTCGGTACATACATTTTAACATTAATTTTCTGAAACCCTATGTGAATAAATTCTGGGAGAGTAGGTAATGAAAAGGTGAGCACATATAAATGTGTTTTTCTCTCAGTACCTGTCTTTTTGGTTATTATTCTTTTTATTTCTTTTAGGTGAAATTTGGCTAATTCTTCCAACATTTCTTTTTCATCAACTCCGTCTAAGTCTGGACAAAATATTACTCCCTTGCTTATATTCAATTTTTCGTGAGGACTCACTTTTATTTTTACTATTGAACCAAAATTATTCAGTTTTAGCAATTTCTCGGACTGTTCTCTACTACTTGTTTCCACTAAAATAGTTCCGTTTCTTAGTTTTTTTACATTTTTAGGTTCCCCACACTGGTTATTTATTGCCTTATATATTAAAAATGGTGAGACGTTTTTAAGGTCTCCTTCTTCATCTCTTTCTATTACTAAAAATTGGTTTTTATTTTTATTATCGTCTATTTCATTATAATCATTTATATTTTTCCAACTTCTTTTCACTCTTTTTAAGTTTGGAGAACGAATATCAGGCGGTTTATTCATTTTTACCGATTTCTTATTCCTTTAATCAGTTCAGTCAATTTATTATAAATTTGATTTGGTTGAGTTAATATTACGGTTGAAATAAATTAATTGAAAGTAAAAAATTTATACTTGATTAAATTAATAATTTTCTTTTTTTCTAAAGACGCAACTGCCGTCTTTAAGTGAGAACAAAAAATAAATAAAAATAGTAACAATTTGTCATAAAATAATAGATATTAAATAAAAATGAACAAACTTCTAAGGAAAATTTAAAAAAGAAAGAAATTATGTCTAGACTCAGCTGTAGCAGCAAGTTGGTGTTTGCTCCGTTAATCCGTAGGTCTTTACTCCTCACTAGCTCGATATCAACTCCTTATATAATTTTACAATTTTTATTTCTTCTTTTTTTTTATTACCTATAATTTTTAGTGCGTAATTCTTATCACTTTCTAATTTACCCATATCATTTCACATTCCTATTGTATATTCAGTTTTTATTTTTTATCTGTAATACCTTAATTTTTTAACTTTCAACACTTTCTGTTTCATTATTATTTTCTTCATGTTTTATTATTATTTTCTACATTTTAACCTTCATAATTACCTTACTGTACATCTTTATCAATTTTTTTTTTTTTGCCTGTTTTCACCTTCTTTTAGTTTATCTATATTGAAAATGTTTTAATTATTCGTACCGTTTTCTTAAATTGTCTGTATTTTGTATATAGCCCTGAAGAAGACCTACGGCGTCGGTCGAAACGTTGGCTATCAATAAAGATCTTGTGAAATTACTTGAGAATTTCATTCACTGACCTCTACCCGGACCAATTTCTTCAACATAAATTATCATAGGTCAACAATTATCATCAATATGATTTTAAAAATATATCAATAACTTTTGGACTTTGCTAATAAGAAGGAATATTTAGAGAAAAAAAAAACAATAGCCAGAACAAGGTTCTAAAGAGCCTAATGCTTACCTACAAAAAAGTATGTTAAAAATGAAAATTTTGTTATAATCATAAAAGTTTGTCAAGAGCAAGGACAGGCATGATAATGGGGATGGTACTCAAGTTGATGGCCATTTAAAATCCTTCTAGGATAATAAATAAAATCTATAAGCTCTATAGATTCTGTTTATATAGATCTATATTTATAATTAATTTATTATCAATCAACACAGGTTCTACAACCCAGTACAGGTCATGGCCGCATTCATCTCTGATTTGTGCCAAGGTCCTCTAAACTCTAGATCAAACGATAGTACCTATATCTTTTTCGACCTCTTCTGCCCATCTTAGACATGGCCGTCCACATTTCCTTTTACCGCAAACTTACAAAAATAACAGTCTCTTATAAGTAGCATCGTCCTCCATTCTGGCCACATGTCCAGCCCATTCTAGGTATTCTTATATGCTGCTGCCGCACTTCTGGCTCCCGATACATCTGATATAGCTCTACATTTAGCCCAGACATTGAATACTAGCTCTTACTGCTCCAAACATCCTTCTTAATATTTTCCTTTCAAAGAGCAGTAAGTTGTTGGCATCTGCCCTGGAAAGAGGCCAGGTTTCTGACCCATAAGTTAAAACGGGCCTGATGATTGTCTTGTACAGCATGACATTGATTCTTCTTATATCAGACAACTTCGTTAATTTCTGCCATCCCCAAAAAATATTTATTAGCAGCCAAAATTCTTCTTTAAACTTCTGGCCGATTGAGTTATCCGCTTTGACCAGAGAACCAAAACAGTTGGCACTTTCAAATGTGTAGGCACCAAACGCAATGGTGGGTTCTCATTGCCTTGAGGGGTTAGCCAACATAGAGTTAGTTTTTGCTTGGTTTACCTGAAGACCTACACGCTGTACACCATTTTCCAAAGCAAGAAAAGCCTGTTGCAAATACTTCGGTGTTCTTCCCACTATGTTTATCCCATCCACATAGGCCAGCTTTTGGATGGACTTGTTCAAAATCGTACCAGTAATTTAAACCTAAATCTAAATCTTTAAAGTAAACCTAAGTCTCTTATGACCTTTTCGAATTCAAAATTGAATAACTGGCACTAGAGACCATCTCCTTGTCTCAGACCCGTAGTTGTCTTGAAAACTTCTGACATGTCACTCTGGATCTTGACTTGGTTTCTCTACTCCTCCTCATCAGCAATTCCACAAGGCTTATCAATTCTCTGGGGACCTTCCATGCCTTGATACAGATTTAGTCCTGATGAGACTGTCATAGGCATTGCTGAAATCCACGAAAAGGTGGTGTGTCGTTATATAGCTATATTCTCTATATTTTCCTTAAGAGTTCTCAGGGCAAATATTTGATCAATACAAGATCTGCCATTAATAAATACGCATTGGTACATTCCTATCTCTGAGAAAGTAGTCTTTGGTATGCCACATTGGAGAGGACCTAGTAGGCTTGCTGGTAAAACAAGAAGAGGCCGGGTAAGGAATATAAAGATAAGGAAAGACGACATGGAAATCCATGCGTTAAAAGATTCCTTGCAGAAACATCAGCTGAGGTGGTGGGGTTGTTTCAGCATTTTTGCGGAACAATTCCTCTAAATTTGTATAAATAAACAACACAATACCAAAAGCCCAATTAAGTCTGTTCTTAAGAAAAAGGGACTGATATCAAGAAAGCCTTGCAATCAAGTTAAAATTTAATTTTTCTTTAAACAATATTGGGTGTCATGATTCAACATTTTATTCTTGCATTTGCATGAGAAATGAAAATGGAGGCATTTTATTTTGTTGGTGAATCTCATTTTTTAATGCAAGGTTTCAATAATTCTAGTCTGTTCTTAATATGTGTCAAAAGTCATATAACACTTTCATGATTATGTATTGTTGACTTAATATCAATAAGGATTGTATACTTAATTTATTTTTTATTAATTATTGGTTTGCTATAAGATTGGTAATTAAATAAGAATTTAATTACCAACCTTGAATATGTTAATAAATTAATACACCTTTATAAAAATATTGGGCATTAGACAAGAAACAAAATTCTGTTGAATTTCTTTGTTAAGAATGTGATATTTGCTATTATGTGTATTTTTAGAAGTCCTACAAGAAATGGATTAAGCCAGAAAAAAAATTTTGTGATATAGCATGTTATATAAGAAGGCTTAATTTGAAGATCCACAATGGTAAAATATTGAATAGTGATATCATTAGAATTTCTAGAAATTTTTATGGAGATGAAAATATGTCTAAGGTTCTGCAAGAAAGCATTAATTTCTACAACATAAAATCAAAAGAAAATGGTATGTTTTGCTTATCCATATAAGATCATTAAAATTTTCTTTAACTTCAGTAGTCTTCCATTACCTAAATGGGTAACTTATTAAGGTAAATTTGATTAATGAAGTTTTGAACTTTACAAACAAAAGCTAGATTTGAGCGATATGTTATTTATGGTGGTGATGTATGTTAGCCAGGCTCGGCTAAAATGTAGTTCCAAGTAGACCTTACTTGGTAAAGAAACAGCTTCAAAATTTATAACCATGATAGAGTTTATTGAGTAATAAAGGTTGCCTTAGAGAAAGACCGCACTAGGGGTAAGGTTGGTTTTCGCTCGTCGTATCCCACTTGTTTCCTTTAGTTATTAACTAACTAGCATTCAAGTAATAATTGAAGTGAATAAATATTTCTTGTCGTATCAGAAATAATTTGAAATAACATGTTACAATGAAAACATAATTGAATAGTTTTGACACTCATTAATTGATAATAAAAAAAATACTCAATCATATTTATGTATGTTGATTCGGGCTTAAACATATGTATTACATTCTAAGAACTTTTTTATCTTTATGTTTCTCTGTTCAATAAGTTTGAAAAGTAATATTATTGTTGCAGTTATTGTATTAATACTATTTTATCATATTTAGGTTTTTCTTCAGTAACTTGTGATATATCTGATTACAAATGGAAATCTATCATTAAAATGTTTTATAAAGATTTCCACTGTAGTAGTAACAGTTTAGATATTTTAATTAGACATTGTTTTCAAGATAGTATCTCATTACAAGACTTTAGGTGCACTGATATACCACCTGTTTCAAAGGTAAGCTAAAATGTGTTTTGATACCTAAATTTTATTTTATAGGTTTCAACTAGTGGTAAAAATTTTCTTACTATTACTTGTTATTTAACATGTTATTTTTCTATTGAAGTGAAAACTTCTTTAGCCGTGTTTAGTTACTGTTGGTAGGGGAAAAACTTCTGGGTTCACATCAGCAACATGAATGACATGCTCATGGTGTGTTTCTTGAGACTGGCAACACCTAGCCTGTGCGAAGTTATACGATTTGTTTTAATGAACTTTAGATTAAAGGTTAGAATTCCTTTGATATAGGAACAATAATATTTAACTAAAAGGTTGTTTAATAGTTGTGCAATTGATACTAACAATAACTTAAAACATCAACATCAATTTTAGTTTCCTCTAAAATATTTTATTTGTCTTAGTTAAATGTCTTATTAATGAAATGATTGAAGTACAAAGGATCTAATTATTGTTAAACTTAACGATGATAATAATGGTAAAAATGAAAATAAAATCTATTAATATCTATGTAAATACAAATACAAGGTAGAAATAATATAATTATATCCAAATTATTATTTCAATTAAATCACTAGTATTATGTATTGTACTAACATAGAGAGAAAAAAGGTGATAGAGTGCAGGGAAACAACAGTACAAGTTATTATGATATGAACACAATTTATTATGATATAAACACTATATATATATATATATATATATATATATATATATATATATTGATACATGACGCCACTATCGTCTAATGAAGACAATATAATCATTCCTATTGGGATCGGCAGCCTCACCTATCCCCTCCATAGATAAAACAGAGTGCAGTTCAAATCTCCCAACAAGTAACAGAGCACTTCAGTTTAACCCCTCTAGCTAGCAACATTAGACTCCACTTGAATTCAACCATTCGACCTAGCAACATTAGAAGCCACTTCAGCGAGTAAGATAGGAGACTTCATCTCAACACTTAGAACAACCGACATCAAGAGCTCTACCTCAAGATATGAAAGAAGATTGACCATCGCGGTTGGAAGGATCACATCATCTATCAATGCAAGTACTAATATATCATTATTCTGCCGAATACGTCGATAGCTACAATTTTTTTTTAGAGCTCATAAAATTTAAATTAAATAAATTCAAAGCGCTATATTATATTGAGATTAATCTGTTTATTATATTATTTTTCTATTAGGATGGATTTGTCCATTATATTGTTTCAAATTGAAATCAATTTGTTTATATTATTGCTTTTAACTGTGGTTAATAATAAATTAAAGTTAGTGAAATGTATTTTGCCTTATCTATTGATTTGTTGCCTGATGTTTATCCATATTTATATTCAAATGAAAAAAAGGATTATTAGTAGTTAATAAGACTAATTAATCAATTCAAGGTAAGATTTTCAATTTAGCTTTAGTAATTTATTCCAGTTCTTATCAGTGAATATAGGTAATTAAAATCTGCCCATTTAAACCCGTAAATACCTTAGATAAGCGGAAGTAATGAGTGTTAATTAACAAAATAAAATTTTATCACTGGTAGGAATGGAGTAATATATATATTCATATTTATATAAAGACAGACAAGACACTTCACACAAAATGGCAGGTGCAGTCCTCACTACAAACCTATGCTAACTGAGAGACTAAACACAATGGCTGTTGTTACAAAGATGCCATAGAGCACAGCCTACTTGATCTAAACTGTCACTACAGTGTTGTCTGCCTATAATAGAATATAGATGATACACAGAAGAGGAATTACTTCAACATATTGAGCTTGTGCAGGCCTTCATGTGTTTTGATTTTTAAATAAATTACTTTAAAATATATATGGTTATTGTTTGGAGGGTCAGCAGATTTGAAAACCAGACTAATGCTAATAATTTAAATTTACATATTTCAAATTTAAAAAAATAGAACAGTTATTCCAAAGTTTTGAGTTTTCACTTCTGTCAGCAGTCCTCATAATTGCCAATTTAAAATTTGTTTATTTTTAATTTTATTTTATTGTGATTACTTAAATAGAAGAGTGCCTTACTAGAGATGCAGAGGATCCGGGTTCGAATCCTGGCCAGGATAAATCTTTTATCTTCAAAATAAAAATATTAAAATATTTAAATAATCACAATAAAATAAAAAATATAAAATTTGTTTAACTTTAACTTTTCATTTTATTTATGTTGAGTTCTCTCATTCAATAAGAAATCAAGCCTTGTAGATCTGTCTTTATCATAAAATACTGTAAAACATTGATTTAAACTTTAAAGGTATAATTTTCATATATGATTTTTAAAGTTATGAGAAAATCTTAAATTAAAAAAATAATACAAAGCTGAAAGGTAAACTATAAAATATTTTGTTCTGAACTTTTTAATATTTTAGGGATGCAAAGAGTTATTTATCTAAACTTCCTTAAAGCTAATTAAAAATCATCTCATTTTATAAGTAGATAATTCAGGTAGATTATTGAATCACTAAAATAGAGCCAAAAACTCAAAAAGAAACACTATTATTTATTATAATGCAATTGGGAAAAACCACAATGCAAAGCCTTATGTTTCAAAAATACATCCACTTACCAGTCGATGTTTCGCCTATGATTCACATAACCCCTTTTTTGTTTTTGTGTCTTGATAATGCCTGAATAGGCGAAACGTCGACTGGTAAGTGGGTGTATTTTTGAAACATAAGGCTTTGCATTGTGGTTTTTCCCAATTGCATTATAGTAGATTATTGAATTTATCCGATTTTTTTAAAAAACTTTTTGTTTGATAAAATTTCCATGAAAAAGATAAAACCCTTTGTTAATTAAAATATAATAGACTAAAATTTGGGATATTCAGAGTTAAAGGTATTTAAAGAAGCAGTTAATAGGATGGGCCAAAGACTTTGGTTTTTGATTTGTTAGTATTTTTTGTAGGTTTTGAAACAGCTTAGAGAGAGATGGTATGGCATCCTTTTGTTTGAAAAACCTGGTTCACAAAAAGTTACAGAATGGCTAATTGATGGCCTTAAGGGCTTAGCCAAAGCTGAAGAAGTTTGTCCCCAATTTCCAAAAGGTAACTGACAGTCTTAAATTAAATTAAAGAGTCATTATTATTAAAAAATTAAGTAGTCATTAGTTTAATACTCCCCCATCTTATTTTGCTAAAAAAAGTTTCCTGGAATGATTGTCACTAAGCACTGATAGTTTTTAATTAATCAATAAAGAGAAAAAATACTTCTTTTTTTTTCGTATTGACTACTTCAGTTCATGTAACAACTTTATTTCTTTCCTTTTTTCTGCTGGAGTTTATTTTGTCTCTAATATTCCTTCACATGCTCATTGGCATTTTCCCATTGATTCCCTTGTTCAAATTTCTCCAACCTTATCAGGTCTTTCAATTATCAAACAGACAGTGAGAATATAAAGGAGGATATACCACTGGATAGAGAAGACATATCAGAGATAATCCAGTCACTTAAAAATAACAACACCCTAGGGTCTGATGAAATTCCATCAGAACTGCTAAACATGCGGAAGAAGAAATCTGGAATGAGATGTACAAAGTGATCTGGGATGTATGGACTGAAGAAAAAATGTCAACTGAATGGGGAGAGGCTATCATAGTTCCTATATACAAAAAGGGAAATAAGCTGAAATGTGAGAACTACAGGGGGATAGCGCTTTTACCCACAGTCTACAAAATAATGTCTGTGGTAATATGCCGAAGGATAGAGGAGTGGAGTGAAAGATTACTGGGAGAGTATCAGAGCGGCTTTCGCCCAGCAAGATCAACTATTGACCACCTATTCTCTATCAGGCAGATGCTGGAGAAGGCATACGAATACAATATAGATCTACACCATCTGTTCATTGACTTTCGGCAGGCATATGGTAGTCTAAACAGGAGAAAGCTATTGGAGGCAATGCGGTCACTGGGGATACCTGGTAAGCTTATAAGATTGACGAGAATGACACAGGAGGGATAAGTTGTTGGGTCAAAACCAGAGTGGGTATCTCGGACAGCTTTGACGCTAACAATGGCTTAAGAAAAGGGAACCCATTATCACCGCTACTGTTTAACCTTGCCTTAGAAGTGGCAATTAGAAAAATAAAGACGAACCCTGGAGTCACTATAATAGGCTCACACAACACATGGTGTATGCGGATGATATCATAATTGGCAGGTCCAAGGCAGCACTAGCAGGCGCAGTTGAAGAGTTCAAGAATTCCGCATATGATTAAGGACTCATGATCAGTTATGAAGAGACTAGATATATGAAAACATCTCGGCAGATCAGGGAGAGGGTAGAAACTGTTGTATTGGGAGAAGAGGCATACCAGAGCTATGATACATTTAAGTGCCTGGAGGAGTAATGACGGAGAATAACAGTGTGGAAGCCAAAATAAAAGGCAGGAAGGTTGCAGGAACAAGGTGTTTCTACGCCCTGCAAAAGGCCCTCCGATACAAAAGTCTCTCCAGGAAAGCAAAGATATTTATGTACAAAACAGTGATTAGACCAGTTGTTGTGTTTGGCAGCGAGACGTGAAATCTAACCACAGACAACAGGAAAGCCCTGCTGGTCTGGGAGAGGAGAGTCCTGAGAAGGATTTTCGGAGCGGTCAGAGAATAGCATAGATGGAGAATTAGAAGCAATGCAGAGCTAGAGGAACTATGTGGTGAGCCAAATATCATCACAGTTATTAAGAAGAGCAGAATCAGATGGCTGGGTAATGTTGAGAGAATGAGTCCCTGCAGATTGCCAAAAATTATGCTGAGTGGTACACCAGGAGGTAAAAGAAAGAGAGGGAGACCCAGGAAACGATGGATCGGTGATTTGGAGGACTTAAGAATAATGGGGGTCAGAAATTAGAGGAACCTGGCAGTGGACCATGGGGAGTGGAGTAGAGTGGTGGTAGAGGCCCAGGTCCTACAAGGACTGTAGTGCCCATTAGTAAATAAGTAAGAATGTAATCAGAGGTCTTTCTTCATTCTGAAACCCTTCCAAATTGTTCACTTTGCTATCAAATTCTTTTCTTTCTAGCATTTGAGACTCTGTGGTGTTCAACTTTTCTAAGTATTTCTTTACTTCTTTAGTCCATGTTGCAGTGGCCTTCTTCCAGATATATTCAAATTTTTGCTTGGTCAATCGATGCTTGTTCATTCCGTATAGATGTCCGAGCAATGTCATCCTCCTCTTCTGTACGGTATCCCAGATTCTTCCCGCTTTCTGATAGATTTCTCTGTTTCTCCACAGTTTTCATCTGTCTTCAATCTGAACTGCTCCCATGATTTTTCTTAGAATTCTTTTTATCAGGACCTCCAGCTAAAAAAATCCTTATATTTTATTAACAACTGTGTTTTTCAATTTAATTAATTTTATGGTATCATTTTCAATAATATATAAGTTACAGAATAATAAAAGGATGGGAATAAAAAAAATAATCAAATGGGATCAGCTTTATTTCTGTAATGAATCCATCTTCATTTTTTATGTGTGGCCATTTTAAAACCCTTTTTATTTGATTAATGAGAGCATTTAATGACAGCATTATATTATAAATAATCGAAAAATCGGTTACATCTCTTTTCTCTGCAGTATACCACCCTGGATTAATTACCCTTATTAGAGGATGCAACATTGAACATAATTGGACTCTGCTAGGGGATATTTTTAATTTAGATCCTTGCTATATGAAGAAGATTCCTGAATATTTGTTAATTCCTGCACTTACATTTCGATACCTGAAGGTTAGTATTTTTTTAACTTATAATTTTATTTAACTTTTATACTTACATGTGTATACATTCTGTCCAATGCTATATTGGTCCAATTTTGGTATATATATATATATATATATATATATATATATATATATATATATATATATTAATTTTTAACTTCTTTGCAATCAATGAAAATTTTTTTTAACATTTAACTAGTAATAAGTATAACTGTCTACTTAAAGGGGATAAATTTATCTACCTAAGAAATTATATTGGTAGGCAGGCATATGATAAATAAGAATATGGATTAATATTAAGTTTACATATTAGCAGAATCACTCTCTTATGTACATAATAGTGTAAAATTTGATTTTAATATTAATGAAAAAAAATAGGACAAAGGAAGAGAAATGTGATTTGAAGGTAACATTAAACCTCTGTAATATATAAAAGATCGAAAGGTGCTGGAGCCAGAGTATAAACTACAGTTTGCCCAAAGGTTGGATGTAGCTTTGGAACGTGGATTTTGAGGAGAATGGCGTTGATAAAATATGATGCCACTATTAAACAAATTGCTGAAGAAGTACTGGGCTTAGAGGGGCCATCTCAGAGGTCTGAATGGTTTGATCAAGAATGTCAAGAGGCTACAGACAGGAAAAACAGAGCCTATAGGAAGATGATTAATGTGTATGGGACTCGTCAGGCTGTTTCTGATTAGAGAGTTTTAAGATTAGAAGAGAAACACCTGCATAGGAGAAAAAAGAGGGAGAAGGAATAAGAGAGATTGAGGTCCTGAGTAGACAAGCTAATACTAGAGATTTCTACACGACAATTAATGCCCAGCGAAAGGGATTTAAACCAAGATCCAATACTTGTAAAGGTAAGGACAAATAATTGATCACAGATAAAGAAGGGATCCTGGAAAGATGGTCCGACCATTTCGGTAGTCTGCTGGGGAGTGTTCAGAACCCTGCCCTAGAAGATAGTTACGACTCTGACACAATTCAAAATTACAAAGAGTGTGAGCTTCTTGACCCTCTAGACGATGAGGAAATTGAGGCTGCAATTCAGAAGCTTAGAAATAACCGAGCACCAGGATGTGATGACATGCCAGCTGAACTTCTGAAGGCTGGTGGAAATGAAATGATAAAGGTTATCCGAGATCTGCTACACAGTGTTTGGATAAGGAAAAATCTCCCGTGCGACTGGTGCATTGGCCTTATCCTCCCTCTTCACAAGAAAGGAGATCAAATGCTTTGAGATAATTACCGTGGTATAACATTGCTAAGCTCTGCCTACAAAGTACTTTCGAAATTTGGCATGCCGAAGACTACTCCACCATGCCCAGAGAGAGATAGGAATGTACCAGTGCGGATTTATGAATATTAGATCTTGTATTGATCAAATATTCTCTCTGATAACTCTTATGGAAAGGACTAGATAGTACAATATAACGACCCATCACCTTTTCGTGGATTTCAGCAATGCCTATGACTGTATCATCAGGGGAAAACTGTATCAAAGTATGGAAGAAATGAATGTCCCCAGAGAATTGATAAGCCTTTTGGAATTGCTGATGAGGGAGTTGAAAAGCCAGGTCAAGATCCAGAATGTCTTGTCTGAAGAATTCAATACAATTAGGGGTCTAAGACAAGGGGATGGACTCTCGTGCCTGTTATTTAATTTTGCACTAGAAAAGGTCATAAAAGACTCAGAGTTACAAGCCACTGGTACAATTCTGACTAAGTCCATCCAAATACTGGCCTCTCCTGATGACATAATGGGAAGAACACCGAGGGATCTACAACAGGCTTTTCTTGCTTTGAAGAATGCTGGGCGGCTTATAGGTCTTCAGGTAAACCAAGTAAAGACTAAGTATATGATGGCTAACCCTTCAAGACAATCGGATCCCACCATCACGTTTGGTGCATACACATTCGAAAGTGTCGACAGTTTTGTCTAGCTCGGTTCTCTGGTCAAAGCAGATAGCTTAACCAGCCCAGAAGTTCAAAGAAAAATTTTGGCCGCTAATAGATGCTATTTTGGGATGGCGACAATTTTATGAAGTCATCTGATTTCAAGAAGAACTAAGGTCATGCTGTACAAAACAATCATCAGGCCTGTTTTGACTTATGGATCGGAAACCTGGCCTCTGTCCAGGGCAGATTCCAATAGTTTACTGCTCTTCGAAAGAAAAATATTAAGAAGGATTTTTGGAGCTGTAAGAGTTGGCGATCAATTTAGACCCAGAAAAAATGCAGAGCTGTATCTGATCTATCAGGAGCCTGACGTGTTGAAGCACATAAGAATAGTCAGACTGAGATGGGCTGGACATGTGACCAGAATGGAGGACGACGCTACCCTGAAAAGACTGCTGTTTGGGTTCGTTGACGGGAAAAGAAAACGTGGACGTCCTTGAAAGATGGACAGATGAAGTCAAGAGTGATGGAGGCAGCATCATTGGATTCAGAACTTGGAGGACCTTGGCACAGGACAGAGAAGAGTGGAGGCGACGCCTTGATGCAGCCAGGACCCGTGTTGGGTTGTAGAGCCAGTGTTGATTGAATATATAAAAGAAATGTGTACAATAGTATTAAGAATATTTTTTAGTTGTAACATTGTATACTGTATTATCAGAAATTTAGATGGTTTTATGAAAATGATCTTTCTAATAATATAGAAAATTGTCAAGGATAGTTTTTATTTGCAAATTAATAAATCATACCATACCATATTACAAATCCTTTTTTTTTTCTGTAGGAGTAATAAATAAGTTTTCTTAACAATAAAACTAACTTAAATAACATAATGATAATTTTAATGTAACATTTTTTTTTTCAGTATAAAGTTACCATCCATAAAGGGGAAATGAATGCATTAATGTTATCAGCAATAATTGTTAAATATTTCAATGCTAAGACATTGAAAGCAATTAACTTGGATAAATTACAATCAAGGCCTATTCGGCTTTATAATTTGGTTACCTATTCCTTTCAAACTGTATTACAATTTTTTCAGATTCTAGGAAATCTTATTTCTGATGAAATGGTATGTTTGTATTCTACAATTAAATTTTAATATAAATCTTTTTAAATCTTTTTTTTTGAAAAGAAAAGATATGTCCAGGACCGGGACTCGAACCCATGTCTCCCATGTTTCCATCATGGTACTCTACCAACGAGCTATCCTGATTCGATTCTCCTTCAAATCCTGGTCAGAAACATCCTTTCTCTCCTCTGATCCGATATCCCCGTATTCTCGCAATTCGCGATGCATATCTAATTAAAGTAATGTTCTTATTTAATTAAAGTAACCTAATTAAAGTGATGCTCAATGAACGTTTTCCCCCTTGTATACATCGCAAATTTTCGAGAACATGGAGATATGGGATCAGTGAAGGGAAAGGATGTTTCTGACTGAGAGTCGAACCAGGATAGCTTAGTTGGTAGATAACCATGACGGAAACATGGGAGACCTGGGTTGGAGTTCCGGTCCTGGACTTATCTTTTCTTTTCAAATAAAAATATTTAAAAATTATTACAACTAACAAAAAAAAAATTAAATGAATCTAATGTCAATCAATTAATTTTAGGTTCTTTGATATTTACATTTTTTTTATTAATATCATCATAAGTGGTTTAATTGTTAACTTTATTGTACAATTATATGGATTTTGTGATTAGACGGATTTATTGTGATTAGATAAACCTGCAAGGCATATATAGAATCAATATGTTATACAGGATCTGGCAGTTGGAATCGTAAGCAGTTTGTATATTGTATGCAGCCAGCGAAATACCCTGGTGTATTTAATTTTTTTCTCTAGTACTTAGCATAAGGGAAAAAATTGATCAATGATGTAGAATGGGCAACAATGTCTTTTGAACTACTAACTTATGTTCATCTCTTTGCTTACTATACCAATTCCTCATTGGCAACATAAGAGTGTTTTAAAGCTTTTAGAATGCCTTGGCATTCCCCATCATATTTCAGCTCAAGCGAAATCAGATCCCTGTGAATGGTTTTGCTAGTATCCCTATTGGTTCTCTATACTGCCCGACTAAGGGTATCACTGTTCTACTGCTGGCTCACCAGCTTATGTCTCACTTTGTTGTATTAATCTAGCTCAATATAGCTTATGACCATTGTGTCCCACAGAGACCACCGTACAGAAGTATGGTCAATAAGGATGACAAAATTCCATTCATCCATAAACTTAACTGTTGTACCCTAATAACTGTGAGAAGATCTCTTTCTGTAGCTGAGTAATTCTTTTCTTCTCTGCTCTATGCATGAATGTTTGGAGTCCTTTCCGATCTTTAGCCAATAGCCTCAACTTCATGGATTTCATCCCATTCTCAGTAATGAGATGTCTGAGGTAAACTACCTCTCTTTCTACGAAGAGGCATTAGCTCATATTAACATGTTATTAAAATGGGCTTTCTGGTATAAATAAATGTCACTTTAAATCCGTTTTATACGATAATCATATTAGCATACACAAGGGAACTTAAAACAGACTCACTAACTGTACAGCACAAACAAGACATTCATAAAATACACTTACTTACTTAATCTCTTCCTCTCTACCGCTTCAAGCAGTGTGAGGAGCCTGCTTTTAGAGCTTGATCCATAAGTCTCGATCCTGAACCACCAACTTTCTTCTTCTCCAATCCAGGCGTCTCCTGTCAAAGGCTTCCTTAACCCCGTTCTTCCAGGTTCTTCTAGGCCTTCCCTGAGGTCTTCTACCTTCTACTTTAGTGTAGTGTTGTGTTGTGTAGTGTAGTGTTGTGTGTAGTGTTGTGTAGTGTAGTGTTGTGTGTGGCTTTAGCCAAATGATCGACAGCCATACGGGAGACATGTCCGAGCCATCTCATCCTATGCTCCTCAACGATGTCTGCTGCTGGTCGTATGCCCAGATTGATTCTTATCGTCGCTTTCCTCACCCTATCTCTTCTCGTTTTCCCTTCAACTCTTCTTAGATATCTCATTTCCATTGCTTGGAGTTGACTTTTATGCTTGCTAGTGAGGGTCCAAGATTCACTTGAGTATGTCAGGATTGGGAAAAAGGTATTTTTAAACTCTGTTTTCTTGGTGCCTTTTGTAACTTTTCTTTTCCCAATAAAACCTTTTTTAAGAGAGTTAAAGCATTTTCCTGCACATTTTATCCTCTCTTGTACCTCTCTATCAATCCAACCATACTCATTTAGATGGGCGCCAAGATATTTAAAGTCTGCGACTTGTTCCACAGGGACACCGTCTAAGTGGACTATTCTGTCTCCTCGCTCTGCTCTCCTTCCTATTCTCATTATCTTGGTTTTATCAACATTCATCTTCATGTTGATTTTTCTTAGTTCCTCCTGGAGGACTCGGATGTTGAACTGTAGGTTACTACATTTATTGCCGAATACTACTAAATGATAGGCAAAAGCGAGCAGTATGAAGGATGTGGGTCTTAACTTTCTATAACCCAGATGGTAAGGCCTCATTTTCAGTTGTGCCCTTCTAATAGTGGAATCCAATACTATGATGAAAAGCAATGGGCTGAGACTGCACCGCTGTCTAATACCTTGAGTGGTCAGAAATTCCTTTGACGTGTGATTGCATGTCCTGATGACATTCCTCTGTTCCCTGTACAGACTAAAAATTGCCTTTCTTAGACCCATTCCAATTCCATTTTCCTCTAATGCATATATTAGGTCTTGCTTTTTTATTCTATCAAAGGCTTTAATTAAGTCCACGAAGCAGGTATAGACTTCTTTATCCTTCTCTGTTATCTTCTCGGATATCTGTCTCAATGTGAAGATTAGGTTCTGTGTGCTTCTATTCCTTCTAAAGCCATATTGCTCCTGACCCAGCACTGGTTCCACGATTGCCCTAAGCTGCCTTTCTAGGATCCTGGCGTAAATCTTGCATGGTACGCTAAGGAGGGAAATTCCTCGGTGGTTTTTACATTTCCTATTATTGCCTTTTTTAAAAATTGGGACTATAACTGACACCTCCCATTCTTTCGGAATTTCCTTTCTCTTCCATATCAGATTCAGTAGGTGATTTTGCATTACCATTCCCTTCTGTCCCATGTATTTAACCATTTCCGGGGAAATTCCATCTTTACCTGCTGCTTTCCCTATTTTAAGAGAGGTAACTGCGTCTTCCACCTCCTCCTCGCATATGAAGTCGTCCTCCTCCCAATTATCTGCAGGTTCTGGTGTCCTTTCCATTTCTATTCCTTCCATTTCAGCATCATCCAATAGCTCCTTAAAATATTCTGCCCATCTATTCATTATGTCTTCACCTTTTATAAGGACTTTTCCGCTTTTGTCTTTAACATACTTTAATATTGGGTCTTTGTCTTTACGCATGTTTCTAATAATTCTGTAAAATAGCTTCTGGTTTGTCCTCGCATCCTCTTCCAATTTCCTACCAAAGTCCTTCTTTTAGAAGTGAGAACAGTATTTTTAACAATTCTTCTCTGCTCTTTATATCTGGCATAGTCCTCTTCTTAACCCGTTTTCAAGTATTGTTTCCAACTTGTTCTCTTTATTTTGACCTAGGTCTTTACCTGGTCGTTCCACCAAGCTGTTCTTTTGGCCCTTTGTCCCACAGGAGTTTTTCCACATACCGATTCCGCAGACATCACCAAGATACGCTTGAATGCACTCCAGCAGATCTCAATATCGTCATCATCCCATCGATATGTTCCTGTTCTAGCCTTTTCTTCTATTGCTTCTTGATAAGCTTGGGCAATTTCCGTGTTCTTCAGCTTGTAGACGTTTGTTTTATATGTTCGGATGGGTTTAGTTTTAATGTTTTCGTTGATGATCTCCTTCACTGCTGAATCCATCTTTAGTAGCAGGTGGTCACTACCTATTTGGTATCCCCTACTGACTCTAACATTTATTGTGTCTCTTAATGTATCGCTAGGTATGAGAAAATAGTCAATTATGGACTTCTCCTTACGTCCAGGTTCTACCCTTGTCTATTTATGGACCTCTTTATGGGGGAATAAGCTATTTGCCACAACCATTCCATTGGCCAGACATAGCCTAATAATTCTGTTCCCATTGTCATTGAGAGTCCGCTCTCCATACCTTCGAATTGCTCCTTGCCATTCACCCACACTATTTCTGACCCGGCCGTTCAGGTCTCCCATAATGATCGGAATTCCCTCATTATCATCTAATTCCTTCTGAGTCTCGAAAAAGGTGTCCTATTCTGATGTCGGTGCGTTATCATTAGGGCCATACACAACGAATATTGTAAAAAGTATATTTCCCAACATCAGCCTTATAGTCATGATCCTGTCACTAATTCCTTTCCACTCCTGTAATGTGTGGACAGCATCTTTATGCAATAAACATGCTACACCACTCCTGGCATGTGTCTGGAAATTGACTCCTGAGTACATCAGCAGATAGTCTCCGATTTCTACTTCTCCTTTGCCCTTTTTTTTAGTTTCGGTAAGTCCCAGTATGCTAATCTTTGCTTTCCCGATTTCCTCAACAAGTTCCACCTCCTTTCTGTTCAAGCCCTTGACGTTCCATGTTCCCAGTCATATAATCTGTTTTCCGCGCCATGTCTTGCACCATAATAACTGATCAGCTCTGTTGCTTTCTTTTCTTTTCATAGTTTTTATCTCGGGTGTGCAGGGTATGGGCCTACCTCACCCAAATCCTGGTGGGGGGGGGGGCTGCCACCTCAGAGCATCCAGGCATGCAGTACCGTCCGGGTAGGCTACCTAGGGAAGGTTGCCCTAGGGTGTGTCTTGTATATGCCTTCGTCTGTAGTGAGGGGGTGAGTGTAGTGTGCTGTTTGGGTATTTATGAGTGTGTGTTCCCCCAACTTGGAGGGCCAGAGGCTGTTTGCGGTCCTTAGACTGGGTGATGGGGTCGCCACATCCCTACACCATAAAATATAAAGAGATAAAAATGTACTATTTACAACACGCCCCCTTAAATTTGTATTCAATTATCTGGGCACATAATTAATTAAACCTCCTTTAGAACAAAGGATTTAAATTCAACATTACAGCTTTAAATTTAACATTTTTCTGAATTTAACAAACTTTAGCTTTCCTAAAGCCTTAGTAAATATCAGCCATATTGTCTTCCAAATTTACTTTAACAATATCAACTAGACCATTAGCAACATTCTCATACACAAAATGATAATGTACTTCAATATGTTTAGAGTTCTTAGTCAAATTACCATATTTTGCAATTATTACCTAAATTGTCTTCAAATATCTTAATAGGATTATTAATCTTAATTCTAAAAACATCATCTAGAATACTATAAATGAATTTAATTTCTGTAACAGCTTCTGATAAAGCAACATATTCTGCAAATCTTGAAGATTTAGTCACACTTTCAAATGCTCAACAGTCCTATGCTCTTCAGGCAATACATCAATTAGATCACCAATATGACTGTAAGATTCTGGCAATGATTTTATCATATAATTCAATTTCTCTTGTTCACTTACAATAGCTCCGGAATTTTTCAGTTCATTAGTCATCTTTTCAAAGTCATCGAAGAAAGCATTAATGTCAGAATAGTTTTTCAACTTTATTCTTTCGAGGTTATTCCTACACAAAATCTATAAGGCTGTAGATTCATTCAAATATGTATCGTCAAATTTCTTCATTATTTCATAGGCTGACTTAAGTTCACTCACATAGTCTAGTTGCTTATTTGTAATGGCGCTATATATGTAGTTTGTTGCTTTTATCTCCATATTTTCCCATTTTTCATATTTGCCATTGACACTTTTTGTTCTTTCAAACACCACTTTACACTTTTTAAATTGTAGGAACTTCAAAATATTCTGATTTTTCCGGATTTTCAAATTTCCAATTGCTGTTCCTCAAAATATTGGAATAGAGCCTTCATCGTGCTTAACAAACAGCGCTGCCGTGGCAAGAAATCTGCAAATCGACGTTTACACAAAACCACTAACTGCTACTATGAGATGATATTAAAATGGGCTTTGTTCTATAAATAAATGTCACTTTAAATCCTTTTATTACTGGAATCATATTAACATACACATGGGAATTTAAAACAGACTCACTAACTGTACATCACAAACGAGACATTAATGAAATGCAAAGAGAAAAAAATGTACTGTTTACAACAGTTGTACAGCTCTCTCAAGCCTCATCCAGAATAAATATAAAACTATTATATAACCTAATTAGGCAAGAAATTTGTTACCACAAATTAACTTAATGTTAATTAGGTAATATACTACATACAATGAGGCTACTCACACTCTCCCTCTCTTAACACTTCTCAATTTTATTCTGATAATTTCATTTTTTTATTTACTTTTTCAAGGCACTTCCAACTAATTATCAAGATGGAAAATTATTTCAGTTACTATATCAATTGAGTTGTGATGAACATATGTCATTGAAACAAATATTGAATAAAATCTTTGATTCTTATTTGGAAAATGATAGTAAGAATATTGTAAGTAATTGGAATTATAATTGTTTTTCTATTATTAAGATAAATACGAAATAATAATATATGCATGAGTGGAAGAGAATGGTTCGGGTGGAAGTCAATAAATTTCTCTTAGATAAGGAGAAATGTTTATTAAATAGCCAACATAGGCATTGTTAGGTAAAAATATAATAAGATAGTAAGTGGAGATGAAAACTGATGAATGCCAAATTAATGATATTAATAAGATAAATAGAGGTGAGACATAAATGAACGTCTTAGTACTCAATCCTTATAAAATCCCCGCATTACCGGCCGCTTTTAACGCTTACCATCTCCGTCTCCAATTACAATTGAAACAGAAAACCACACCCTCCCCTTTTCGACCTCCTCATTATCAGAAATAACAATGGCTCCTTGTCCTTTGATTGGTACACCAAACCCACATATTCCAGCAGACTTCTCAATTTTTTCTCACAGCACCCCTACCACCAGAAAATCAATCTTGCCAAAAACCTCATCCACCTATATCTGTCCTTATCAGACAACCAATACCTACCTACCAACAGCCATCGAATCTAAACCATTTTACTCTCAGGCCCCTCTATTTTTTATGTTCCACCACTCCGATACCTTTATACTTATGTATTTTATTTTAATATTTACCAATTTTAATTCTAATTTCTATCATTATTACCCTATTCTTTAATTTTTAACACTTTCTGTTTTATTACTTCTTATTACTTTTTTATTCATTATTAATTTTTATACTGCCTTCCAGTTATCTTGTTATTAATACTCTTGTTGCATATACATTTTAACTGTAATATTTACCATATTTACTAATTTTTAACAATTCATTAATTTTCAATTGTCTGTATTTTGCATGTTTAGTCATGAAGATGACCTGCAATGTAGGTCGAAGCGTTGGCTATTTAATAAACATTTCTCCTTATCTAAGAGATATTTATTGACCTCCACCCGGATCATTCTCTTCCACTTATACAATCAAGTCATCTATTATCATTCAAGAATAATATATTCAATTTCAAATTACTGATTTATGTGAAAGCTGTGAGAAATATAATGATGTTTAAACATTAATATTTATTTTATTATTGTATACGTAATACTAATTATTACAACTTAAACCTTATTTTCTACAAGCTTAAATGTAAATAACTGGCTTTGTTGTCATTAGTTGAGAATTTAGATTTGAAACTTAATTAATAGGAAACTTAAATTTGATTACAACTAAAATGTTACTACTCAATTGATTTAAATAATGTCATATCCCCTCTTTTCAAGTTCCAACTAGATCCAAAATAAAATAATGTTAAATTAACATTCTCCCTGTGTATACATCGCAAAGTGCAAGAACACGAAGATGTAGGATCAATTGAAAAGAGGGGATATGACTGGCCATGAAGATATAAGAAGCCAGGATAGCCGAGATGGACAAGGCGTCACCACGGAGAGGTGAAGGCCCCAGGTTCGAGTCCCGGTCCTGGCCATATCTTTTCTTTTCAAATAAAATATTTAAAATATTATCATTTTAATTTTAATCTGTTTTACAGGAAACTTCATTGAAAATGTTTAAAGTTATGTCAACCTTAATTGAAAAATAGAACATGATTACAGTCTTATATACATCTTAATAGTTTGTTATAAAATAATTAAGTTTATGTTTTATGTTTAATGAATATGTCATGGACTCATAATACTTTATTTTACTGTCTTGCGTCCTGTACTTTCTACTCCATTTTTTAGAATTCAAACCTTTAGTATTATTTGTATCAAAAGTGTATATAAGTATAATTAAATGTTACTTTTGATTATTTTACCAACTTTATTATTTTATATTTGTTAATATACTACTTTATAGCTAGTAAAATGTTTACAACTGTTTAATTAAAATATTATTGTTACCATCACAGATACTTCACTTGTATGATAAAAACAAATTACTTGAGAAATGGTGTGAAATAGAATAGAGATTCCTATATAATTATAATAGCCATATGTCCAATGGTCCCTTGATAACCTTTTTCTCTTGTACTTTTACTTTATTTTTAGTGGCGACCTGTGGTCTATTGGTTAGCCTAACAAACTACTAAGCCCAAGATCACGGGTTAAGCCCGGCAGGTGGACCTAGGATTTTTTAAAGGGAGTAAAAAATCCTTAGTTACGCCGTCCTTCGGAAGGGACGTTAAACGGGGGCCCTGAGCATGTACTATGTCAGGTACTCATTTAAACTCCCTATCCTAATTAAACCTGGATAGGCAAAAATTAGAGCTCCCTATGCAGCATCATCCGATTAGCCATAGCAGCAAAAAGTGACGTTAAATGAACCAACAACCAACAGAAATTTTTTTTTTTAATATGGTTTCTTGTCTTCTGTGTTTGTAATTTGCTTTATTTTTCCTTTATGCTTTTTGGAAGTTTGGAATGTTTCTTTCTGTTTTAATTTATTTTTTTGCACGCATTCTATTTACTTGTTGTATAATTGTAATACAGTTGTAAATGTTTTTATTAAACCTTTCCCAGCTATTGTTCTATAACCTTCCTTATGATTCAGCAGTTTTATTTGGGCCTTAGTGGTGGTGAGATATTTTCTCTGGCCAGTGTTTTCCTATATTTGAAGGTTCAGATGTGCTTCATTTATTTCTACCCTTTGCTATCATTCTGTTACTTTCCTGACAATGCCTGAATGGGTGAAATATCAACATATATTTTTCTTAACTGTTTTTATTTTAGAGACTTAATGTGTGTAGTGTAGTGTTTTATGGCTCTTTTGAACTTTTGCTCCAATATATAACAAAAAAATTATGATGACTAAATGAACTAACCTTATAGATTCTGTCATGCCAAAATAAGGTGGCTTTTAATTGAACACACCAAACAACCTCAGATAGAAATGATTAATGAGATTTCATGTCAGCTGGCACAATCATCTTTTTTTTTGTATGGATTTAATATTATTTATGCTAGATGCCTTTTTAATGATTACACTTGATTCCGTAGGTAAGTAAATTGTTTGATTACTTGCATTTGATATGTTAGTTTGAATAAACAGGAAAATTAAACACCAAATAACAAAAATAATTATCAAAAAAATATTTATTTTCAAGAATTCTCAAAAAATCATCTTAATGGAATTGAAGAAGAAGAAGAAATTAACAGAATAATTGTGCTTCATGTTCTAATCTTAACCAAAAAGTTTTATTGGTAAATCTCCCAGTCTTCCTTTATCATACTTGCTGCTTTTTCTCCGATCATGTAGCAAGGTGCCATGGTATGAGTTCCTGGAATGCTTGGCATTATTGATGCATCTGCCACCCTTAGACCAGCCAAACCATGTACTCTTAGTCTTGAGTCTACAACGGATTGAAAAGGGTCAAAACCCATTCGACATGTGCAACACTGGTGATGCCATTGAAAAGTAACACTTCTTATGAAGCACTCCCAATATTCATCGGAATCAGATTTAAGATGATCACATCCATGAACAGGCTGTGAAAATATTTTAGCTCCTATACTCTTCAAAGCCTTTGTTTTGACAAACTTTGTGGCAATCCTAGCACCTTCTCTTAATATAGTAACATCATCAGACTGAGATAAAAAGTTGCTGTCAATGGTTATAGGGTCTAATGGGTTTTTGCCTCTTAGCTTTACAATTCCTCTACTTCTGGGGTACATCAACATCTGAGATATTGTAAATCCTTCTTTAAAGAAAATTGATTTCCAAGTTTTTTCAAAAAGTTCCTTACTAACGTTTCTTGTTTTGGGCCAAAATGCTCCACCGTCGGTGGCCGGTGTTATTGGAAAAAATACGAGTTCAATGTCAGGTTTTTGATCTTTGGCATATTTTGTCTGAACATAACCTAGAGCTTCAGCTAAGTTATTAGAAAATACTCCTTTTTCTCCTCTTAACCACTGGAAAAAATTATTTGGGGCTCCTTTTAGAAGCTTTCTTATTGTAATGCCATCAGTAGTATTTATTAGAAATGAAACACCTGTTCCTAGATGTTCTTGCAAATTGTATCCAACTGGAAGATCCGCCACTAGTGGAATGTCTACTTTCTGTAAGTGATCTGCAGGTCCAATTCCAGAAAGCATCAGTATTTTTGGTGAACCGAAAGTTCCAGCCGACAAAATTACCTCATTTTTCGCTCGTACTTTTCTTTTGTTAGAATCCTTTATAAATTTTACTCCGAGAACTTTCTTGGACTTCGAATCTATAAGCAACTTCGTGACAAAGGCGTTTTTGACAATGTGTAAGTTTGGTCTATCTTTCACTGGCAGCAGGTAAGCAGACGCAGCACTTTCTCTTCGAGTGCCCCTCATGGTTGTTTGTGTCTGTGACAGCCCTATCATAGTGTTTGGGTTATTGTAGTCAATGACATTGTAACCCAGTTCCTTCCCAGCTTCCAGGAACGTCTTGCCCAGTCCAGTCTGGAATGGATATTGTATGTGTACAGGCCCATCGGTCGAATGATACTTCGACGCAGCTAAATCAGGTATTGACATGTTTTCAAGTTTCAAGAAGTAAGGCAGAACATCTTTGTACGACCATCCAGGATTTCCTTCAAGCCCCCAGCTATCAAAGTCCGACGGATGACCTCTGGTGTATATCATACCATTAATTAGAGTGGCTCCACCGACACCATTTCCTGATGGCCAATGGCATATTTTATCAACCAGACCTAAACAAGCATTATCTTCCTTTTCAACGTCGTAATTAATCGAAAAATTGCCAAGCAAAGTATATTCATTTAACAAAGGGATATCATTGTAGATGTTACCCTCAAGACCAGCTTCGAGGAGTAAAACCTTCCATTGTGGAACTTCTGAGAGTCTGTTGGCTACTGCTGATCCAGCAGGCCCAGACCCTACTATTATAAAGTCATATTCTGGTTCAATTGGCAGGTTTCCCAAAAAAACATTTTCTCGAAATGGAACTCCTCGTTGAAGGTACAAGCGATTAATTTCATTGAGAAGGGTCCATTTTCCAACGACAAACAGAGGAAACATTAAAAGTATAAATTGTAACTTCATTTAGTTCACCTGTAAAATTTAAATCATGTTTTAAAGGATTTATCTAATAACTCATTTTATGAACAAATTTATATAATAAATAATGCTTTCTTCAGTAAAACCATAAAAGCACCTTTCATTACGTATACAAATCCCAGTCCATCTTTTGGCAAAGATCAGGGAATCCACTGCTCAATTAGTGCAGTTTCCATACACAATGATGGCATTGCTTTTCAACCCAATCTCAAATAAATTTTTTCTTTTTGTTTAAAACAAAAAACAACCCACGGGAAGGACTGCACTGTTACTAAACCAAATATTATTCAGGGATCTATTTCGACTAGGATTATGCACTATCGTTAGGTTTTGATTCCAGCCTAGGATGGTCCTTGTACAGAGGCTTAGTGAGCTCCTAAAAGTCTTCAAATCCCACAGGAATTTATCAAATAGATATAAATATTAATGTTTAATTATGGTAATTGTCTTATTCTACTAATTCCAGGAACAAAATAGTTAGCATCAGTGGTAAAGTCCGCGTAAAATTACGCGTGTTTACTCATTTTCACCTACTAACAAAAATGTTCGAATGTTATTTCACAAAAACTAAACATTAAAATTATTCATTTAGGTTTCCACGGCCACTATTATTACAAAAGACTTGTTTGATTTCTTCTGGTTTAGACAGTGTTAAATTTTTAGCCAACGTTTCGCCAGCCATGCTGCTGACTTATTCAGGGCTGAAATGATAATCATTTCATTGAGAATGAGAGGGACTCATTTCAACCCTGAAGAAGTCAGCAGCATCGCTGGCGAAACGTTGGCGAAAAATTTATCAACACCGTCTAAACCAGAAGAAATCAACAGAGTCTTTTGTATTAAAGTTATTTTTTTACTATCGGGATTGAAAATATTGTATATTTATAGAGGTTTGTCCGCTGGCTTATCCGCCAGGTTTTCCCTCAACTAAGGGTACCCACTTAATAGAGGCTGGTTGCGCCCCAGAAGGGTCTGTAGATCCCAGAGGGTCTTTTCCCGGATTTTAACAGATTAAATAATTTATCTGCCTCAGCCGGATTTGAACCCGAAACATTAGGCTCGGCAATTCAACGCTCAAGCTGTGAACGAAACTTTCCCCTACCGAAACGAAATCGTGGCTACGCTTAAGTACACAAAATATTGGCATTCATATATACGCTTATTAAGATTAGGGTTATTGGAAAGATGACAGTAGAGGATTAATTGTTTACAAAAAACCGTAATTACGGGTTATTTTATAAAATCTGTTATTTTCTTTTTTTAACCCTCGATGGAATGACAGTGGCAAACGTAATGTAAAATATGCTGACACAGTTTTATCGCTTACATACTCACGTAAATGTTAACTTTATCCCTTAAAAAATATTGTATATGTATTCCACCACCTCCTGGGCCAGACTAAGAGTAACCTTCATGAACTGGGTTTTATTTGCTTCGTCCACCTACTCTTCGCCATCTCTCCTTATCTGCGTTGAACACAATAATGAGATGGCTATAAAACACACCAATGATAGTTTGAGGAGATGTTCCCTTGAAGATAAGCTTTCGTAAGATACTAACGGTCGAATCGCTGCTAAAGAAGACATGCTATATGCTTTGTATGCTACAAAAAATCTTTTAAAAGATAACCCAATCCATTAATAAATTTGATTTTCTGGCGCCTTCTTCAGCATCCAATGTATTTTTTAAGATATAAAAATATAAGAAAAAACAAGGACATGGCTGATGGGAAGTTTCTGGTCGAGGACAAAGTATCCACAATTGATCATTCTCTCCCACGTTTGTGGTGACAAGAACTTCTTTTTTCTTGTGTCTTTTTCGCTTTGGTATGCCAGTTGCTTTTACAGGTTGAAAAGTAACTGTTTTTATTATTTAATAGCTGTCTGTTTGTACAGATCTATAATATTCTTTAAAGATTACCTTGTTGAAATTATATTCTCTTAATTCAAAACTAAAAAAGTGCTAGGGACGTTTTAATTATTAAAGGAATATTGACAATAAATGTGTGTTGCAGTGATGGAATTTTCAATTAGAATAGGTAAGTGGAGATGCAATATGAAAAGAAAGTTTAAAGCAAGGATTCCTAACCTTTTTTGTACCACGCTTCCTCTTAATTTATTTTAATATCACACGATAAGTTTCAATTTAAGAAAAGAAAGTATTGGTAAGAGAAATAACCAAAGTAAAATGTCGCGCCCTGACTTGTCTTCACAACCCCCTTCCAAGATTGAGAACCCTTGGACATAAGGAGCATGGTTAGGATATAAACAATTAATTTATCAACGGCTTTAGTTATTATTAAACGATTAAACGATTAAACTCCGTCAATTCCTCCCTCCTACATATTTTCTCATTCAATCCTATCTCACTAACAGGTCATTCAAAGTAAAGTACAATCATTCATCCTTCTTCTCTCAATCTGCTGGTGTTCCTCAACGCAATATCCTCGGCCCAATTCTCTACACAATTTATACAGATGACCCCCAACCCATCCTAATACTATCCTTACACTCTAATGGTACATGTCTAATCTCAGTCAACACTGATCCAGTCCTATACACTTCAATCCCATATCACTGACCTTAAAAAATGGTGTCAAAACTGGAGGATTTAAATAAATCCTACTTTTATACCCACAAACCCCTTTTACTTTCCGTCGTAAACCAATGACTTCCTGTCCTTCTGTATCGTTTAATAATATCCCAGTGATTTCTGTAGAACAGTTCCGGTACTTAGGACTAGATCTTGACAAAAGATTGATTTGGAATCCGCATACTAGACTGAAACGACATGAAACAGCTCGCCGTTTCAGGCTGCTTCAACATTTACTAGACAAACGCTCTAAGCTCTCAATTAATTACAAAATTCTCATATACATTAGCCCCATCTGGACTTTCGGAGTAGAGCTTTGGTGCTCCACTAATCCATCGATTCGAAATAACCCCACCTACTGGCCTATATCCCAAAAAAACGTTCCGACATCCTGGACATATTTGTCACCTCCCAGATTTCCACAACCCAAACCAATATCAAATCCTTGGACAACCTTTCATCACATCATAGTCCAGTTCTGGTTTTCCTACCTTGAAGTTTCGCTCCCAAGCCTTCCCCTCCTACATTTGTTACAGGACGTATAAATTGGGACAACTTTTGTTATGATCTGGAGAACAAATTGCACTTAACAATTCACTTAAGACAAATTAAGACATTGATACTGCCATAGAAAAAATTACCACATCAATAAAAGCCACATTACATGATAATACCTCAAATCATAAAATTAATAATTCTCAGAAGAATGACCCATCACAACATGTTCGTATCTTATTAAGGGGAAAACTCAGAGCAAGATCGAAGTGGCATAGAACGTGGTACCCAGAAGATAAATCTATCTATACTAAATTGACTAACCAACTAAAAACAGAAATTAGAAAATTCAACATTTATGAAGTTAACGAACCTAACGGAAAATCTAACGACTTCTGACAAATCATTATGGATGACCACCAAAAAAATCCTCCATTTCAAACAATTTAACCATCCACTCTTCACTGAAGCCTATGAGTGCACAAGATCTGACGGAAAAAGCACAGTTATTCTGCCAATTCCTTTCTAAAACTTTTCAACCACATCCTGATATCATGAATACAAATCACCATGAATGTATAAAAGCAGAGTTAAATATTCCTCTTCAAATGACCCTTCCTACCAATGTATTCCATCCTTCAGAAATATCTAATATTATTCTCCGTTACCTTCTCGCAAAGCTCATGGACAAAATCTCATCACGATTCTCATCTTAAAATAATTTTCTAGAAAAGTCATTCTATTCCTCACCTACATTTATGATGCTAACTCCGTATTACATATTTTCATAACCTCTGAAAATTATCCGTAGTAAAAATGATTCCTAAACCTAAAAAAAAAAAAAAACCAGAATACCCTTCTTCTTAACGTCCTATCTCACTTTTACCATGTTGATGGGTAAAATCCTGGAAAAGCTCATTCCGAAACGATTGTAACCCATCCTGCATGCAAACCGCATTATCCCAGATCACCAGTTTGGATTCAGAACATCCCACTCCACTATCCAGCAATGTCATCATGTGGTGGATGTTGTTTCCTCGGTTACGTTGATTGTATTGTCTGGCGGTCTTCCTCGATGCTGAAAAGGCTTTCGACCAAGTCTGGCACCCCTGGTTGCTTTACAAACTTCGTAAATTCCTACCTCCTACACACTTTCTCACTATCCAATTCTATCTCTCCAACAGGTCATTCACAGTAAATCATAATTAATGACAACTCATCCCTCGTTTCTCAATCTGTGGGTGTTCCTCAAGGCAGTATCCTCTGCACAGTTTACAGCTGATATTCCAACTCATCCTAACACTATCCTTACCACGTATGCGGATGACATATGTCTATTATCAGTCAACACTGATTCAGTTATGGTATCCCATATCACTGATCTTGAAAAATGGTGTCAAAACCGGAGGATTAAAATAAATTTCCACAAACCCCATCAAATCACCTTTACCCTCCGTCGTAGACCAACAACTTCCTGTCCTCCTGTATCGTTTATTAACATCCCATTGATTCCTGTAGTACAGGTCCGGTATTTAGGACAACACCTCGACAAACGCTTAACTTGGAATCCTCACACTAGACTGAAACGACAAGAAATAACTCAGCATTTCAGGCTACTTCAACATTTACTGGACCAACGATCTAAGCACTCAATTAATTACAAATGACTGATATAAATGACAATAATTAGACCAATCTGGACTTACGGAGTAAAGCTTTGGGGCTCCACTCACCAGCCATCAAAATTCTTGTCGTATTCAATCCTTATAATCCAAAATCCTTCGTAAAATCCTCAATGCTCCTTACTTTGTTACGAACAAAGTAATCCATAATAACCTTAATATCCCTTTTGTTGCTGATTTACCCCGAATCCAATATCAATCTTTTCATGACAAACTTCATTTCTACTCAAAGCCACTAGTTTCAAACCTAGAAACCTCTTCAATTCCGGATAATCCTCCAAGGCGTCTATAAAGAAGATGCCTCGTGACCTAAGTTGAAGTTTTTGAGTACTACTACTGGGTAGTTTCTCTACTTGTCTTTATCTCGGGACATTATTTATCTTTCATTATATTTACTTGATGTTTTCAATATACAGTTGTAAATTTCAATAAATACATTTAAAAATAAAAATTTATACAATTGTCTAATAAAGTATATCAATTATAACTTACCGATAGCATTTTTTATACAATTTTTATATATAATCAACTATTTTCTCCTTTCTTATTATGTCTTACCAGTTCTTGCAGAATGTACAACAACTATCCTTTATAAAATTTCATTAACGATTTTTATGCACTGTCGTCCCCATTATTGCTTAACTGTATTTCTACATCTGTATTGTTGATATATTAATTCTTCATGCCCACAATTGCCTATTTGTATTTTGCCATTCCTATTAGATTTAATCTGTATTTCCTTCCTTATTCTTGTTACATTATTTTAATATATTTTTTCTATTTAATTGTTATTTCCGTATGCCTCAATTTTTTATTACTTATTATATTTTTTATTATTTTTACACCAACTTCCTTGTCACTTTGTTATTTATACTCCAGATTGATTATCCCTGCTCTGTATATATCAGGTTAATCAACTTAGGTTCTCCCCCCCATATTTATTTTCCACCACTCAGATACCTTGATACTTATGTATTTTAAGTTTAATATTCATCATTGTTATTTTAATTAAATTTACATTAATTTATATCTTTATTACCTATTTATGTTCCAATGTGTTTTTGTCTGTCTTGTATTCTTAATGTATATGGTTAAGATAGAATTTGACCTGATACAGCCTTTGTCTGTTCAGAATTATTATTATTATGGTATCATATCTTTTCTTTTAAATAGAGTTTTATTTACATTTTACTATACTGCAATTATAATAATCTTTTTACTCTGTATTTTATTCTGTATTTAATGTAAGAACAATCGAATCCAATTTTCAGTCATTATCATATTATTTATGGCATCGATTAGAGCTCATTTATTATTACTTATTTAATAATAAACGAATCATAGCATTGGGACTCTTTGAAAATGTCAGTACGAAATGTATTTGATTTTCCAAAATATCTACATTCAGCATAACAGTATAATTATGACCTATCTCATGTTATATTTATGTGCTATGTGCACAGTTTATAATTTCGTGGCAACGTTTAAGATTCGACCGTGTCTTATACAATATGGTGTCACGTATTGTACAGGCTACATGTTATATTTAAAACCACTCTTGCAGTAAATGAGGAAAAAAAAATCACGTTAGTGTTCTTTTAATCATTTATTTTGATCAACTATCAGGATATTCAAACAGCAAAAACTGTACATGGGAACTGTACATCCGACGGAGGAAAGCAGCAAAATTAGTTGCGAGAGAAGCTAAAAGAAAGAGCTGGGAAAGATTTGGAAAAATACTACAAAACGATTGATGAATGAAAATATAAAAATGTTCTGGAAAAAAATAAAAACCCTGAAAGGCAAAAAGTATAAATCCATAAGGAACGTGAAAAATAGTGAAGCAAAAATTCTGACCAGGGAAAACGACATACTGGAGAGATGGAGAAAGCATTTTTGCACAGAAGTTCGAATAGCCTCAATATCAAGAAAATGAGAGGATAGATCTATAGAGAAACTCAAGACAGGAAGATCAGCAGGAGGAGACGGTATTTTCCCGGGGCTTATCAAACATGGAGGGTATGAAATTATTAAAGTGCTACAGGGATTATTTCAGAAAATATACGACGAGAAAAGCATTCCAAAAGACTGGTAATATAATGTCATTGTACCAATCCATTAGCAAGGAAGCCACAGTGAATGCAACAACTACAAACCTATATGTTTGTCCCAGGTGGTCCTCACATTATATTCATCAGTCCTCGAGAAAAGACTCAGAGAAGTAGTAGAAAAGTACCTCGAAGAAGAGCAAGCCGCATTCAGACCTTTTACACAAACCCAAGATCAGATATTCTCAATAAGGACAATCATAAAAAAAGCTTGGGATAAGGATAAAAATGTATATACAGCATTTTTAGATCTGGAAGCCGCTGTTGACTCAGTACCAAGAGTCGAAATATCGAATGCATTGAAGGCAAAAAATGTCTCTGTAGAACTCATAGACGCCATAAAATCCTCATATACAGGCTCAAAGGGTAAAGTCAGGATAAGTGGTAAGGAGTCTGGAAGCTTCGATATGAAGTCAAACAAGGAGATAGTCTGAGTCCTCTTCACTTTAGTATTTTGATGGATGAGGTCTTAAAAATCTATAAACGAAGGACGGCAAGAACAATAGTAGGAAAGTGGAACCTGAGAACAGTTATTGCTCAGGCGCTTTTCTATGCCGATGATATTGTGCTCATAGCCGTTCAGAATCTTCAGCAAACTTTAGTGGAATTGGAAGCGGAGCTGAAGAGAACAGGCATGATAAAAAATCCTCAAAAGTAAAAGTAAAGTCATGCAAATAGGACGAGAACCTGAAGACGTGCAGATCACTTACCCAGGAGAAATCATAGAGACAGCTGAAGACTACACGTACCTAGGTACAGTTTTCAGCAGAAACAGTAAACTTCTACAAGAAATATCAAACAGGATTAAAAAAAAAAGAAAAATATTTATTACCAAATTTGCAATACAGTTGATGGGAAACGTGAAGTTGAGAAAAAGGTAAAACTTCACATTTTTAATGCAATTTACCTTCTCACCCTTCTATACGGAAGTGAGAGATGGATCCTTCTCGACAGATTGAAGAACAGAATGACCGTGTCAGAAATGAAATACCTCAGAAGAGTAGTTGGTCGAATACGAAGGGAACACATCAGGAATGCCAGAATAAGAGAGGATCTATGGGTGAAACCACTAACTGAAAGTTTAGAGAAGACGCAGTTGAAGTGGTTTGGACATGTGTGCCGAATGGATGAAGATCGAGGACCTCGCGAGTTCTCCGAAGCTACGAGTAGACCAACTGGCAAAAGAGGCAGGCCAAGGATGTCGTGGCTGGATAATGTGGTTAGAATAAGGGGAGAAAAGAGGAAAACTATTGGATTCCATTAAGGCATTGGCGAAAGACTGAGACAGATGGAAGGCTTGAATCGAGGCACCTCCACGCTGAGAGCCACTGAGGAGGAAGAAAAAGAAGGAGAAGAGAATTTTGATCAATTTGCTATCTTGGAATGTTTTCCAATCCCTTAGTGAGAATTTATTTACGCACTTACTAATACTACACAAATATATCTCGTAACTGTTATGGTTTCATCCTAACCCGATTATCTTTATAAGCAGAATAAGTAGTTAATAGTAAATTTTAAAAGTATTGGAACAACAAGCAGGAAGGAACACATGTATCGGTTGATACATAAAAACCTTAAAATCTTCATAGTGACAAATTGACAAAGTAGACTTTGTATAACCGTCCAAAGCAAAGACTTCTTCAGTGGTTTTACGATAACGGCAAAGTTATTCTAATCAGAGAGAAAGTCTTAAATTCTTTGATTTAATGGTGTGTATTTTTTAGGATAAAATGAGTAATTCGTTAATTAAAAAAAATATATTGATACAGTATAGATAAATAAGATTATTAGTGACATAGACATAGAGGCAGATCTACAGCTTCTTGGAGTGAGAACATGGAGAAGAGCTACCGAGGACCGCTCTGAGTGGAAGAGAGTTGGAGGCCAGCGTCTTTCATGGGCCATATCGTTGTTACTGAAATATATTCTTATATTCTATATTTATATTTATTGTATTCAGTTTTAAAACAAATTTCATTTGTAACATGAGTGCCCTTTATGCTAATGCTAATGAATGTTGAAACAAATTATTCTATTACCAGTTTTCCAATAGTTGAGTAAACTTGTTAATTAAAAAAAACATTAATAGTGGTCTATAATCTGTTAACCGGGGAATTCCCTTTTTAATTACGCAGAATTTAACGGGTGCGAGTTCTTTCACTAAGACGTGTCAGTACGTCACGTTTGGAGACTGTAGAGAATGTAGTTTCATATTATTTTTTTTTTTTTTATTTATACTTAAAATAAATGAAAAGACTATGAAATATAATATGTTTTCGTTTATTTACATATATAGCAGAAAGGAAAATACAAAATTACTTTTGACGTATTTATACGTCCCGCCCGCCCGGTTAACAGGTTAATAATATTAATAATATACCCGTAATTAATTCAAATACGTTAGATATTTCTATTTATTATTGTAAATATTTATTGACAGTTTAGATTCTAATGCTATTTACTGCTTCCATATATAATTGGCATTGCTGCCATCAAGGCCAGAATCAACTAATTGCAATTTAGTTTAATCTGATTTTCTGCTTCTTATTGAGTATATACCAGCAGGTTTATGGCATTTGTTAAACATGCATTGTTCCCGCTTCACTTCCGTTATAAGGTCACTTTGTTCTTCGTCCTTCATAGAACAAAGAATAAGTTCGTTTTGATTTGTATGATGTATTTTAAAACCTTTTACATTATTGCTTACTCTTATTTACAAATATTGAAAAAATAATCAAGTAACATCTGCTGCGTCCCTTTAATACATAATTGCTCAGTTATTATTAGTGTTTTTATTCTTCAGTGCTGTCCATAATAGCTTAAATGAATCCAGTTTACAGTATGTACTATTAATATACTGTATTCTATTCACTCCAATCTTCTTTAATCATATCAGCAGCTTTCTCTCCTATCATATAACAAGCTGCCATCGTGTGTACTCCCGGTACCTTGGGCATGATGGAAGCGTCGGCAACCCTAATGCCACTTAATCCATGAACCCTCAATCTACGGTCTACAACAGAACTCGAAGAATCTGGGCCCATCTTGCAGGTTCCCGATTGATGATGCAGCTGAACGGGTAAGCTTCTTACAGCACATTCCCAATACTCATCAGAATCGAATTCGAACGATTGGCACCCGTAAACAGGATTGCTATATAATGTAGCCCCGATTTCTTGAAAAGCTGTTGTTCTCGCTAGTTCCTGTGCTGCCCTCACACCTTCTATTACTACTCGAACGTCAAAAGGATCTGAATAAAAGTTACCGTTGATGACTAACGCGTCGTTCGGGTTTGAGCTTCGTAGCCTGACAGTACCTTTGCTTCGTGGGTACATTATCATTGGAACGATAATAAACGCCTCGTCAAAAAATATTGGCTCCCACGTCTTGGTGTAAACTTCCTCAGAAATATTTCTAGTTCTCTTCCAAATTACACCACCGTCAGCAGCGAATCCCATGGCAACAGCTATAAGCTCGATATCCGCTTTGTTCTTGGCATATTTTGTCTTAATGTAACCTACAGCTTCGGGCAAATTATTCGCTAACGTATTATTAGCCCCATTTATCCAACCAAAAAGTTCTTTTGGGGCTGTAGCGATCAATTTAGGCAGAGTAACGCTGTCAGTGGTGTTAATGAGAAATGTTGCAGCTGGTGTTCCTAAATGCTCTTGCAGGTTTTCACCAACGGGGAGATTAACAATGGATGGGATACCCATTTCGTTAAGATGGTCAACTGGTCCTATTCCTGATAATAATAAAATTTTTGGCGAGCCGAATGCCCCTGCTGAAAGAATCACCTCCTTTCTCGAAAATACTCTCTTTTTTTCTTTATTATGTATAAAACTCACACCGTCCACTCTATTTGTTTTTCTATCAATGTGTACTTGTGTGACGTAAGCATTTTTCAATATATGTACATTTGGACGATGTTTTAAGGGGAGGAGATATGCTGTAACTGCGCTATGTCTTCTGTTCCCGCTTGTGGTTGTTTGTGCCTGGGAAAATCCGACTGTCGTGTTTGGATTGTTATAATCTACAAGTTTATATCCCAGCTCTTGCCCTGCTTTGAGAAATCTTCTTCCTATCTCTGATTGAAAAGAATATTGCAAGTGGACAGGTCCTTTTGTAGAGTGGTATTGCGATTCCGCTAAACCTGGAATAGACATATTTTCCGTTTTTAAGAAATAAGGTAAGACATCGTGATAGGACCAACCGTGGTTACCCTGAAGGACCCATTCATCGTAGTCGGAGGGATGCCCTCGTGTGTACAGCATCCCGTTGATTACCGAACCCCCACCCACTGCATTGCCAGTAGGCCAGTGGCACACACCATCTACTAACCCGTAACAAGCGTAAGGTTCTCTTTCCACTTCATAGTTTATGGAGCTGCCTAGTAAAACTGTGAATTCGTTGAAAGCGGGGATCTTGCTGAAAAATGTTTCTTCGTCGCCAGCTTCGAGAAGTAACACAGACCAATGCTTCTTTTCCGAGAGCCTGTTAGCTATTGCTGATCCAGCAGGACCAGAACCTACAACGATGAAATCGTATTCCTTTGAAATTTCTTCAGTATTTTCAAACTCGTTGCAACGAATAGAGATTCCCAGTTTGTTCATGATTTCGTTCAATTTGGAAAAAAGAGGGAACTCTCCTGCTATGTGGCGGCCATGTAAACATAGGAGAATTAAAAGTATTCCTTTCATTTTCTACCTGAAAAAAATATACAATACATTAAAATTGATATTATACTATAGCGTTCACTATTAATTACAATAAACAGATATTTTAAGCGCTACTTTTTGGATATCACACCAAATAATCTATATGTATAAAAGTCTTGTCTTGACTGACAGACCATCGCAGAGCACGGTATAAGCTATAAATTTGAAATTTGGACAGTAGGTACATTTTATAAGGCCATCTCGCACAAAGAAAGGATTTTTGAAAATTCATGCCCTATGAGGGTGAAAAGAGTGAAAAACTTTTGTTTTTCGTGTGTAAAAATACGCTATTTTTAAAGCGAGTATAAGAAATTTTAGATTTAGTGTCTATATTTAAAATAAATAATTACGTGTTTTTTTTTTAATTTTTTGAAAATGAACCCCTTAAAGTGTAAAATAGGGGAAATTCGTGACCTGTTAAGTTAGAGATGTGAAAATAAGTAAGCAGGCTTTACATTTAAACATAATGATTATGGTATTCATGATTTGGCAAAAAGAGGCAAACATTTACAGAATTATGTTTTCCCTGAACCTTCAGTGGGTGAAGCCATGATGCATAATCATGAGTACCTCCGAGAACTTGACTACAACCCCAATGTTCTGGCCCAAACTAAATTACATTAAATATTTTTATTTTGAAGAGAAAAGATATGTCCAGCGCCCCCTTGTATACATCGCAGATTACCAGAACACGAGGATATGGGATCAGTGAAGAGAATGAATTTGTCGTACCAAGGTACGAACCAGGATAGCTCAGTTGGTAGAGCACCATGACGGAAACATGGGAGACCCGGGTTCAAATTCCCGCCCTAGACATGTCTTTTCCCTTCAAAATAAAAATATTAAAAATTATAACTATTAATAAACAATAAAATAAATTATAAATTATTATTAATAAATTATTAAATAGATAATAATCGCGAGTTTATCTCCAGTTTTGGAATAGTATCAATAATTGCAGAGGACACATATACTTTTTTGATGCTCCAGAAGGTACTGGAAAAACGTTTGTAAATAATCTTTTATTAGAAAAACTACGGAAGGATTGAGGGAAAGCTTTAGATGTAGCTTCTTGAGGCATTGCAGCAACGTTGCCTGAGGGAGAAAAGACAGCTCTCCCAGCATTTAAGTTGCTCTTAAATTTAATGCTGGTGGAAACTTCAATATGTAATATCTCCAAGCATAGCAACATGGCTCACGTTTTGAAGGATAGCAAGCTAATAGTTTGGAATGAGTGCACTATGCCTCACCTGTATTGTGGTGTTCAATAAAGAGTCTTGTAAAGTTGACCAAGTGTGTCCTTTAATACTTTTGAACCTTAACATTAAACAAATGGATGTGAAAAGTGATAAAGAACTTACTTAGTCGACGAAACGGCCTGCCTTATACTGTTGTCAAATATGCCGAGGGTATCGCATTTACACATGATAAAAACCCCGAAGATGATTATTACCCCTGAAATGACCTATAAACACTCCATTCTATATATTGGACTCATAAGTCTGCAGAGGTCTAAATATTTTAAGTTAAGCCTAAGTCAACTTTTTCGCAAAGAAGCTTGGAATTGACTTTTATCTCAAGCTATTTATTCAAGTTATTTAAAAATTGTTCTTGGCTTTTTAACTATATTGTTCTACTTAAATATATTATTTGGAACGTTATTAATATTTCGGCGTTTGGTATGGTTATGAAACAAATTGCAATTGTTGTCTCCTAAAGATCTAAAGGCTGTCGTTTAACGACACAACTTTTGGCTGAATTATGATTCTCTTTATACATATTTAACATTATATTCAGGATAGACTAATAATTCATATATCAAAACTGGATTTTGCTTGCGACTTCGTCTGCGTTTTTTTTTATATTACTTAGTGGATTCAAACGAAAACACATCTAAAGTTCTGTATACATGCCATTTAATATTCAATGGGGCATTTTATTAAAATCGATCTACAAAGGAATTCCACGGCTGGCTTTGGACTTTAGAGAAAGAGTGGGTAGAATGGCTGAATTCACAAATGCTTCAAGTCATTGTGAATAGTATGGAGTACAGCTTTAACTTAAGTTGGAGTAGGTAGTTGGTTAATGCGCACTCCGTTTAAATTCAACTTACGTTTTTATCCAAAATCAACGCGGACGAAGTCACGGGCAAAAGGTAGTTGTTGTTATAAACCATTTTAAGTTATTACTGCCCAGTAGTTTCCTCATATTTTTAATTTGTTTAAGAAAATCTGTTGAAAAACAAATTGTTTAAGTTAGATTATACGAATAATATTATGAAGTTATTTTACATTGTTTGTTGTTTTTAAATTACATATTAAATTCATACTAATTTTCTATAGCATGATACATTTACTGAATGATATATTTGTTAAGTAAACTTAATGGGATGGCTATATTAAGTGTACAGGGATCAGCATTCTTCTTTCTTCTAGCTTGGTCGTAGGTGTAAAAGATATAGCTCTACGTTAAAAAAAATATTGGGTTGACATACAGGAATGTCCGATTTTTTACATCTTAATCTTTGTAGAGGATTAAAGCGTTGCCTGTTGATTCCTATCAAAATATTCACTATCTATAAAAAGCACTTGTTAATCCTCTATTTGCAAACTTTTTTCCCAAGTAGGCATACAGATTTTAGTATAATTTTAATCGTGGCCATGGAAACACGCGATTTCCGAACGATTTTTTTTTTTGTATGAATACAAACTCGGTCATTCCGCTGCCCAAGCAGCAAGAAATATTAATCATGCGTTTGGTGAAGTGCTAATGAAAGAACCATCCGTCGTTGACTTACAAAATTTTCCTCAGGAGATACGTTATTAGAAAATCTGTCCCGTGGACGGCCTCAAAAATCAATAGAGGAAGAAGATCTTAAGAATGCTGTGGAAGAAGACACTCATAAAACAGTCAGAGAATATGCTTCAGAGCTAGGCACAAGTCTTACGACATTTTCCAGGCATTTAAAATTTATCGGAAAGACAAAAAAGCTCGATTCATGAGTCCCAAACGAGCTCAACGAAGTCAACAGTTGGAACGTCTAGAGACGTGAGTTTCTTTGCTTGCACGTCATTTCTCGGCCGCTTAATAACTTGTGACGAAAAGTGGATCATGTATGACAATCGACGCCGATCTGATCAATGGTTAGATGCCGATCAGCCTCCTGTGCACATGCCAAAACAGAATCTCCATTGGAAAAAGTTAATGGTTACTGTATGGTGGTCAATGGCCGGGGTCATTCATTTTTCTTTTCTACCAAAGGGTAAACAATTGATTCAACATCATACTGCCAAGAAATTGACCAACTGCATCAATATTTGATCAAGCAACAGCCGGCACTATTAAACACCTGGAACCTATTAAACTTCATGATAACGCCCGACCTCATGTTTCAATACAGAAAGTGAATAAATTAAGGGAGTTGGGCTATGAAGTCTTACCACACCCCATATTCTATGGGTAGTCAGATCTATCCCCACAGACTACCACTTTTTTCAGAGTTTGGACAACTTTTGCGAGAAAAATTGTTTACCAATGATTTAGACATTAAAAATACATTTTCTGAATTCCTTTCATCACGTGACTCAACTTTTTCAGATCTGGGATAGAAAACTTGGTAAGCCGTTGGCAGAAGTGTATCGAAAATGATGGTAAATACTTTGAATGAAAAATATGTTAGATTTGATCTCCAACTTTTATTTTCTTCCTAAATTCTAAAAAGTTCTAAAAACGGTCATTTCATACCCAATAATTATAATTAACCCAATAATTATCGAGTTTCTTCACATTTTTAATTGAAAATCCCCCAAAATAACCAAGGATTACTTTAGACTCGCTAAATTTGTTGAGTTTTCTTGAGTATCTAAAATATTCGTTTCAAACATATTGTCAGCTTGAAAGAATGCTACATATTCTTACATCAAGAAATTTGTCTAAATTTATGGCCTTATCTAAATACTTGTTTCTGTTACCAGGTACTTTATATAGTTTACTCGCCTGGAACTGACTTTTTGCTGCAACTTGTGAAAATTATGTAGAGTTTTAAGCCAATGTAATTACTTAAGTTATAAACAAATATTATAATAGATATATTATAAGTATTATTAAATATAATTACTACAATATAATGTACATAGAATGTCCAACTTACCTTGCTATTTGCAACGTTCCGGAGTAGAGATCTCATAGAACATAGAACTGTAGAACACAGTCGGTAACTTATACCTTACTGATCTGGAGTGGGGGGCTCACTATCACTATAAGGAAAAACTAAACGAATAATTTTTTTACATATTTTATTTGAAAAGAAAAGATATGATCAGGATCGGGACTCGAACCCGGGTATCCCACTTATCCGTTGTTGTACTTAGCTATCTCAGCCATCCTGGTTCGCTTCTCGGTCAGACATATCCTACCTTTTCACTGACCCTATATCTCCATGTTCTCGCAATTTGCGATGTATACACGGGGATAATGTTAATTAAACAATACTTTTATTTTTTGGAACTTGTTGACTTACGTCATTATATATTATTATATTTTATATCTTTTATTTTATTGCTAGATGTTATATTTTTTTAAATATTATTAAGTAATACACTGCTCATAGACAAAAAAATAAAAAAAGCCACTATCATCGAAGTTGGGTTACCTGCTGATGATAATGTTTTTAAAACATTAAGCGAAAAAATTCGTAAATGATAAGAGCTGTGCGAGGAATTAAGACATCTTTACCGATCGGCGGAAGTTAAAGCACTAACGATTATCGTATCCTGCAATGGTTTGATTCCTGAGGAAACAATCAAAGCTATGAAGGCGCTCGAAATAAGCTGGGAACTTCAAGAAGTGCAGAAAGCGGTTATGTTGGGAAGTGTCAGGCATCGTCAGAACATTCCTCAACATTCTAAATTAATTATAAAATGAACCATACCCTTGACTTTGGCCCGGGTTGCTGTATTTATCCGGCATAAGCCGAGAAATCCAAAATAAAAAAATAATAAAAAACTATACCACTACAACCCATGAAGGGTCTTGTGCTCAGTACGTGGTAGAGACTGTATTGTTTTTGGACAATTGTGCAGGAAGATTATTTGTTCACGATCACGCTAGACTGCCAGATTTCCCCCTACATTGGTTACCCAATTTATAGAGGCTGGACCCAGGAGGGTCCTTAATCCCATTGGATCCATCTCCAGCTGCTAACAGATAACATAAAAGTCTGCCAAGCAAATTTGAATACAGGACTTAAGACACGGCGACTAAGCGCTCTACTGTGCTCTCATAAAATAATTTAATAATAAAATAAAAATGATTATTCACAGGCCAACCGGCGCAATTGGTGACTCTTACGTGATCACCGGAAAGGTGGTGAAAAAGGCAGCGATAGATCCTCAATCATTTTAACCATGTGAAGGAAGTGTAGGTAGACCACCAGTTCGCGTCACCGTATTTATTCTAATCCAACGGGGTCGGAAGGAAATTATTTAGCCGAGAAAGACGCTCAACCGCTATTTTTCCATTGAGGGTACCCATTTTATTGAAGCAAGGTGAGTCTTAGAAGGATCTCCAGATCACTCAAAGGTCGCTCCACGAGATTTGTCTCGTAAATAGAGTCATTATTCACCTGTCAAAAGTCGATTCAGAAAAGTTAGTCTCTAATTAGCATACAATGGTGCTTATCCTTATCGTATTTAAATAGCTTCTTTGTACACTAATCCTATCTTACCTGTTATGGTTACTTTTACATTAATAATAATGTCACTATTATTGTTATTTTTAATGAACGAATGAACAGTTAAAACTTGTAACACAACTCGCAACGACAACCTACGGAACAAATACCCAATTCATATTTATTTGAAACAAACAATTTTGATGTACGAAGAAAACTGAGGGCGGTTAAATTTTTAAAAAGTCATCTCATCTTCAAGAAATCAGGATCCGTTATCTATCGTTTTAGGTAGGACCCTGGGTATCAGTCCTGCAGGTTGTCGCTTCGAGTTAAGTAAAACATTTTAACTTGGCATTCGTTTTCTTTTTAACCCATTCGAGACGACGATTTTTTCGAACACGGTCTTCAAGGGCGAAATTTTTCTTTTTCTTTATATCGTTTTTTTAATATAAAAAACATGTTAACTATGGAAATAACCCAATCCGTAAGTGAATTCACATAAATAAGATCATCGCTCCTTGGAAAATTTTTATTGCGAGGAGTGGATTGAACACCATTCAAGGTAAAATGAAAATACATCATTAAAAAATGTATAAACATTTATTTAAAAAATTTTTAGATAATATAAAATCGTTATTTTATATGCTTTCAATACTAAAGAACAGAATATATAGCAAAGAATTTTTTTAAAAAGTTAAAAAAAACCTACGGATAAAACTATATTAACTAAATTGACTAACCAACTAAAAGCAGAAATTACAAAATTTAATTAACTTAACTGAAAATCTTATAACTACTGACAAAACTTATGGATGACCACAAAAAAGATCCTGAAATTAAATATTTTAATCACCCATTCCTTAATGAATCCAATGTCTAGTCAAGATATGACGAAGAAAAAGCTCAATTATACGGCCATCTCTCTAAAACTTTTCATCCACATCTTCATATTACGTACCCAACACACCTTCGATATAAAAAAGCAGAGTTAAATGTTCCCCTCCAAATGACCCCCCGCCCTAAGCATTCCATCTTTGTAATCCCAGAACTATCTAGTATTATTCACAGATTACCTTCTCACAAAGGTGCTGGACACGACCCCATCCTATTCTTCACCTACATACATAATGCTGTACTCCGTACTACATATGTTCCTAACCTCTGGAAATTATCCATTGTAAAAACTCCGCCAATTCCTACCTCCTACATATTTTCTCATTATTCAATCCTACCTCACTAACAGGTCATTCAAGTAAATCACAATTATGTATATTCATCCCTCTTTTCTCAATCCACTGTTGTTCCTCAAGGCAGTATCCTCGGCCCAATCCTCTACACAGTTTATACAGCTGACATCCCAACCCATCCTAATACTATCCTCACCACGTATGCAGATGATACATGTCCATTATCAGTCAACACTGATTCAGATATAGCATCCTATACTCTTCAATCCCATATCAATGACCTTGAAAAATGGTGTCAAAACTGGAGGATTAAAATAAAATCCCTTTAACCTCCGTCGTAAACAAATGACTTCCGTCCTCCTTTATCGTTTAATAACATCCCACTGATTCCTGTAAAACAGGTCCGTTACTTAGGACTTCACCTTGACAAAAGTTTAAGTTGGAATCCTCATACAAGACTAAAACGACAAGAAACAGCTCGCTGTTTCAGGCTACTTCAATATTTACTAGACAAACGCTCTATGCTCTCAATTAATTACAAAAGACTCATATACATGACAATCATTAGGCCCATCTGGACTTACGGAATAGAGCTTTGGGGTTCCACTAAACCATCTAATTCCTCTCGTATTCAATCCTTACAATCCAAAATCCTCCGTAAAATCCTCAATGCTCCTTACTTTGTAATGAACAAAGTAATCTATAATGACCTTAATGTCCCATTTGTTGCTTATTTGGCCCGAATCCGATATCAATCTTTTCATGACAAAGTTTATTTCCACTCAAACCCACTAGTTTCAAACCTAGCAACCTCTTCAATTCCTGATAATCCTCCGAGGCGTCTGAAGAGATGATGGACTCGTGACCTTTTAAGTTGAACTTATTATTAGAGTTTGGGGAGTAGTTTCTCTACTTGTTATTCATACTAATATGTACCAATCATTATATTTACTTGTGTTATTTTAATAATAATAATATTTAATTTCATTAAATAAATTATTTAAAAAATAAAAAAAGTTAAAAAAAAATTAGTTGAATAACACAGTAAAACCAATGCCAAATTTTGTTTCCCTGTACTTTACAGATTTCATTAGTTCAACAAAAATAAAAGTTCTTATTTCGACGACTAGTTTATTCAGAATAACTGATAAACAACTTTTGGTGTCTTAACTCGAAGTGACAACTTGCTTTATTGATACAATAAAGCCTAAATAAGAAAATGCTTCAATAGATTAAAACTTTTTTTTTATTTTTCAATTATTTTTTTCCATGTTTATAATTGCATCCATTCTTTCAGTATCACAGACTTAAACTTTTTTTTAATTATTATTATTTTTTTTCCTTGTATAATTTGCTACAATTCACAAAATAAAAATGCTGTACCAATAGACCAGTCTCAAATTAAAACAATTGTACAAATTTAAATATATCTGTATAGAATCATAATTTAAAATGAAAGAAAAAATGCATAAAAAAACTTCCAACAGAAGACTTATACTTAGATTTGTTTAACTTGTGAGGAAGGGGTCAATATGTTTAACGAAGTAAATATAATGGTTGGCGTTTCTTGACGCGGTATTTAAAATCAATTTTATTGTGTAGTTTCATGATAATTATTTTATTTTATTTATTTTTTTGGAATAATTTATTGATATTTACAACTGTAATTATACTACATCAAGTAAATCTAATGTATGAACAAAGGACATAAAAGAAAAAACACCTGTGGAGAAACTATCCATTGATAGCACTACAATAAAGTTCTATAGTAGAAGGTCTCGAGGCCATCTTCTTCATGATAATTTAAAAAACGATTATTATATAATTTTTAAATGTTGTGATTTATTTAAAAACTATGAAAATTTACGATTAATATCTATTCGAAAGGATTATTCCACTTAACCTTAATGCCTACTTGATTAGGCCATTTTCTAACATTACTTTGGTTTTATGTTTGAAACAGTAATCAAGAAAGAATATAGCAGCCATCTTTTAATAATCAAAATACAACGAAAGTAGAATGAGCTTTTTCAACAACCGAGCTCCTATAAAACAAAAAGCAAGTTCACTGTGAGGTGTGTCTATAAAATATTTGTTAGTCTTTTTTCTCTGAACAGTCTGTTGTAATTCATATAGGTGAGGTTTTTAATTTTCTTAGACAAGCAATTAAAATTTATTATTCTATAAAATGAGGTAACATAAAATATGATACGATTGATGCATTACTATAATCTCTTCATGTTAGAGAAGAATTGGTCGAATTGGTCTCTTAGCCCTGAAGATGGCCTACATTGTAGGCCGAAACGTCGGCACATAATAAATAAGTTTTTCTTATTTGGTGTTTTCTTTGACTGCACCCCCAACTATTTCTTCCTTAAATATAATCTCTTCAATTTATCATCCTTGAAAAAAACTTTTGTAAAATCGTAGTATTTATTTTATTTCATTATCTTTTTTGTTAACAATATACAGTCGAACTTCAGTATATCGAAACTCGGGGGAACGAGAAAACTTCGAATTATCGAGGATTTCGATATAGCGAGGTTCGATTTATTGAGGTGATTTCTGACTGACTTCGATATATAGAGGTAGAGGTTCATAATAAAATATGTATATAATAATAATAATAATAATAATAATAGTCTTTATTTATATGTATATACAGAATTAGCTTCTTCAATATTTACACTTTTTAATACTACATTTTGTATTTACATATAGACCTTCCCTTTAGGGAGATTAGAGTCTTTTGACGGAGACTAGCCGAACCTTACTGGTGAAATTGCTGGCATATATTCCTCCATAGGTCCCTGTCTCGCGCTGATCGCATCCAGAGAGAGCTTCCGCACATCTGCTTGAATTCATCGGCCCAACGCTTGCGTTGCCGGCCTCTGCACCTTTTCCTATCGCGCGGGATCCACTCGGCGGCTCGCCTAGCCCGCATCCATAACCAATAAATCTGCATCGATAACCATTGTGTGTTTTCTTATACGGCATGAATTTATTTTTTCCCTCAGTGCAATTCCCAGCATTTTTCTTTCCATTTTTCGTTGACATGTGGTTATCTTCCTCTGTAAGGCTTTAGTGAGTGACCATGTCTGACATCCATAGCTCAGGACAGGAATCATGCAGCTGTTGAATACGGTCGTTTTATGTCTTATTTCTAGGTGGCTTTTGAATATACTTCTAAGGCTCCAAAATCTCTTCCATGCCTTGCCGATTCGATTTCTCTTTGACTCCTCTTTTCAAATGAGATGATTTGTCCCAGGTATCTAACTTCTTTAGCGATCTTCATTTCTGGGAGTCTGTGGCTGATATTATTGGAGGGTCCGTTGGTCATGATTGCTGTTTTTTGTGGGTTCAATATCAGCCCGTGGTTCGAACTCTTCTCTTTCAGCTGGTTGACCATTGTAATGAGTTCATCCTCAGAGCTTGCAATCAAAACTACGTCATCCGCAAATTTCAGTTGGTTAATTCTTATTCCGTCGAGAGAAATCTCTTTGTCACGCCAGTCTAGAGCTTGGAAAATTCTTTCTAACTCGGCGATGAAGATTGTTGGTGATAGGGAATCGCCTTGCCTGACTCCTTTCCTGATCGGAAATATTTTTCCTCTTCTTTCTGTTTCTACATATCCCTTGTTTTCGATGTACATATTTTCTATTATTTGCACGTATGCCTTGTCCACTCCTAGCTGTTCTAATGTCGGTCGTATATTGACGTGGTATATGCTGTCGAACGCTTTCTTAAAATCGATGAATCCCAGGTAGAGTTTGAAGTTGTATTCTTGTGATTTCTCTATTAGTTGATTAAGAGTGAACAGATGGTCAATCACCGATTTATTTTTTCTAAATCCTGCTTGATCTTTTGGTAGGCTTTCGTCAATTGTTCTTGATATTCTTGCGTTTATTATTTTGGAAAATAACTTACATAAGGTGGACTCGATTGAAATGGGACGATAGTTGTTAATATTTTGTCTGTCACCGTTCTTGTGGATGAGGATTATTTTTGAAGTTTTCCATTCGTTAGGTATTTCTTTGTTCTTTAAAATTTTGTTAAAGATGAAGCATAGTATTGTATGTAATCCGTCTCCTCCAGATTTTAAAATTTCATTTGTTATTCCATCTTCTCCGGTGCATTTATTATTTTTTATATTCTTAATCGCTGCTTCCACTTCAGATTTCAAGATGAGAGGTGCTATATGATTTGTCTCGTCATAAGTTTCTAAGTTTTTGAGGGAGTAATCATTTGGGCAATCGTATAATTCTTGGAAAAAATCTGTAACAATTCTCACAATATCCTGTCGGTTGCTTTCCGTAATACCTTTCTTATTGGTTAATTTAGTTGTCCATAGTTTTCCTTCGCTTTGTTCCATTTTGATTTTTTTGATTGATCGACTGCTATTTAGTATGTCAGCCATTCTTTGTTCTCTATATATTCTTAGGTCCTGTTTTATATTTTGTCTAATTCTTCTGTTCCAATTATTAAGGTTGGTTGAATTTTTTATTTCCTTTTTCCTTTCTTCGATCATTTGATAATTTTGACCGATAGTCTTTGGATGTATATGTTTTTAGTTTGGTCTGTAGGGATGCTTTCTGAATTCTATTTCTAATTTCAATGTACAGTTCTTGGACGTTATCGTTTTTTCTATTGTCTATGTAGCTTCTTATTTCTTCAATCTTTGTTAGGAGAATTGTAGTATTTATTGATCATGTCACAGGTATGAAATAGAATGGTCGGGTGTTCTTCATTTTATCTAGCCTAAGAGTGGTCCTGATTAATCTATGGTCTGAGTTAAAATTTACATTTGGCATTATTTCACAGTTTTTTATTATATCTATTTTATTGCAAAGTACATAGTCTATTTCAAACTTATCTCCTGTAGGAGACTTCCAAGTCCATTTGTTTTTTGTTTTCTTTTTGAAAAAGGTGTTTAGAATTTTCAGTCGATTGCTGTGCGCGAAATTTATAATGAGTTCTCCTCCCTCATTGCGTTTACCGTACCACGATTTGCCCATGATGAATTCCTCCCCTATTCTGTATTTTCCCACTCTACCGTTCCAATCTCCCATCACTAATAGGGTATTTTTAGGGCCGACTTTTATTTTATCTATAATATTTTGTAGTTCTTCGTAAAAGCTTTCTTTGTCGTTGCATGAGGAAGAAGCTGTTGGGGCATAAATTTGAACTAGGAATAGCTGTAAATAAAATATGTATATACTCAATGTAATACATTGTCAGACATTTTGGCCAATTACATTGCTTAAGATAACTATTTTTGAATATTGAAATGAAGAATTTTTATGCCAAATATAAATAACTAAAAGCAGTTAGAAAAAAATAAATACGTAATTAGAATAAAAACCATACTTCGTCATTATTTAACAATAAAACAATAGACTTAAAAAACAGATACATATTGAATTTGTGAAAAAAAAATTAGCTTTGAAAAAAATCGGAAATTGTAGTTTATATACCTGAAAACGACACTTTGTCCAATGCCTCATCCAATATTTAACGTAGTACGATAGAAGACGAAACCTATTGCATAAGTGTTAGCAGAAACTGAAACAAACTGGAAACAAATGTGATTGGGAGAGTTACAGGATTACTTGAGAAAAAAGGCCGTTCTGAGAATGACAGTGCTTCTCAGAACGAGCTGTGTTCAGGCTAAACGGTTCATATTTAATGAATTGACTTCGAAATGTAGAGGTTTTCCTATAAAAACTTCGTTTTGTAGAGGTGCGGTGTAAGATAACGAAGGAATCTTGGAAAATTCGATATATCAATATCTTTAAACCAATCCTTCGATATGTAGAGGTAAAAATAACGTAGGAAGGATAGGCAGATTCAAGAGGAATAGAAAAACTTCGATTTATCAAGGAATTCGCTATATCGAGGATCGACTGTATATACATATATATATATAAGTTAAGTGCCATAGCCGGGTAATAGTAGAGCTTAATCCTACTCAGAAGATAAACGACTCCCAGATAGTATATAAGAAGGATTAGTTTATCAATAAAGTCAGTTATAACCGATCTCTCTGTGCGTTCTCATTTCTAAACCTTTCCTTTTTTTTTAGTTAATGTGTCTCGAACTCGTTAAGTTGTATATATATACATACAATATTATACTAAGATTCTTTTAAAATTCATTGATATAATTTATTTTAAAAAAATTTTCTGAATAAAATAAATTGATATTTATCAAAATTTATTACTACATTTTTTTTTTTACTTAAAAAACTTTAAATTAGTTTTCAGTTGGAAAATAAACAAAATAATCTGATAATCTCATTGCAATGCAAGAATATCTATACGAAAACAATTTGTTTTCTCTAACACTTAGCTAGTGATAATGATATTATAATTTCAAATTAGATAGACCCCAGTCCTCCTTGATCATCAGCTGCTTTCTCCCCGATCATGTAACTGGGAGCCATGGTATGAGTCCCAGGAAGATTCTTTTAAAATTCATTGATATAATTTCTTTAAAAATATGTTTCTGTATAAAATAAATGGATATTTATCAAAATTGATTACATATTATACAAATTTATTAAAGTTTTTAGTTCGAAAATAAACAAAATAATCTGATAATCTCATTGCAATGCAACAATATATATATATACGAAAACAATTTGTTTTCTCTAACACTTAGCTAGTGATAATGATATTATAATTTCAAATTAGATAGACCCCAGTCCTCCTTGATCATATCAGCTGCTTTCTCCCCGATCATGTAACTGGGAGCCATGGTATGAGTCCCAGGAAGATTCTTTTAAAATTCATTGATATAATTTCTTTAAAAATATGTTTCTGTATAAAATAAATGGATATTTATCAAAATTGATTACATATTATACAAATTTATTAAAGTTTTTAGTTCGAAAATAAACAAAATAATCTGATAATCTCATTGCAATGCAACAATATATATATATACGAAAACAATTTGTTTTCTCTAACACTTAGCTAGTGATAATGATATTATAATTTCAAATTAGATAGACCCCAGTCCTCCTTGATCATATCAGCTGCTTTCTCCCCGATCATGTAACTGGGAGCCATGGTATGAGTCCCAGGAAGATTCTTTTAAAATTCATTGATATAATTTCTTTAAAAATATGTTTCTGTATAAAATAAATGGATATTTATCAAAATTGATTACATATTATACAAATTTATTAAAGTTTTTAGTTCGAAAATAAACAAAATAATCTGATAATCTCATTGCAATGCAACAATATATATATATACGAAAACAATTTGTTTTCTCTAACACTTAGCTAGTGATAATGATATTATAATTTCAAATTAGATAGACCCCAGTCCTCCTTGATCATATCAGCTGCTTTCTCCCCGATCATGTAACTGGGAGCCATGGTATGAGTCCCAGGAAGATTCTTTTAAAATTCATTGATATAATTTCTTTAAAAATTTGTTTCTGTATAAAATAAATGGATATTTATCAAAATTAATTACATATTATACAAATTTATTAAAGTTTTTAGTTCGAAAATAAACAAAATAATCTGATAATCTCATTGCAATGCAACAATATATATATACGAAAACAATTTGTTTTCTCTAACACTTAGCTAGTGATAATGATATTATAATTTCAAATTAGATAGACCCCAGTCCTCCTTGATCATATCAGCTGCTTTCTCCCCGATCATGTAACTGGGAGCCATGGTATGAGTCCCAGGAAGATTCTTTTAAAATTCTTTGATATAATTTCTTTAAAAATATGTTTCTGTATAAAATATATGGATATTTATCAAAATTTATTACATATTATACAAATTTATTAAAGTTTTTAGTTCGAAAATAAACAAAATAATCTGATAATCTCATTGCAATGCAACAATATATATATATATATACGACAACAATTTGTTTCCTCTAACACTTAGCTAGTGATAATGATATTATAATTTCAAATTAGATAGACCCCAGTCCTCCTTGATCATATCAGCTGCTTTCTCCCTGATCATATAACTGGGAGCCATGGTATGAGTCCCAGGAAGATTCTTTTAAAATTCATTGATATAATTTCTTTAAAAATTTGTTTCTGTATAAAATAAATGGATATTTATCAAAATTGATTACATATTATATAAATTTATTAAAGTTTTTAGTTCGAAAATAAACAAAATAATCTGATAATCTCATTGCAATGCAACAATATATATATATACGACAACAATTTGTTTCCTCTAACACTTAGCTAGTGATAATGATATTATAATTTCAAATTAGATAGACCCCAGTCCTCCTTGATCATATCAGCTGCTTTCTCCCCGATCATGTAACTGGGAGCCATGGTATGAGTCCCAGGAAGATTCTTTTAAAATTCATTGATATAATTTCTTTAAAAATTTGTTTCTGTATAAAATAAATGGATATTTATCAAAATTTATTACATATTATACAAATTTATTAAAGTTTTTAGTTCGAAAATAAACAAAATAATCTGATAATCTCATTGCAATGCAACAATATATATATACGACAACAATTTGTTTTCTCTAACACTTAGCTAGTGATAATGATATTATAATTTCAAATTAGATAGACCCCAGTCCTCCTTGATCATATCAGCTGCTTTCTCCCCGATCATGTAACTGGGAGCCATGGTATGAGTCCCAGGAAGATTCTTTTAAAATTCATTGATATAATTTCTTTAAAAATATGTTTCTGTATAAAATAAATGGATATTTATCAAAAATTGATTACATATTATACAAATTTATTAAAGTTTTTAGTTCGAAAATAAACAAAATAATCTGATAATCTCATTGCAATGCAACAATATATATATATATATATACGAAAACAATTTGTTTTCTCTAACACTTAGCTAGTGATAATGATATTATAATTTCAAATTAGATAGACCCCAGTCCTCCTTGATCATATCAGCTGCTTTCTCCCCGATCATGTAACTGGGAGCCGTGGTATGAGTCCCAGGAAGATTCTTTTAAAATTCATTGATATAATTTCTTTAAAAATTTGTTTCTGTATAAAATAAATGGATATTTATCAAAATTGATTACATATTATACAAATTTATTAAAGTTTTTAGTTCGAAAATAAACAAAATAATCTGATAATCTCATTGCAATGCAACAATATATATATACGAAAACAATTTGTTTTCTCTAACACTTAGCTAGTGATAATGATATTATAATTTCAAATTAGATAGACCCCAGTCCTCCTTGATCATATCAGCTGCTTTCTCCCCGATCATGTAACTGGGAGCCATGGTATGAGTCCCAGGAAGATTCTTTTAAAATTCATTGATATAATTTCTTTAAAAATTTGTTTCTGTATAAAATAAATGGATATTTATCAAAATTGATTACATATTATACAAATTTATTAAAGTTTTTAGTTCGAAAATAAACAAAATAATCTGATAATCTCATTGCAATGCAACAATATATATATACGAAAACAATTTGTTTGCTCTAACACTTAGCTAGTGATAATGATATTATAATTTCAAATTAGATAGACCCCAGTCCTCCTTGATCATATCAGCTGCTTTCTCCCCGATCATGTAACTGGAAGCCATGGTTTGAGTCCCAGGAAGATTCTTTTAAAATTCATTGATATAATTTCTTTAAACATATGTTTCTGTATAAAATAAATGGATATTTATCAAAATTGATTACATATTATACAAATTTATTAAAGTTTTTAGTTCGAAAATAAACAAAATAATCTGATAATCTCATTGCAATGCAACAATATATATATACGACAACAATTTGTTTTCTCTAACACTTAGCTAGTGATAATGATATTATAATTTCAAATTAGATAGACCCCAGTCCTCCTTGATCATATCAGCTGCTTTCTCCCCGATCATGTAACTGGGAGCCATGGTATGAGTCCCAGGAAGATTCTTTTAAAATTCACTGATATAATTTCTTTAAAAATATGTTTCTGTATAAAATAAATGGATATTTATCAAAATTGATTACATATTATACAAATATATTAAAGTTTTTAGTTCGAAAATAAACAAAATAATCTGATAATCTCATTGCAATGCAACAATATATATATACGAAAACAATTTGTTTTCTCTAACACTTAGCTAGTGATAATGATATTATAATTTCAAATTAGATAGACCCCAGTCCTCCTTGATCATATCAGCTGCTTTCTCCCCGATCATGTAACTGGGAGCCATGGTATGAGTCCCAGGAAGATTCTTTTAAAATTCATTGATATAATTTCTTTAAAAATTTGTTTCTGTATAAAATAAATGGATATTTATCAAAATTGATTACATATTATACAAATTTATTAAAGTTTTTAGTTCGAAAATAAACAAAATAATCTCATAATCTCATTGCAATGCAACAATATATATACACGAAAACAATTTGATTTCTCTAACACTCAGCTAGTGATAATGATATTATAATTTCAAATTAGATAGACCCCAGTCCTCCTTGATCATATCAGCTGCTTTCTCCCCGATCATGTAACTGGAAGCCATGGTTTGAGTCCCAGGAAGATTCTTTTAAAATTCATTGATATAATTTCTTTAAAAATTTGTTTCTGTATAATATAAATGGATATTTATCAAAATTGATTACATATTATACACATTTATTAAAGTTTTTAGTTCAAAATAAACAAAATAATCTGATAATCTCATTGCAATGCAACAATATATATATACGAAAACAATTTGTTTTCTCTAACACTTAGCTAGTGATAATGATATTATAATTTCAAATTAGATAGACACCAGTCCTCCTTGATCATATCAGCTGCTTTCTCCCCGATCATGTAACTGGGAGCCATGGTATGAGTCCCAGGAAGATTCTTTTAAAATTCATTTATATAATTTATTTAAAAATTTGTTTCTGTATAAAATAAATGGATATTTATCAAAATTGATTACATATTATACAAATTTATTAAAGTTTTTAGTTCGAAAATAAACAAAATAATCTGATAATCTCATTGCAATGCAACAATATATATATACGAAAACAATTTGTTTTCTCTAACACTTAGCTAGTGATAATGATATTATAATTTCAAATTAGATAGACCCCAGTCCTCCTTGATCATCAGCTGCTTTCTCCCCGATCATGTAACTGGGAGCCATGGTATGAGTCCCAGGAAGATTCTTTTAAAATTCATTGATATAATTTCTTTAAAAATATGTTTCTGTATAAAATAAATGGATATTTATCAAAATTGATTACATATTATACAAATTTATTAAAGTTTTTAGTTCGAAAATAAACAAAATAATCTGATAATCTCATTGCAATGCAACAATATATATATATACGAAAACAATTTGTTTTCTCTAACACTTAGCTAGTGATAATGATATTATAATTTCAAATTAGATAGACCCCAGTCCTCCTTGATCATATCAGCTGCTTTCTCCCCGATCATGTAACTGGGAGCCATGGTATGAGTCCCAGGAAGATTCTTTTAAAATTCATTGATATAATTTCTTTAAAAATATGTTTCTGTATAAAATAAATGGATATTTATCAAAATTGATTACATATTATACAAATTTATTAAAGTTTTTAGTTCGAAAATAAACAAAATAATCTGATAATCTCATTGCAATGCAACAATATATATATATATACGAAAACAATTTGTTTTCTCTAACACTTAGCTAGTGATAATGATATTATAATTTCAAATTAGATAGACCCCAGTCCTCCTTGATCATATCAGCTGCTTTCTCCCCGATCATGTAACTGGGAGCCATGGTATGAGTCCCAGGAAGATTCTTTTAAAATTCATTGATATAATTTCTTTAAAAATTTGTTTCTGTATAAAATAAATGGATATTTATCAAAATTAATTACATATTATACAAATTTATTAAAGTTTTTAGTTCGAAAATAAACAAAATAATCTGATAATCTCATTGCAATGCAACAATATATATATACGAAAACAATTTGTTTTCTATAACACTTAGCTAGTGATAATGATATTATAATTTCAAATTAGATAGACCCCAGTCCTCCTTGATCATATCAGCTGCTTTCTCCCCGATCATGTAACTGGGAGCCATGGTATGAGTCCCAGGAAGATTCTTTTAAAATTCTTTGATATAATTTCTTTAAAAATATGTTTCTGTATAAAATAAATGGATATTTATCAAAATTTATTACATATTATACAAATTTATTAAAGTTTTTAGTTCGAAAATAAACAAAATAATCTGATAATCTCATTGCAATGCAACAATGTATATATATATACGACAACAATTTGTTTCCTCTAACACTTAGCTAGTGATAATGATATTATAATTTCAAATTAGATAGACCCCAGTCCTCCTTGATCATATCAGCTGCTTTCTCCCTGATCATATAACTGGGAGCCATGGTATGAGTCCCAGGAAGATTCTTTTAAAATTCATTGATATAATTTCTTTAAAAATTTGTTTCTGTATAAAATAAATGGATATTTATCAAAATTGATTACATATTATACAAATTTATTAAAGTTTTTAGTTCGAAAATAAACAAAATAATCTGATAATCTCATTGCAATGCAACAATATATATATATACGACAACAATTTGTTTCCTCTAACACTTAGCTAGTGATAATGATATTATAATTTCAAATTAGATAGACCCCAGTCCTCCTTGATCATATCAGCTGCTTTCTCCCCGATCATGTAACTGGGAGCCATGGTATGAGTCCCAGGAAGATTCTTTTAAAATTCATTGATATAATTTCTTTAAAAATTTGTTTCTGTATAAAATAAATGGATATTTATCAAAATTTATTACATATTATACAAATTTATTAAAGTTTTTAGTTCGAAAATAAACAAAATAATCTGATAATCTCATTGCAATGCAACAATATATATATACGACAACAATTTGTTTTCTCTAACACTTAGCTAGTGATAATGATATTATAATTTCAAATTAGATAGACCCCAGTCCTCCTTGATCATATCAGCTGCTTTCTCCCCGATCATGTAACTGGGAGCCATGGTATGAGTCCCAGGAAGATTCTTTTAAAATTCATTGATATAATTTCTTTAAAAATTTGTTTCTGTATAAAATAAATGGATATTTATCAAAATTGATTACATATTATACAAATTTATTAAAGTTTTTAGTTCGAAAATAAACAAAATAATCTGATAATCTCATTGCAATGCAACAATATATATATACGAAAACAATTTGTTTGCTCTAACACTTAGCTAGTGATAATGATATTATAATTTCAAATTAGATAGACCCCAGTCCTCCTTGATCATATCAGCTGCTTTCTCCCCGATCATGTAACTGGAAGCCATGGTTTGAGTCCCAGGAAGATTCTTTTAAAATTCATTGATATAATTTCTTTAAACATATGTTTCTGTATAAAATAAATGGATATTTATCAAAATTGATTACATATTATACAAATTTATTAAAGTTTTTAGTTCGAAAATAAACAAAATAATCTGATAATCTCATTGCAATGCAACAATATATATATACGACAACAATTTGTTTTCTCTAACACTTAGCTAGTGATAATGATATTATAATTTCAAATTAGATAGACCCCAGTCCTCCTTGATCATATCAGCTGCTTTCTCCCCGATCATGTAACTGGGAGCCATGGTATGAGTCCCAGGAAGATTCTTTTAAAATTCACTGATATAATTTCTTTAAAAATATGTTTCTGTATAAAATAAATGGATATTTATCAAAATTGATTACATATTATACAAATATATTAAAGTTTTTAGTTCGAAAATAAACAAAATAATCTGATAATCTCATTGCAATGCAACAATATATATATACGAAAACAATTTGTTTTCTCTAACACTTAGCTAGTGATAATGATATTATAATTTCAAATTAGATAGACCCCAGTCCTCCTTGATCATATCAGCTGCTTTCTCCCCGATCATGTAACTGGGAGCCATGGTATGAGTCCCAGGAAGATTCTTTTAAAATTCATTGATATAATTTCTTTAAAAATTTGTTTCTGTATAAAATAAATGGATATTTATCAAAATTGATTACATATTATACAAATTTATTAAAGTTTTTAGTTCGAAAATAAACAAAATAATCTCATAATCTCATTGCAATGCAACAATATATATACACGAAAACAATTTGATTTCTCTAACACTCAGCTAGTGATAATGATATTATAATTTCAAATTAGATAGACCCCAGTCCTCCTTGATCATATCAGCTGCTTTCTCCCCGATCATGTAACTGGAAGCCATGGTTTGAGTCCCAGGAAGATTCTTTTAAAATTCATTGATATAATTTCTTTAAAAATTTGTTTCTGTATAATATAAATGGATATTTATCAAAATTGATTACATATTATACACATTTATTAAAGTTTTTAGTTCAAAATAAACAAAATAATCTGATAATCTCATTGCAATGCAACAATATATATATACGAAAACAATTTGTTTTCTCTAACACTTAGCTAGTGATAATGATATTATAATTTCAAATTAGATAGACACCAGTCCTCCTTGATCATATCAGCTGCTTTCTCCCCGATCATGTAACTGGGAGCCATGGTATGAGTCCCAGGAAGATTCTTTTAAAATTCATTTATATAATTTATTTAAAAATTTGTTTCTGTATAAAATAAATGGATATTTATCAAAATTGATTACATATTATACAAATTTATTAAAGTTTTTAGTTCGAAAATAAACAAAATAATCTGATAATCTCATTGCAATGCAACAATATATATATACGAAAACAATTTGTTTTCTCTAACACTTAGCTAGTGATAATGATATTATAATTTCAAATTAGATAGACCCCAGTCCTCCTTGATCATCAGCTGCTTTCTCCCCGATCATGTAACTGGGAGCCATGGTATGAGTCCCAGGAAGATTCTTTTAAAATTCATTGATATAATTTCTTTAAAAATATGTTTCTGTATAAAATAAATGGATATTTATCAAAATTGATTACATATTATACAAATTTATTAAAGTTTTTAGTTCGAAAATAAACAAAATAATCTGATAATCTCATTGCAATGCAACAATATATATATATACGAAAACAATTTGTTTTCTCTAACACTTAGCTAGTGATAATGATATTATAATTTCAAATTAGATAGACCCCAGTCCTCCTTGATCATATCAGCTGCTTTCTCCCCGATCATGTAACTGGGAGCCATGGTATGAGTCCCAGGAAGATTCTTTTAAAATTCATTGATATAATTTCTTTAAAAATATGTTTCTGTATAAAATAAATGGATATTTATCAAAATTGATTACATATTATACAAATTTATTAAAGTTTTTAGTTCGAAAATAAACAAAATAATCTGATAATCTCATTGCAATGCAACAATATATATATATACGAAAACAATTTGTTTTCTCTAACACTTAGCTAGTGATAATGATATTATAATTTCAAATTAGATAGACCCCAGTCCTCCTTGATCATATCAGCTGCTTTCTCCCCGATCATGTAACTGGGAGCCATGGTATGAGTCCCAGGAAGATTCTTTTAAAATTCATTGATATAATTTCTTTAAAAATTTGTTTCTGTATAAAATAAATGGATATTTATCAAAATTAATTACATATTATACAAATTTATTAAAGTTTTTAGTTCGAAAATAAACAAAATAATCTGATAATCTCATTGCAATGCAACAATATATATATACGAAAACAATTTGTTTTCTATAACACTTAGCTAGTGATAATGATATTATAATTTCAAATTAGATAGACCCCAGTCCTCCTTGATCATATCAGCTGCTTTCTCCCCGATCATGTAACTGGGAGCCATGGTATGAGTCCCAGGAAGATTCTTTTAAAATTCTTTGATATAATTTCTTTAAAAATATGTTTCTGTATAAAATAAATGGATATTTATCAAAATTTATTACATATTATACAAATTTATTAAAGTTTTTAGTTCGAAAATAAACAAAATAATCTGATAATCTCATTGCAATGCAACAATGTATATATATATACGACAACAATTTGTTTCCTCTAACACTTAGCTAGTGATAATGATATTATAATTTCAAATTAGATAGACCCCAGTCCTCCTTGATCATATCAGCTGCTTTCTCCCTGATCATATAACTGGGAGCCATGGTATGAGTCCCAGGAAGATTCTTTTAAAATTCATTGATATAATTTCTTTAAAAATTTGTTTCTGTATAAAATAAATGGATATTTATCAAAATTGATTACATATTATACAAATTTATTAAAGTTTTTAGTTCGAAAATAAACAAAATAATCTGATAATCTCATTGCAATGCAACAATATATATATATACGACAACAATTTGTTTCCTCTAACACTTAGCTAGTGATAATGATATTATAATTTCAAATTAGATAGACCCCAGTCCTCCTTGATCATATCAGCTGCTTTCTCCCCGATCATGTAACTGGGAGCCATGGTATGAGTCCCAGGAAGATTCTTTTAAAATTCATTGATATAATTTCTTTAAAAATTTGTTTCTGTATAAAATAAATGGATATTTATCAAAATTTATTACATATTATACAAATTTATTAAAGTTTTTAGTTCGAAAATAAACAAAATAATCTGATAATCTCATTGCAATGCAACAATATATATATACGACAACAATTTGTTTTCTCTAACACTTAGCTAGTGATAATGATATTATAATTTCAAATTAGATAGACCCCAGTCCTCCTTGATCATATCAGCTGCTTTCTCCCCGATCATGTAACTGGGAGCCATGGGACTCATCCCAGGAAGATTCTTTTAAAATTCATTGATATAATTTCTTTAAAAATTTGTTTCTGTATAAAATAAATGGATATTTATCAAAATTGATTACATATTATACAAATTTATTAAAGTTTTTAGTTCGAAAATAAACAAAATAATCTGATAATCTCATTGCAATGCAACAATATATATATATATATACGAAAACAATTTGTTTTCTCTAACACTTAGCTAGTGATAATGATATTATAATTTCAAATTAGATAGACCCCAGTCCTCCTTGATCATATCAGCTGCTTTCTCCCCGATCATGTAACTGGGAGCCGTGGTATGAGTCCCAGGAAGATTCTTTTAAAATTCATTGATATAATTTCTTTAAAAATTTGTTTCTGTATAAAATAAATGGATATTTATCAAAATTGATTACATATTATACAAATTTATTAAAGTTTTTAGTTCGAAAATAAACAAAATAATCTGATAATCTCATTGCAATGCAACAATATATATATACGAAAACAATTTGTTTTCTCTAACACTTAGCTAGTGATAATGATATTATAATTTCAAATTAGATAGACCCCAGTCCTCCTTGATCATATCAGCTGCTTTCTCCCCGATCATGTAACTGGAAGCCATGGTTTGAGTCCCAGGAAGATTCTTTTAAAATTAATTGATATAATTTCTTTAAAAATTTGTTTCTGTATAAAATAAATGGATATTTATCAAAATTGATTACATATTATACAAATTTATTAAAGTTTTTAGTTCGAAAATAAACAAAATAATCTGATAATCTCATTGCAATGCAACAATATATATATACGAAAACAATTTGTTTTCTCTAACACTTAGCTAGTGATAATGATATTATAATTTCAAATTAGATAGACCCCAGTCCTCCTTGATCATATCAGCTGCTTTCTCCCCGATCATGTAACTGGGAGCCATGGTATGAGTCCCAGGAAGATTCTTTTAAAATTCACTGATATAATTTCTTTAAAAATATGTTTCTGTATAAAATAAATGGATATTTATCAAAATTGATTACATATTATACAAATATATTAAAGTTTTTAGTTCGAAAATAAACAAAATAATCTGATAATCTCATTGCAATGCAACAATATATATATACGAAAACAATTTGTTTTCTCTAACACTTAGCTAGTGATAATGATATTATAATTTCAAATTAGATAGACACCAGTCCTCCTTGATCATATCAGCTGCTTTCTCCCCGATCATGTAACTGGGAGCCATGGTATGAGTCCCAGGAAGATTGTTTTAAAATTCATTTATATAATTTCTTTAAAAATTTGTTTCTGTATAAAATAAATGGATATTTATCAAAATTGATTACATATTATACAAATTTATTAAAGTTTTTAGTTCGAAAATAAACAAAATAATCTGATAATCTCATTGCAATGCAACAATATATATATACGAAAACAATTTGTTTTCTCTAACACTCAGCTAGTGATAATGATATTATAATTTCAAATTAGATAGACCCCAGTCCTCCTTGATCATATCAGCTGCTTTCTCCCCGATCATGTAACTGGAAGCCATGGTTTGAGTCCCAGGAAGATTCTTTTAAAATTCATTGATATAATTTCTTACAAATTTGTTTCTTTATAATATAAATGGATATTTATCAAAATTGATTACATATTATACACATTTATTAAAGTTTTTAGTTCAAAATAAACAAAATAATCTGATAATCTCATTGCAATGCAACAATATATATATACGAAAACAATTTGTTTTCTCTAACACTTAGCTAGTGATAATGATATTATAATTTCAAATTAGATAGACACCAGTCCTCCTTGATCATATCAGCTGCTTTCTCCCCGATCATGTAACTGGGAGCCATGGTATGAGTCCCAGGAAGATTCTTTTAAAATTCATTTATATAATTTCTTTAAAAATTTGTTTCTGTATAAAATCAATGGATATTTATCAAAATTGATTACATATTATACAAATTTATTAAAGTTTTTAGTTCGAAAATAAACAAAATAATCTGATAATCTCATTGCAATGCAACAATATATATATACGAAAACAATTTGTTTTCTCTAACACTTAGCTAGTGATAATGATATTATAATTTCAAATTAGATAGACCCCAGTCATCCTTGATCATATCAGCTGCTTTCTCCCCGATAATGTAACCGGAAGCCATGGTTTGAGTCCCAGGAAGATTCTTTTAAAATTCATTGATATAATTTCTTTAAAAATTTGTTTCTGTATAAAATAAATGGATATTTATCAAAATTGATTACATATTATACAAATTTATTAAAGTTTTTAGTTCGAAAATAAACAAAATAATCTGATAATCTCATTGCAATGCAACAATATATATATATATATATATATATATATATATATATATATATATATATATATATATACGACAACAATTTGTTTCCTCTAACACTTAGCTAGTGATAATGATATTATAATTTCAAATTAGATAGACCCCAGTCCTCCTTGATCATATCAGCTGCTTTCTCCCCGATCATGTAACTGGGAGCCATGGTATGAGTCCCAGGAAGATTCTTTTAAAATTCATTGATATAATTTCTTTAAAAATATGTTTCTGTATAAAATAAATGGATATTTATCAAAATTGATTACATATTATACAAATTTATTAAAGTTTTTAGTTCGAAAATAAACAAAATAATCTGATAATCTCATTGCAATGCAACAATATATATATACGAAAACAATTTGTTTTCTCTAACACTTAGCTAGTGATAATGATATTATAATTTCAAATTAGATAGACCCCAGTCCTCCTTGATCATATCAGCTGCTTTCTCCCCGATCATGTAACTGGAAGCCATGGTTTGAGTCCCAGGAAGATTCTTTTAAAATTCATTGATATAATTTCTTTAAAAATTTGTGTCTGTATAAAATAAATGGATATTTATCAAAATTGATTACATATTAAACAAATTTATTAAAGTTTTTAGTTCGAAAATAAACAAAATAATCTGATAATCTCATTGCAATGCAACAATATATATATACGAAAACAATTTGTTTTCTCTAACACTTAGCTAGTGATAATGATATTATAATTTCAAATTTGATAGACCCCAGTCATCCTTGATCATATCAGCTGCTTTCTCCCCGATCATGTAACCGGAAGCCATGGTTTGAGTCCCAGGAAGATTCTTTTAAAATTCATTGATATAATTTCTTTAAAAATTTGTTTCTGTATAAAATAAATGGATATTTATCAAAATTGATTACATATTATACAAATTTATTAAAGTTTTTAGTTCGAAAATAAACAAAATAATCTGATAATCTCATTGCAATGCAACAATATATATATACGAAAACAATTTGTTTTCTCTAACACTTAGCTAGTGATAATGATATTATAATTTCAAATTAGATAGACCCCAGTCCTCCTTGATCATATCAGCTGCTTTCTCCCCGATCATGTAACTGGAAGCCATGGTTTGAGTCCCAGGAAGATTCTTTTAAAATTCATTGATATAATTTCTTTAAAAATTTGTGTCTGTATAAAATAAATGGATATTTATCAAAATTTATTACATATTATACAAATTTATTAAAGTTTTTAGTTCGAAAATAAACAAAATAATCTGATAATCTCTTTGCAATGCAACAATATATATACGAAAACAATTTGTTTTCTCTAACACTTAGCTAGTGATAATGATATTATAAATTCAAATTAGATAAACTCCAGTCCTCCTTGATCATATCAGCTGCTTTCTCCCCGATCATGTAACTGGGAGCCATGGTATGAGTCCCAGGAATGGTGGGCATTATAGAAGCATCTGCAACCCTGAGGCCTGCCATGCCATGCACTTTCAACCTCGAGTCAACGACGGCCCATTGTGTGTCGACTCCCATCCGACAGGTACCGCACTGGTGGTGCCACTGGATTGTAACACTCCGTATCGTGCACTCCCAATACTCATCAGAACCGAACCCGTACTGCCCACAACCGTGCATAGGTTGCGAAAATAGTTCAGCTCCTATGCGCTGAAAAATCTTCGTTTTTCCAAACTCCGTAGCCATCTTAACACCTTCCTTAAGTATAGCAACATCTTCGGGATGAGATAAAAAATTGCTGTCAATCACTATGGGATCAAACGGATTTTTGCTTCTCAGCTGTACATTTCCTCTACTCCTGGGGTACATCATCATCTGAGCTATAGAAAATCCTTCTTTAAAAAAAATCGGTTTCCAAGTTTTTTCATAAACCTCCTGACTTATATTTCTAGTCTTCGGCCAAAAAGCACCGCCATCCCCGGCAGGTGTCGTTGCCAAAAATATTAGCTCTATATCCGGCTTGTCACCTTTAGCGTACTTTGTCTTAACATAACCAAGAGCTTCAGCAATATTGCAAGAAAGTATTCCCTTTTCCCCTCTCATCCACTGCATAAAACTGTTTGGAGCCTCTCTTAGCAGTTTAGGTATTGTAACGCTATCTGTGGTGTTTATAAGGAATGAAACAGCTGTTCCTAGATGTTCTTGCAAATTAAATCCAACTGGAAGATCCGCCACTAGTGGAATGCCTATTTTCTTTAAGTGATCTGCAGGTCCGATTCCAGAGAGCATCAGTATTTTCGGAGAACCGAAAGTTCCAGCCGACAAAATGACCTCATTTTTCGCTCGTACTTTTCTTTTTTTAGAATCTTTTATAAATTTTACCCCGAGGACATTCTTGGACTTTGAATCTATGAGCAACTTCGTGACATAGGCGTTTTTGACAATGTGTAAATTCGGTCTATCTTTCACTGGCAGCAGGTAAGCAGACGCAGCACTTTCTCTTCTAGTGCCCCTCATGGTTGTTTGTGTCTGTGACAGCCCTATCATAGTGTTTGGGTTATTGTAATCAATGACATCATAACCCAGTTCCTTCCCAGCTTCCAGGAACATCTTGCCCAGTCTAGTCTGGAATGGATATTGTATGTGTACAGGCCCATCGGTCGAATGATACTTCGACGCAGCTAAATCAGGTATTGACATGTTTTCAAGTTTCAAGAAGTAAGGCAGAACATCTTTGTACGACCATCCAGGATTTCCTTCAAGCCCCCAGCTATCAAAGTCCGACGGATGACCTCTGGTGTATATCATCCCATTAATTAGAGTGGCTCCACCGACACCATTTCCTGAAGGCCAATGGCATACTTTATCAACTAGACCTAAACAAGCATTATCTTCCTTTTCAACATCGTAATTTATCGATAAGTTGCCGAGCAAAGTGTATTCGTTGACCAGTGGGATGTCATTGTATATGTTACCCTCAAGGCCAGCTTCAAGGAGTAAAACCTTCCATTGAGGAACTTCTGAAAGCCTGTTGGCTATTGCTGATCCAGCAGGCCCAGACCCTACAATTATAAAGTCATATTCTGGTTCAATTGGCAGGTTGTCCAGGTAAATATTTTCTCTAAACGGAATTCCTTGTTGAAGGTACATTCGGTTTATGTCATCGACAATGGTTCCTTTTCCCGTGACAAATAGAAGAAATAATGTCGCCAATAGTGAGAACTTCATTTATTTCACCTGGAATATTAATGAAATTGTGTTAAGGATTGGTATTTTATTCAAGTAATCAATAAAATTATCAAGAAAATTTATATAACCCCCAATTTTTAGGGCGGAATCCCACTTTGTTTATCGTACAGATCCTCACAAGATTTTGTCCTACACCCTACCTCTTCTTGATTGTGGACCTTTCTAACAAGTGAATCTTTTTATATAAAAACAATACAATTTTGAAATCTGAGTTATCCTATTTATTTTTTTATGCTAAAATTGTGGATTTTGTAAGATAATTAAAAAAAAATCATATTGTGGCTTACTCATTAATTATCTTTCTTTCGGTTAAATTTACAGTTGTTGACAAACTGTACTTCAGTGTGAGCAAAATTTATTTTATTTATTTTTTATGTCACTTCCCTCCCTTCTTTATAGGTGAGAGGTTCGGCATACTTAAATTGTCTTTGGATCTTAACAAATGTTTCTTCATATATTATTTAATTCTTTATTAAATATTTATTTCACGGAAATTGCTTCTTTTTTTTTGTGGTTTATTGGACGGAAGTTTCAGAATCCAATCAACGTTTTGCTGAACGTGGCATAAATGGAAAAAACAAAATATTTTGTAACTGCTTTATTAATATAAATTTCATCATATAAAACGTTTAATTGACAATGATTAATTCTGCTTTAAACGGCAATAATTTATCTGCTTGAATAAATAAATCGAATTATTGAGGAGCGGTTCATTGTAATCTATATATATTCATGGTGTAATATATATATATATAACTTTATGATTTAAGTAGCTTTGAAACCGCATTAATTAATATTTTAAATTATTAAAAATTTAATTATGTCGTATAATAACCATCTTTACTATCATTATGTTCGCTATTGAAAAAAAAAACTTTCTAAAAGTTGTTCTAAATATTTTATGAAAAATGAACGAACTTCTCTAAATCATTTTAACTTCTGAATCATGTAAAAATTTCTTTGATGACACTGAAATATTTTTCGAAAGCTAGTATTGGATTTTCTAACTTATACATAAATTTATTCAAAGGTTTGACGTTGTTTTACTGAATCCTAACACCTAAGATGTAGATGATGATTACATTAATTAAGCAGTTATTCGAAAGAATTTGAAAAATCAAGGCCAACTTGATCATTATTGTTCATGATCCTCTGTTTCTAGATCGTAGATTGTTAAAAAATTTACCATAACAGTATATTATCAAAATTTTACCGTATATTTCTTGTAAGAATTTCCACTCATAAAACTTAGCTCGAGACTGTAAGATTGAAGCTTATTTTTAGTAAATCCTCAAAGAAAGCGGAAAGACTTATTACTTTTCAATAATAAAAAAAATATTTGTACATATCTTATTTATTTTTCTGCGCACCATTTCTGAAACATCTCAGTATTTTTATAATTTACATTTACTGTATTCTGACTCTCCGTTCGTAAATAAAACAAAAAAAGATATCAATGGCTATCGATAACGGTTTGTAGAAACTTTAGGCTAGGACCAATGACAACTCAAGCAGGCCAAACCTATTACTCCTGACGTTAAGTCAACGAACTCAACCTTCTCAAGACAATTTCAAATCCAAAACAGGCTAAATTGAAAGATAATATATAAATTATTTATAATAAATCTGTTATTATTGTCACTATTTCTAATTTGTGAGAGAGTTTATTGAGGTATCCTTTCGGAATTTATTCTGTCCATTACTGAGAATATTGTAATATCTCGTGAAAAATACTTCCTTTTTTCTGTAACATAGTTTTATTAGAATTCATACATGTCGGGGTTTTGCACCACCTCCTAAAATTAAATATAAATATACACATATTTTACAAAATTTTGTTAGAATGTTATATATCGCATAATGTATTATATATTATATATATATATATATATATATATATATATATATATATAAAAAACTATTATAACTATTATATAACTAGTTATATATATATATATATATATATATATATATATATATATATATATATATATATATATATAACTTTATGATTTAAGTTCTTAAGGACATTTTTTAACAATCATAAACATAAAACATAAGGAACTATTACTATTCGGTTATTATATAATATCACTGAGCGCACAATGTAATCATTATAGTGATATATATTTTTTCATTTAATTAATTTTAGAATAATTCGATATGTTTTTAATACTTTAGTTTTCCCTTATTAAGCTATTATAAAATAAATTAAAAGCGTTGAACGAAAAAATGTTCAGGGGCCACGGATTCAGAGGTGGTCTGATCTATAACAAACTATATGTATTTTATATAATAATAAATAAATATATTTTATGATATCGGGAAAAAATTGATATTTTCAAAATTTATAAATTATAATGAATGTTTCATAAATGTATGTGGTATTTAGTTAACTACTCTAGTCTGATCGGATTATGGGCTTACAATAATCAAAATATTTTAATTTTCATTTTTCCATTTATTTAATATAATTTATTTATTTGTTTGGAATAAGTAGTTGTATTAAGCAGATGTTTTAAATTTTTTTAACATAGCTGGAAGACAATCCATTCTATTTGAATATAAAACAGATAAACTAATTCCTTTATTTTTTTATTCCGAAAACTATTTTTTTTTTAGGTTTATCCCGGAATTCAGAGCCGGCTATTCATCAAATAAGGAATTTTCTCTTGCGATAATCTTAGGAGTGATAAATGATGAAGGAGTCGGCAATAATCAATTATAACATTATTAAACAAAAGGAGACCAAGGAATTCGGTATTAATGATAAAATGAAATAATTGAGAACTTCTATTTTAAAATTCAATAGTGAATATAACACAATATTTTAATTTTTGACTTGAAGGTGTTGTAATAGACTTGGTTAAAGTGTGACTATTTTTTAAATATACTTATAATATTTTTAGTATATATGTTTAAATGAAATGTGTATAATATATATATAATATATATAATAATTTATGCGATATATAATTTTCTAAATATAATTTAAAGAATATATATATATATATATATATATATATATATATATATATATATATATATATAAAATCTTAATAATTTAGGTTTAAGTTTCTACTAAATGCACACATAGACATGCTATTCATGGTCATAATGATAATATAATAAAAACTGCTTAATAATATCTTTATAATTTTGTTTATATTTAATGTCTACTTTTTCATTAGCTTTTTATAGCTTATGACTCTTTTTTTTTATACCAATTTCGATTCATACATCCTGAACGCCATTATTATTCATTAGGCACCTCATAAACCTCATTGAGACATGATACAGATAATACAAAAAGTAATTTCGGAAATGATTTTTCCACAATAATGGTCGGATTGTATGAATTAAACTAAGAAACAAGAATAACAAGGAAAAAAGTAACCCATATAAAAGATATAATAAGAATAATAAGGAACTATTGCCATTACGAACTCGATAAGATCATCAATGATTTCATCTGTTTTTGTTTTTTTTGGATTCATCTGTTAAAATGTACTGATGATTGGAGAATATTTTCTTGTTTTGTCTCTTTTAGAAAAATTTGCCAGCTTGTTTAGCTTGAAAATGTTTTGTCTATTAATAAAATGTATAAAAAATACACAAAAAATTATGTATTATGTCTCTACGATTCTAGGTTTATAGATGCCTGCCATCAAAAATTACAAAATCGTTTTGAATTATTTATTTATATAGAATATATTTATAACTGCTCGAAAATAAAAATACATACTTAGTGAAGATAATTCACAATGCCGCTACCAACTCCTCTAGCACAGAACTGGTTCTTCGCTTGGAGTAACCCATCCCCCACCAAACCTTATTCTTAATACAGTACCATGGTTTCTTACAATTATATTTCTTTGTTTGTAGTTAGAAAAAAAGAGAAAAGAAATGTATTGTAGTGATTTCGTATTGCATATTATCGAACATCCTAGTTCTTCCGTTTTCATGACGTCATTTGGTCATATTTTCCTACTCAACTACAGAGACCAACATCGCAGTAGAGACTGGTAATTTTAAAAATTACTGGTTTTGATTTAACACGTCTCTATCAAAAAAAGAAGATGAATATACCAGAAATGAATTGTTTTTAACGTGCAAGATCGTGCTAATGATAAGACATTCTGCATATTGTGTATATTTGTTTATGTAACAACAAATAAATACTGAGTTTATTCGGTTAAAGGTCAATGAATGCCTATAATGATAGTGATATCAGAGAAAACGAAAAGTGAAAATTCGGACTTTATTGTTAGAGAACTGTTTACCTAAAGTGGCTATATATTTGTGTATATATGTATAAATATATTTTCCAATAAATATAAAAGCAAGATAACTGCTTAAAATGACAAGATGTTTGAATAAGTTAGTAACTCAGAAAGAAGCCCTTTCAAATACTGTATGATAATGTAACTTCTTCATTTCAGGTATACAAATATTTACATTTAAATTTCATATAAAAATGGAAATCATGAAAAATTAAAGCAGACAGATCTAAAACAAAAATCGACATATTTATTAGGAGACAAAAGGTATAATTGAATAAAAATAAAATAACTTTATCATAGTTTGATTAGGAATAGTACAAAATATGAAGAGCAACTACAATACAATAAACAAATAGTTATGTGATAATAATTTAAAGAATAGTAGAATTGTTATAACAAATAGGTGCAACCTAATAATTGCGATTGGATGAGCAATCTCAAGTAATTCTAATTTTTTTTTCTGGAACAAATTTTTTTTCTCTTATTAATTTTTGCTGATTAGCGCAGACTACTTTTTTTTTGTGGAGTTTGTTACAGAGTTAGTTATTCATTAAGTACTATTTTAATATTTTTCACAGGTCCTGTATAATTTTAAACAGATTAGTATTTTATATCCTGAATCAAAAAAGATACCATGCATCATTTTTGGCCTATTGAAATCAACGCCTATCCAATGGTGTTGATTTTCTAGATAGTTGAAAGCATCAGTAAGAACTGTTTTTCGGAAGAATGATATTAATTGTTATGATAAGCAACTGTTATTTGAAGGCAATGAATTGTAATTATCACAAATCTCAAAGAACTAGAAATGCTCATTTAGTTAACTACAGTGTTAAACTACCAAGTGAATCATTAAAGTACTTACTGTAATGGGTGATTAGGGAATGTCTGTTGTTGTTTTGCATTTTTTTAAGTTATAATTACACTACGGACGATTATTACCAACGAGACGCATGCATAATTTTTTGACTCAGTGATGAATCTTGAACCTAGTTTCCCACTTGAAAGCTGTAATAAATGTGGATCCTTTCTTAAGAGTCGTCCCAAAACATAACAAGAGATTCATCGAAAGTGGAGACAGTAGCCATGTTATGTAACTAAGAGAAAGTGTTCACTATTAACAATAAAAGTATGGGAAGGCTGATTTCGACCGAGACCACGCCCCTAAGGTATATGCGTATACCCTGACTCCACCATCCGCTCTTCATTTACTTACTAACCCTGAAGAAGCTCACAACACGATGAGCGAAAGCTTGGCAAACAAACCAACACCACAAAAGGACATACGCACAATACATATTGTGGTACGCACAATACAATATAAGACTGAGGAAGCCTACGTGACCAAATAATAGAATTCTAAGCTTCTCTTCGGTGTTGCTACGTTAGTCCTATCTAGGGTTTACATAACATTGCAATTAAGTCATATAAAATATGGTGGCGTTTCAAGTTCTTCAAGGTCAGAAGTGAAAGCAATGGCAAAATAATTTTTTATTTGTTAAATACGACGCACATAGCAAGCACCACATAGTTAGATGTTATTATAAAACTAATACCTTCATCATTAATATAATTCTAGAACCTAAAAGGAACCATAAACTTTTAATCATTTTTTATATTCTGTGCTCAGCATAATAGAACCATTTTCGTTTATCGTTACCATACATACCTTATTCTACATAAAAAAGGTTATTTTGGCACATATCACCATTCTTCGACCGGAAGTAATCACTATGAATTACTGTATGATTTGGAATAGAATTCTTTGAACTTTTTTCTTTCATAACTGTAAATATTTATTAATTCTCTTTCGAACAAAAATATTTGTTTACTTCTATATCAGTAACTAAATAATTCAGTCTTCGTTTTGTTGTTTTATTTTGTCTAATTGTGATTTTCGCATGATTTTATTTCCATCAGCCTTAGAGTAGCTCTTGTGGTGTTCACTGCTCCTAGTGTTCTCATATTCTTTTTTCTTCTCAATAGCTCGTATTAAACTACTTAGTGAAATATTTTCTGTGAATAAGTATTTATTTAACAGAGAAGTGTTGTAGAATTATCTACTTGGATTAAACATTAAATCTAACGAACTATTGAGGCCCATTCAAATAACTAAATTAAAAAACAAGATTATAAAAGTCAAATCTTTGCAGTTGAATTACTTTTGCTAGGAATACTAGTTTATAAGAATCGGTATAGTAGAACAGAAGCAGTTGAATCATTGTCAGCAGATAAATGTCAAATAGTACTAGAATTGATTGTATCAGAAATAGAGCAGCCATCGAAACCAAGTGGATAGTAAAGTAACACAAAGTGCAGTTTTTAATTAAAAGATTGGAGAATATTGTTACGGGCGCCGGCAGGAAGACGGAAGCAAGAGGATTAGCGGCTTAAATCCGTCGGCGGGAGAAGTTGAAATAGGATTAGGAACGTTCTAGATCGTTTCCTTTTGTCGGAAAAAGGATTAAGAAGATTTCGGAATTGTCTGGCCCCTTCGTGTTCTAGAATGTTCGGCCTTGCCTCTTTAAATACTTCCCTCACCTCGAGGCAGTCAGTCTTAGCCTGAGAGTAGACCAGTGAAGATCTGTGATAAGTGTAATAAGTGAGTGTCAGTGTGATAAACTAGTCAGTGTTGAACCGGCCAGTGTAATAAGTGTATCAGTGAACTGTAACAGTCTCGCGAGTGTAATAAACTGTTTCTGTTTGTTACTGTGTGTCAGTTTGTGATACTTGAAGAATCTTACGGTCGGTGGACTAGTGAACTGTAACTGTTAATTATTAGTTATAAATTGTAGTGTAATTTTATAATATTCATAGAAACTATTGTAACTAGTTAAGCTATCTAGAATTAGTAATATCTTATATTATTGTAATAATTAAATAGGCCTAGATTATAATATTTAGAATATTGTTATTATAAATTTATATTAGTTTAATAATTTAATTGTTAATAGTTTAATTGTATCCTTTTTATCATTTTGTAAATAAATATTAGTATCTTGATTAAGGAATTGTTTAATTCATTTTAATACCCAGTAGCCCGTAACAAAATGGTGTCAGAAGTGGGATAATTGTGTAATTGCTATTATTTTGCATTTGGTCTTGTATTTTATAATTATTGGGCTACTGTATGAAGAATGGCTTCTAAAAGTGTTAAATTAATTGATTTAAAAGTTGCGGATTTGAAACGTGAATTGGAGGAACGTGATCTTGATTGTTCCGGAACTAAAAGTGTACTGCAAGAGCGCTTGCGACAATTTTTAGTTGACCACAAACTGACACACAGTAACAAACAGAAACAGTTTATTACACTCGCGAGACTGTTACAGTTCACTGATACACTTATTACACTGGCCGGTTCAACACTGAGTAGTTTATCACACTGACACTCACTTATTACACTTATCACAGATCTTCACTGGTCTACTCTCAGGCTAAGACTGACTGCCTCGAGGTGAGGGAAGTATTTAAAGAGGCAAGGCCGAACATTCTAGAACACGAAGGGGCCAGACAATTCCGGAATCTTCTTAATCATTTTTCCGACAAAAGGAGACGATCTAGAACGTTCCTAAACCTTTCAACTTCTCCCGCCGACGGATTTAAGCCGCTAATCCTCTTGCTTCCGTCTTCCTGCCGGCGCCCGTAACAATATTTTAAAACTTAAGAGCGAATAATCATCTCTTAAAGTATTCGTCTTCTTCCAATTATCTAATTTTTATTTTTATTCACAGATAAACAAAAAAATTAGTTAGATGATAAACTATTAAAAACAAATTGTTTTTCTACTTTTTTAACTTTATTGGGTTAGCAGATTGAAATTCAAAGTTCAACTGATAACAGGTCAGTGTATTATCAAATTCACTTAATTTCCGAGGGGCAGACCAAGATGTAGGTGGGAGGATAACGTCAAGTCTTATAGATTTAAATTTGGGCATTGATGGATGGAAGTTAGTAAACATTGAATAGTGGTATCGACAATGAGCCTTCAGGTTCGCTACGCTTTTTACTATTGTTATTATTATTTACATTAAATGCTAAACAAATATACAAATATTAATTTTTATTTTAATGAGAAAAGATATGCCCCCGGCCGGGATTCGAACCCGGAACCTCTGTCAAATATTAATCATTGCACAAAAATATTTTTCCCTAATTTACTTAATTTTCCAGATTTTATGTATTATTATCTCTGTTGGGGGACCAGATAAATATTTTGAAAATTTAACAAATAAGAGTGCTACTTTGCTACTTTACTATTTTACCCTCAAAGAATCACTCACCGCATGGTTTGAGGAGGTAGGAATAATAATAGCAATAATAGGAATAATAAGGCTTAACGAACCCGAAGGTAGGAAGTCGTGTGTTATTCACCTCAGATATTTAAATTAATTTTTTGGTAGAGGCCGACCAATTGCTAACTAGTGTGCATGGGCCAATTGATTAGTAAATAAATATCTGCCAAGTCTAAATTGGCCTTGTTGCCTAACTCTCAGTGTTATCACTTTTTCAATTATGTCTCTAATCAGAGACAGCTATAAGATTGCAACAATCAATTTATGTTAAGAAACTGAAAATAAGAAATGTGCAATCTTTAGCAGCATTGAACCCATAAGTTTCAAATCAGTTTTCGGGGAAAATTTACTAATCAAGCATCTGTTGAATATTTTAAAAGATAATTTATGCAACAGATTTATCTTGTCGCTGTTTTTGATTCAAGTAAAATACTCGATAGTTGGGAAGTCTGAGCCAAGTCTGATCACACGGATGTGATCAAGGAGAGATAGTCATTGTTGACGTACCTGAACGTGTACCTTTGGTCTTCCACCCGCTTATCTTAGTTTATTGAGTAGTGTGCCAAGGGTATGTAATACCCGAAACAGTAATAGTACCCAAATTCGTAACTTATAAAATATTTTCGTTTTGTGCTTCTTTTACTTCCTAATTCAGGCTAAGAATGTATTTTGATTGATCTAAATAAAAACAACCTAAGTTTCAATTATTAATTAAGTTAACATTTCTCGGATATCCTCATAATACCATGCCTGTTCCATAATGCCGCCACTGTTCCACGCCAAATAGAAATTCTATTTTTCCTTGGTCTGTTTGTGCATTTGTGTGTGATAGCTTGCATGTGATGTAAAGCTAGCTCATAAAAAATAATTATGAAATAGTAATAATACATATTACTTCGAATGTTACAGCGACATTTTCAATTAAATCAGCTTATCGAAAGTGTCACTTGGTTACACAACAATAACAATTTTTTTTGAACAAGTTATGTTTACAGTTAGATGAACTTTGTTAATGAATGTAAATGATATATAATCGCGATATACTCATTGAAACAGAACTCAAAACTTATATGATGAACCTCTCTTGTCCTCCTTCTCATTAGCCCTCGATCCATCGATCTTGGCCCCCACTTTATTAGCCCTCGAATGGTTATTATTATATTAATATCCGTGACTCTAGTCACAAGCCCCCACTTTACGTGTTCTCTCTTCAGTCTCTCTTTTCCAATTTATGAATGAGTTTACTCAGTTTCTCCTGTGATACTTGCATCATTCTTTGCTTTTACTTTTTTGTCCTCAGATGATAAATTGGATCCACTTATATCTCTACGGCAGCTTTGCACATCCCCTACATATATTGTGTGTCAGGACTGTATCAGCACATGACCAATTTGGTTGCACTACAATCTAGAGAGACTGGCATAATTTTGCTGTTATCGTATACAAAGTCTCACCGTAATGCTTTTTTTCATCGCAAAGTCCACAAACCTCAAACACTTTGTTTTTTGGGAGAGCTGTAGTCTAGTGGTTAGCATAACAAACCACAAACCCCAAGATCGCACGTTCGTAGCCAGGTGGCCCTTGAATTTATTTAATTTATTTTATTCGGTTATGCCATCCTTCGGAAGAGACGTTAAACGGACGGGGGTCTCGAGCCTGTACGATGTCTGGTACTCGTTAAAAATTCCTATCCTAATTAAACCTAGATAGCTTCCAATGGAGAATCGTCCATTTAGCCATAGCACTATTAAGTGACATTAAAATGACACAACAACCCTTTGTTTTTTCATGCTTACTAATAGTTCCTATCAAGGGTCATAAACATTATTTTATTCTTATCATGATATTAAAGTGTCCTAGAATTATTTTAAAATTGTGACTTGGCAGGCCCCTCTTATGTACTTACTTCTTCTTCTCTCTTTTCTCCATATGCCTATCAGCTTAGAGGTTCAACAAGCCATCGCAACTAGGCATCCGGCCTCCCGAGTGTCCTCATGATCGTCCTAGCCTGGATATGAGTTATTTATAAGAAAGTTTAGGTTTTCCATTACGCCTTTTAACTGTTGGTCGGGTTTCATAGAACCTTATTCCATTCTCATGCCACTTAAGCTGTCTTTTTTCGAGTAATTGTCCCTATGGCTCAACGCTTAACTCTTTTCTTATTTTGTCGTTTCGTATGCAGTCTCGTCTTGTTTTTCCATTCTCACTTTTCCGAGATATCCCATTTCAGCTGTGGTTATTCTTTTTTCATGGCAGTCTAGAGTTACCTGGCTTTCACTACCGTAATGTTGGAAGATACACTGCTTTAAATTCATGTTCTTATGTCTTAAAGTGAGCCTTCAGTTTTATCATATGCATCTTTAGTCGGCTTTTTCACAAAATGATAATGCAGATTTTAAATACATAACAAACTTAGTTAAATATTAATTCTTGAGCCTTTTATTTATTTTATTTGAAATAGCAAATCATCAGTAACAAGTTAATTGTATTAAAAATCAATAGATAATCTATGAAATTATTTTATTACTAACTGGAGGAGAATATTTTCTCTCATACGAAATAACTGTTCCAAACATGAAATAGTTATAAATATGTATAATAAGCCGTAGGGAACCTAGAGATTTTAGGAAAAAAAATCTAACGTATCAATTGTAATAGAGATAACTAAAAACATTTAAATTCTCTGTATTTCTGTAACGAAAAATAAATGTCCCCATGAAAAGTAAATAGAACTAATTTAAATTTATTTAAAGCATTGTAACCAAAATTCACGTCATATGTGCATTTCTATGCATTTAGTCAAACATGACCCAACTAATCATTTCGGTTCATGATTTTGATAATATTATTATTGTTTAACAATAAAAAAAGGGGAATAACCACAGTTCTAAAAAATGATATATATGATGGTGTATAACGAAAAAAATGACCAGGTGTTTACGCTAACGAGAAAGAGCACTTAAATGGTAGTTAGCAACTTGCTTGGGTCAAGGTTGAGGTTAAGTTGGTAATTACCTCACATCTTATCTGACGTTCTAAGTAAATGCTTTGTAATTTTCTACGCATAAATAGAAAAATATCTTCCATAATAGCATTTTTATTTTTAAATGTCAGTAATAAGTAAGTTTATAAGACAACGATACCAGCTGGGTCAAGGTTTAACCTTCACTTTCAGACACGGAGAGTGTTCCATTAAAGTGAGCCTTTCCTCTTCACTTCGTTACTGATTTAAAGTATAAGCCATTGTATGTTACTAATAACAATATTAAGTTAACAAAATCATTGTTAAAAATATTTAAGTGCATAATTTCTACTAAAAAGCTACGAGGTAATGTTTATAAAATAATTTTTATGACATCTTAATCTTAACATGTAACACTACAGCTCGTGAAGGGCCATGGGTTCAGTACGTGATAGAGACTGTACTGTTTGTAGGACAACGGTCGTGCTAGGATGTAATTTGTTCGAGACCACGCTCAATCGCCAGGTCTTTCAACTAATTTAGTATACCCACATTATAGAGGCTAGTGAGTACTAGGAGGGTACGTTGATCACAAAGGGTTGATCCGTCGTTGGGAGATTATAAATAGTTTATCTGCCGCAGAAAAATTACGACCCGAGTCCTTCACCATCGAAACTTCCTCACTCCCTTGTTATGCACGTATATTGTGTATATTAGTATATACACAATATATACGCTTTTGCCCGCGGTTTCGCTCGCCTGGAATTCGGTCTGCCACATAAAGTTTCGTGACAGATTATTTTAAATAAATAATTTAATTTTGTATGACTTTAAGTTACTCGTACATCCAAAATTTCAGATATCTAACTTCAAAACTGACGGATTCCATACAATCTTTGAAGCCCTATTATATTAAGGGGGAAACCCTTGGGGTGGAATTATCCAAATTCCTTTCTTAGTGCTCATTTAAGCTATAAAAAGAACCTATCTGTTCAAGATGGTAAGTTCAGTGGTTTCTGATGTGCGTTGACCGCTGGGTGTATTAGTCAATCAGGTTATAGTTTTGGATAAACATCGCCTGTGTTGATAAAAAGTAGCCTATTTCCTTCCCCAGACTTGAGATTATCCATATCAATTTTCATCACAGACGGATCAGCACAGCCGTGAAACTGAATAACATTGACACTGATTAACAACGGGACGGGCAGAAGTTACTTTCGTTTACTGTTGTTCGTGTCAGTAAAGGATTAGTATGTAATGTTATTGAATTGATTGAAAGGATTACTTGGTATAATGGTTTCACATGTCGTACGGTAGCAGCGAGAAATTAAAACTGAAAGCGTTAGAATAATGTACATATGTTGGTAATTGATCTATGTGTTTTTAGTTTTGGCGGCCCTACACCTACTGCATTATACTCCTGTAAATTTTTTTTTTTTCTCATCCTCCAAAAATTTTATTTACAATATAATACAAATTTACAGAAATACCTCAAAATGCTACTATATAAACCAAAAGCCTTCTGTTACCTTTCGGTATTTTAAGGCGTTACAATGGGCTGAGAAGGCGGTTTTTACTCGAACCGGCTTCAGTAAAAAAAGTAAAGTAAAAACCGCCTTCAGCGGACTCAGCCCATTGTTTACCCCTTACTCCTGTAAACTATGTTACTTGACTTGTTTCGATCAGCGAATATATGTAGATTTTGCGAGTAAGAAACACGTGAGCAAGCTACTCAGAGGGCTTATCATTATATTATGACCAAATTGTACTACATCATTGTAAGTTGTAGCCCAAGGGCGGATCCAGGATTTTTTTCTGGGAGGAGTGCACAACTGGCAGACGGGAAAAAATCAAAATAAACTTGTAGTATCTATAAAAAGATTACAAAAGTTTATTAAAATATCAAAAAAATAGTTTCACTCATGTTCTTTCTGTTAGCACTAAGAAAGGAATTTGGACAATTCCACCCTCAAGGGTTTCTCCCTTAACATTATAGGGGTTCAAAGATTGTATGGAATCCGTCAGTTTTGAAGTTAGACATATGAAATTTCGGATGTACGAGTAACTTATAGTTACAAAAAATTAAATTATTTATTTTAGATGATCTGTCACGAAACTTTATGTGGCAGACCAAATTCCATGTGATCGAAGCTGTGGGCAAAAGCTAGTATATATATAATTAAAGATTAATCTAGCTTTTATTCTCTGTTAACTTTTACTTCCCCATATTCAAAAATTAATATGTTTGAGACATAAGTTCTTTTTATGATTATTAATAATATGACCTATGAATGTTCACTTCTTCCGTTCGGTCTTAAGAACACACTTTATTTTTTTATCCTCCTGATGGTCAAACTGAACAGTAGTCGTTCTTCGTCCTAATAAACATAAAAAGTTTGTTATTGTATAATTATCTATTATTTGTAATACTATGTTCCTATTATTATACTATATACCAGGAGCGTTACTTGGGGTTTGGCAGCGAATGTATGTCAATGCGCACTTATTTTCAACCCTTTTAAGGTGAAAGACCTTCTTGGCTTAAGATACTTATGTATAGTGGTTGCATAAACCCTATGATAAATCTACTTTGTATGTGGAAATTTCTTTGTTTGGTAGTTCTCAAGTTAGGTAAGTTACTTTTGTATAGAACCTGTCTATAAATTACATAGTTTTGAATTTAGCATTCTCTAAGTTTTTCTTTAAGGTCAATCAGCAGCACACTAAACCTTCGAAATGATCAGTGCTATGATAATTTTTATCAATAATAAACATTTATGAAATCAAAAGGAAAAATAGTGGTGAAAGATATAATAAGATAAGCTAATAGTAAAGAGGAAAAAAAATTGTTTTTTTTTGTATTAAAAAAGGTCGGGAACTGTGGTAAATAGAAAATGTTATGTTTTTTAGAGATTATAAAAATAGCAGGTATATATATGTATATATATATATATATATATATATATATATATATTTCGAAATGGTCTTTATTTTAAATTTAAAAAGATATCAATAAATGTTTATTTAGTATTTTAGTACGTTTTATTTGATGTAATTTTTCCAAAACAAATTTATAAATTTTTGTATTTGTGATTTGGTATTTTATTAATTTTTAATTTTTACTATTTGAAAATTGTATAACTGCTCCATTAACATAAACCTTTGTAATAAACATTAACCGTGTCACCACTTTTAGAATCATGCCTTTTTGTCATAAATTGTAAATACTTTTTTTTTCTCTTTTTTAATTGTTATCAATTTAAAAAAGAAAATTTAAATTAGTTTATTTTCAGTTAAAATGCATACTAAATTTTAAAAAATCTAATTTTAAATGATTATTTCGGATCTCAATTAATTCCAGTTGGAATGATCATAAATCATAGCCTTGTGCTGATACAACTATTAATCATGAACTACTACTAGTCTTTGTTGGGAGCGACCTATAATAGTAGCTCAGAGCGTAGAGCGCTGAACTGCTGTGCTGATGGTTCTTGGTTCAAATCCGAGTCTGGTGGGTAAATTATTTAATCTATAAACAGCAATGGTTTGATATTAGCTTTTAAGAAGTTGACTCAGCTCTAGTAAATGTACACCCTATAATAGGGAAAAACTTCGCTGTTGATCTCGGACAAATTGCACAATCGTTGTATTAGGAACTTTATCAAGTACTGAATACAACACCTCTCATGGGCTGCAGTGATAGCTGTTTTTTTTTCATTAGGGTTTACTTAAGTAATTGTATTACGTAGGATTTATTGGCATTTATATTACAATATTACAACCACGATCTCAATCTTCTGAACGATACATCATATGATTTCACTCCACCGCATAAGACTCTATTAATTTAATAAATCAATATAAGTTCTTTTATATATTTAACCAAACATTTGCAGACCCGGTGAATTAGTGGTTGAGTCGAAATTTGTCGCGTTTCTTGTAATTAGGGAAGCGGAATCGTGTTATTCTCTTAGCTCATATGTGGCTAAGCCAGGCATTGGTTTGGAATGGAGTTGTTGCTTCTGCCATAACTCTATTTGAAGCCCAAAAAACTACGAACTTAACGCAATTCTATTTCCTTTAAACAACAAACTCTCTCTCTCTTTCTGGACAAATTTCGCTTTAACCATAAATAGTAAATTCGATTGCAGATACAGTATTTGCCTTGCGATTTGCAGAAACCGTTTTATTTTAAGAACTAAGTAACACAGAACCACCCCTACACTTCAGTAACTAAAGGTCAAGTTTACAGTTGTTTATTCATTATTCAAGTTCATTCTCGAAAAGGTAAAATTAAAGAGAGAAAGTGAAACAAGACGAAGTGGGTAGAGAATTTTCGGATCTTATGAAACTGCAGAAGTATGATCGAGGTAAACTGGTCGGGGAGGTCATGGCGCACAAGGACACGTTCCAGATTCCAGGAGGAGAAGATTTCATTAACTGCCCTTTTCAGTTCTAGGGGCCTCCTGTGTCAACATGTCACATCAATTAATTAACTATAATCAAACAAATTATCGTAATGACCAACCCAATAAATTATTTGTTATATGTTTAGAAATGAATTTCTCCAACATAAGTGTATTTTGACGTATGAGTATGTATTTACTACATTTTTTTTTTTGCTTTAAACATCAATTTATACTGATGTGGCTAATCAGACGATCCCACTGTGGAAGCCCTAAATTTTTCCTATTCTCTTATAATTAGGATAGTGAAAACAGGCTCGGGACAATCATTTTACGTCCCTTCCGAAGGATGGGATAACTAAAGATTTGTTACTCTCTTTAAAAAATCCTTGACCATCTGCAGGTCTGCCAGCCCACGATCTTGGGCATAGTAGATCGTTATGCTTACCACTATACCACAAGTACTAGAACAAAAATATAAAAAAAATAATTACAATGGAATTAGCAGAAATTAAAATAATTTGTTTAAATTACTATTCCGTGCCATGAATTATAATTAAAGAAAGAAAACTATAATTTTCTATAATTATTAATTTATTAATACACTACCCAACCTTATTAATTCATGTATTCAGCTACTTTAGCGTCATGGTGTGATTTCTTGGATTTTCTATTTATCTTTATCAATAAATATATAAAAAGACAGTCCTGAAGTGCAATTCAAGAAGACATGGCCCAATTTTGGACTTTGGTTCCTGTGCTACCTTCTTCGTCTAGAGTAACACTTTCACCGGAGGGTTCACCTATATACCTTAGACGTATTGCGAATAGTTATTAGGAGTTCGGTCACTTCCAAAACCGTAATAGCCGGTTGTGTAATGTTAGTAATAGCCGCAGCTAGGTCACAGCGGGTCGACTTCCTCGCAGTCATGTCGTTTGCTGATTGTGCGTGTTCCTCAAGTCCAAGAGTTCGTTTGGCCGCTAAATAGAACTGGACGATCGGAATTTGACAAGATCTTCCTGTTGGGGTCGTTGGTCAGTTCCATTCATCTTTAGTACGCTCCCAGGTTAGACAGAGTACGAAGAGTAACGTCGCCATATGGAGTCATTTTTTTTCCTCTTTGAATATTTCTTCCAAACCATACTTCAGGCTTTATTACCATATTAATGTTTGAATTCTTTCACTTCGAATTTGTAAGGTGATATAACGTGCCCAGTCTATTTTTCCTCTTAGCTTTTCGTCTTAGCTGCAGTCATCTTGTATTTTTTCCTCTTATACCATCTCGTAGTTTATTTCTTTTTTCTCTATCAAATTAGAATATAACTAATAAAAAAATATTGTGTGTCCCACTATTTAAAAATTTTGTCTTTACTTTGCCCGCGTAAATGATTTTGCCCACTGTGAGTTGTTCACATTATAATAAAAATGTAAAACTATCCATTTTTTTTTTCAATGATAACTGAGACAAAATAAAACAAGTAAAGTTCTGAATATTTTCCGGAATAAAAAATTAAAGTCGTTCCCAAAAGACATGTATGGAAAATTATCATGAGATCTCCAAAAGTTTTCATCGAAAAACTGTTTTTTTATTCATTTTTGTACACTTAAATTAAATGAAACCCATGAGCACAAAAACGTAAAGGTTTTACTCTTGTTTAATTTATTTTATAGACAAATAAATGGATTGTTTACATGGTTAAATGAGAAATAATTTTAATTTTTTGTTCGTAAACTTTTTACGAATATAAATATTCAACGATATATTCCACGAGAAAGCTTTCTGTTCTCAAGTTGACTTTGACTTTTACAATCTGTTAACTAGCCACGTTCATAGCCTTATCAGAACTCAGCTTCAAAACGGTACGCTTACTGAAAATGTATGAGCTTATATGTTGAACCTCATGATGTTGCGGAATGATTATTTTTAACAGTGATCTAAGATCTCAATGCATAAGAATCTTATTTGTCATGATTAACTAATTATTTTCTCATTAACTAATTTATTGAAATAGAAGAAAAACAAGTTATAATTGTAACATGTCTAAGCGTGTAAAGTATAATTTTGTTGATATATAATTTATTACATATGTAGCATCACCATTTATTAATCAAACATTCAGCTCTAATCGTTCATTAAAAAAATATTTTTTTCCCGCTATTAATGAACAGTATTAAACTAAATGTTGTAAGATGTAAAGAAAATTTTCCAAAATTAAATAATAAAGAATAAAGTATAAAGTTTCAATTTTAATTGTTCTTCTAGTTTTTGAAAATAAAGCACCCCTCGCTTTTAAAATATAACAAGATTGTTTAATGGTGATCGTTAGCTCAATACATTAGTTTGAATTTTTTTTTTTACTCAAAAATGTCTTGCTAATAAGACTATTAGATAATCAAACGGTTGAGCGTGAATGCTTTCTATATTACCTCCGTTTACTACTGGGTATCTAAACATACAGATTGATGGGTATGTGTAATCAACAATATTTGGTACCTAGTAACCAGTAACCTACACTATTTTTCTAACAAATAAAGATTCAATTATGAACTACTAAATATAAATAAAATAAGAAATAAAACATTGACTACAGAAATACAGTTTAAAGAAAATGACAGGCCATATTAAAAAATATTAAACGGATGTTTACAACACAAGGTTTTCAGAATCGAAAGTGGATTTCTCCAAATTTCAAAATTTGACTCATTCACGTTCCTGGCTAATAAAGTCAATCAACTCTTTATGGTCTCAAAACTTATAGTTTCGATTATAAATAAATAGTTAGAACCGGATTAAAACTATGAAAATCAGAAAGAGCTAGTGAGCCCCATCACTAGAGCCCTACCATCTAATTAATCAAGAAAATCCTATTCACATTTCCCCTCTTAAAATACACCTGGTGCAGTAAAAGAGATTCTTTCTATCCTTACTATTTTATTTTCAACCAAGCCAAGGGGCTAGGGAAAAAAACAACATGAAAATAAGACGGCAAAGCGTCGCGTTTGACGAAATCGGTTTTAAAAACTATCAAAAAATGTGAAAATGTCAATTTTTGAAATTTCTATGCTATCCGCTTTTTATCCTACGCTTCACATATTTCCTAAATTCACTCGTCTATTGGATATTTTTTTTCAACAGTGTGGTCAGTCTTAGCCAAATTTAGTCGTGTCAAATATAAGATTATTGCATCTTTCATCTTACGAACTTGGACTATTACGAGTCAACCTTGCTTGCAACGTAAAATATGCCTATCATCGGGTGAAAAAAGTGGTGAAGATAAAATCAAAACAATATGTGACGAAAATTTGTTTTTTGAATTACCTTTGAACAAAAGAGACTCGTTTTATCCTGATATCAATAGAATATTATTTTCCTCAATGTGAGAACTGCTCTCAGCACTAAACTACAACCTATTTAGCTCTTTCGTCCATATTAACTAATAATTCATAATTAGTATACAATTAACTGTTAACTAATAAGTCAAGATTATTATTATTATTTATTGCATCTTGTTTATTACCATGTACTTCGGCCTAAAAAGGCGCATTGTGCTTGAGTCCTGAAAATCCCTAACCTAGGTTTAGACTTCTGAGAAATTTTAGTTAGTCTTTGAATCTCAGTTCTTGAAGTTTCTTGTGTCCTCCAGGGCCAAAGTCAAATGTCCTCTTTTGACAGTGATTTACATTCAAAGAGAACGTTCCAGGGAGTTTCGTCCTCCTCTGTGCACCATCTGCACCGAGGTTCTTGTTCAATGCCCAAGCGATGCATATGTTTCCTGAGTTTACAGGGCCCAGTGATGGTTTCAACCATGCTTTTGAGGTCGGTCCTTTCTTGATTTTCTCAGAATTTTAGTATGCCTTATCTTGGCTCTATCCCTACATGAACTTTTCTTCCTCTTGGCTAGTTTGTTAATTGTATCCTTAGCAAGCGCACCATGGTTCTGGTCCTATAGGAGCAATTAATGCTCCTTTCTTTGCCAGTTTGTCGGCTCTTTCATTTCCTGGTATATTATTGTACCCAGGGATCCAAAATATGTTAACTCTGTTATGTACAGCTAGTTCATCAAGTCTTATACAGCATTCCTCCACTAGTCTGGATTTTGTTACTGCATTTTGTAATACATTGCATGCTGCCTGCACAGTCAGTGAGAAAATTAATTACCTTATTCTTGCGGTCCTTCATAGCGAAGGCACCTGCAAGTATTGCCCATATTTCCACTTGGAATACAGTGGGTATCGTGCCCAGAGCTAAGTAATAGCCTCGGCAACCCCAGAACCAGAATCCCAAGCCGGCAACATACTCCCCTTTGGATCCATCCGTGTACACATTTAGACCATTGGGTGGATTAAAGCAATCATTCTTGCTTTTACAAATCGCCTGTGTATTAACGTGGAATCTTTTGTCAAAGTTATATTTGTTTAGCATTAAGTCTGAATGCTTTTTTATATCTGCATTTCGCTCAATTATATCAAAGACAAATTCTCGTGGCTTATATTCTCTGACTTATATTCTCGTGGCCCCAGTGATCATGATGCACCCGAGCGCTGCACCTTCTCTAACCTTGATCTATTTTGTTGGATACCAGCTCTGTGCCACCAGGCTATTGAGCCATAGTCTATATGAGTCTGACTATTGCTGTGTAGATCAAACGAGCCATCTTGGGGCTAATTCCCCACTTGTTGCCACAAAGGCTATTACAAGTCCACAGAATTCTAGTGGCTTTCTTAGTTGGTTAGGTATAATCGATATGTTCATTCCAGTTTAATTTACTGTCCATGATAACACCGAGGTATTTAACCTTCTTGCTAAATTGAATGCTCATCCCTTTCATCCTAGGGGGGTTGAGCTCCCTCAGTTTCCTTTTATTGGTAAAAGATACAATTATCGTTTTATTAGGATTGATGTTCAATCCTACTTTCGTGCACCATCTCACCACCATTCTCAGTGTCATTGTCATCAACTCTGAGATAGCTTGCTGATCAAAGTCCTTGATGATAATTGCTATGTCATCTGCATAGCCTATCGCTTGGAAACCCGCCTCATTTAAGAGGTGTAGAAGTCATCCTATACCAGGTTCCATAGGAATGGGGAAAGAACACCACCTTGGGGGCACCCTGCGGCAAGATAGTATGTCATAATCTGTGGTATAATAATAAAAATAATGAAGGACGAATTGCTTAAAGGATTCCTTAAAATTTATTATTTATTCATTATTATGTTATTATTTATTTATTCTTAATTTTCCTTATGGCAACATGAGTTTTGACAGCATAAATGTAATATACAAGATGAGCACAGAATAATATTTTCAATAATCTATATTTAATCTTCTCTCGTTGAGTCATTTTCTTAATGTGGACTTCTTCCAGGAAATTCTCTTCTTCCAAGATTGATTATTGTTATTTGATTTATTTTTTTATACTAAGTAAAATAAAAAAGATTTGACTGCTTGGTCAAGAAAGAAGCAGCAGAACATTTGTTAAATTCCTCCTATGTTATTATTTTTTCCCCTTTTTCAATTCGAACTTTTATTAAAGACATTTGTAAGCTAAAATTTGGTATTATCATTTTTTATCTTAATACCTTCAATGATGTTTTATTTTTGAAGTAATACTTGTTAAAATTTATATTAAAAAACAAACTTGAAGTTAGTACTTTTTTTTTATGCACCATAAAAACATTAGTACTTTTTCTAATAGCGTTGCTCTCTGGTTTTTCGAACATTGAACTTGAGGATAGTTTAATAATTTTTTTTTCATTTATATAGCATTGATTAGGAAATATTTGAACCTTTTCAACTGTCAACTGTAACCTTTTACAAATAAAATGCTACCCTTTCCAAGTCACAAGCAGCCCTTTCCAATTCAAATGCAACCCTTTCCAAATGCAAATCCTTTGCATACTGCTTTGCCCCAATAATAGTTTTGAAAATAACAAAATTAAAAATACTATCATTTATTTATCCCGTTGATTCCTGAGGCCTTAACTTCGCCCATTCCACAGTACGTTAAATTTTCAAAACATTTTCAAGAGTGGCAATTGAAATGGAAACAGTTAAACGTGAAATAAAAAGGGTGACACTTGAGTTTCAAGGCGTCACATTTGCTTTGGAAAGGGTTTCAACTCATTTTGAAAGGGTTACATTTGAACTGGAAAGGGTTGCTTATGACTTAAAAAGGGTAGCATTTGATTTTTAAAAGGTTACAGTTGACTTGGAAAAGCTTCAAATAGACTTGGAAATGCTATATATTATTATTATGACCGTGAAAAGCATGTGCATTTAGTGGAAACTTAAATGTAAATTACTAAGATTTTTTATTTAGGGTAAGAGCAATAAAACCGTTTTCCAGTTATTGTTTATTCTTAATTTTCACTCTATTAGAGACGTTTCGACACTATGGTGTCATTCTCAATCTTTTCTTCTCCTGCATCTTTTAACTTTAATAAATAAATTAACTAACTTAATTAAATTAAGATTTTTGAATTAAACATGAATAATTTGACTCTTATAAATTTTAATCACATATAAATATATGTATTGTATGTATGTAGCCTTATGTACATTTCATATATAGGTACATATGCACTAAAAATATTATAAGTATATTAAAAAAATAGTCACACTTTAACTAAGTCTATTACATCCCCTTCAAGTCACAAATTAATATATTGTATTATATTCACTATTGAATTTTAAATTAGAAGTTATCGATTATTTCATTTTATCATTAATACCGAATTTCTTGGTCTGCTTTTGTTTAATAATGTTATACTGTATTTAATTTGAAGGATTTTCATCCTCTCTTTAAAAATAGTCTTGTTTTAACTGAAGCTGCCTGGTTCACCTGTGGTGTAGTAGTTAGCATAGCTACCTTCTACGCCCATGGTCGTGGGTTCGTAGTCCGGACATTGACCGTAGGTTCTTTAAAAGGGAGTAAATAAATCCTTGGTTATGCCTCCTTCAAAAGGGATGTAAAATGGAGTTTCTGAACCTGTACCTGGATAAGATCCATAATTATGCCTGGATAGGCAAAATTTAGAAATCTCGCTGTAACAACGTCCGATCAGCTATGTCATTATAAATTGACGTTAAATGAATAAACAACCAAGTGCGCCTTACGATACTTTACTTCGTTGTGATGTTTTTTTAATACAATAGCCTTGAAATATTTAATACCGAGTGACCATCATTACTTTCCGTTTAGCAATTAGTGATAATTAAGGGATGGGCTACAGACTCATTACGATGTTCACACACGCAGTTCCGTTGTGTGATTTATGCTTTCGAACAAATGCATCATATTTTCTTCTAGGTCAGAAACCGTTTTCCTCGTATTTTTAATTAGTTAATTAATTAGTAACATCTAAATAAATTATAATTACAGCTCGTAAATGGCCTCAGACATCCTTATTGTTTTAATTAACGATTCGCGATGAGAGATATAATTAAACCAAAGCCCTCACCTCATGTCCTAAAATCTCACGCGGGAGAACACAGTGTCCAAGGTTAGCAGATAAGCAAAATTAAGAGATGGGATGGAGTACGCAGGTATTGCCTCACAACACAGAATCCTGCCCCGGTGTCAGTTCTGTGCCAGTGCTTCTCTGATCCGGAGTGTCCAGTCAGAGTCGAGCAGCCAAGAGCTGATTGGACCAAGTGTGTGTTCAAAATTATTTATATATAAAAGGTAAATAATAACAATAAATATTTATTTATGAATATTAAACAAATCGCTCCTTCAAAGGAACAAAGTCATAACTCAAAAAAACCTAATTTTTCAACAGACGTATTTCCCAGTTCCACGTGATTAAAATGTGTGTATTAGTGGTAAAGCAAAGCATTCGTATTAACTGTTGGTATCGATATTCTTTTATTAACCATTGGAAAATTTTTAAAATCTTCAAACTTTTTTATTTCAAGCAATGTCATTATAACCATAAAACTTCGAATTCTAACATTTAAAACTCAAAATATGGCTTTAACAATTTTATATTGGAATTATTTATCTATATATAAGGCAAATAATAGCAATTAATATTTATGTCTGAATATTCGAAAAATAGCTTCTTCAAAAGAACATTATAGCTTAAAAACCTAATTTTTCAATAGAGGTATTTGACAATTTCATGAAATTAAAAAAATAATAATTTAGGTATTGGTAAAGCGAAGCATTCCTGTTGAAATAGCGACATAGATAATATTTTATTAACCATTTGAAACTTTTTAAAAGCTGGAAACTTTTTCGATTTTAACTTATGTCATTATTCACATAGAAAATCATGTTCAAGCAGGATACAACCCATAATATGACTTAAAAAAATTAAATGTAATATGAATTAAAAAATTCATGTTGGAATTGGAATGTCAGATATCCTTCGTTCCTGCATCAAAATGCTTTAACCAATACAATTGAAATTTGACTTAACTCAAAAATGCAAATTTATAGCATTGTTCTATGTCACTGTGTCATTCTTTTAAATACGTACCTTTAGGGATAAATAAGGTTAATAAAACAAAAAAAATATGTTTGATTCCATTCTAATAATGTTTATTAATGTCCTGTATTGTTTTCTCTCACTGATCACTAACAATTTATTTATGAATTGTAATTTTCGTAACTATATAATCCTCATATCACTTCATTCTTATAATATAGCTTACAGTCCAGAAAAAAACTTACAGTTTATCACTTTAATATGAGTACCGTGTAATGTTCATTTCTCGAGATTTCCTATGAATTCATTATTTTTTTTAAATAAATGATATAAAATAAATAAACCATAAATTTTAATGATCAACGCATAAATAAATTGAATAATTTTTCTGCAGAATGTCTACAAAAAATAAAAAAGTTTAATATTAGAATTTTTTAACAATAATAAAAAAAGTAACAGAACAGAATCACCCATATATCATATGACTTCGATAGAATAATAATTTTCATTTTTTTAATTAATAATTCCATTAAAACCGTGACTTTTTGTGTGATTTCATGTCATAATCGCCGTCTCATTTCCAATTACTTTTAAATAAATTGCTCACACAGGACCTATTCGATTCATTATAAGGTTAATACCTCAAACTATAGAAAATCGTCTTGTATACAGATCGTTGTAATTTACACCTTAGAGTATAGATTTCAAGATGAAGGTGCTATTTTCTTTTCCTGCAGAACTATATGGGGCGTAAAGTTTATTTTTTTCATTTTATTATGCAATATGTATTTGAAACTTTTCAGTACTGAATTTTGATGGTTATTTTCATTGATAAAAAATTCAAAATAACCGAAAAATTAAAAATAAAAACTTGAATATAAATATAATTGAGTCTACTGTTTCGGTAACTCAGTCTTTTTCTCAAATTTTAAGTTTTAAAGAAAAAAGACTATAAGAAATACATTAATGAAAAAATAAAACACATTTCATCCCTAACTCCGGTGAATTCTTTAGTATTAAATTTAGGTTCTTTTTAATTTTTATTTGCAATTTATTCAAATAGCATTTTTATATACCTCATGCTTATGGAACTATAAGGCTTCCAATAATAGAATAAATCTTAAAGCGCATATTGTACATTTAATTCGTGATAGAAATTCTATACTTTTTTATCTATACTTTATCTTTCATTAATAAATTAGAAAAATGACATATTTAAATTATATTTAATAAGTCCTTGTAATGGTAAATCTTCCTTAATCTAAATTTCTCTTTTACATTTTTGGCCATAATATTGAAAGTGTAGATTCAGTTAAATAAATAATCAAGGCGGGATATTAGAAACCAACATTGAAATTATTAAATAACGTATATTGCATAGTAAAATTTATACATATTTATTAAAATGTACTATTCACCATTTGTTAGGGAAGACAGCAAGATTCACGCAGGTAATTAGGTGTCAAGATATGCTTATCCCGAAATGTTATTTTGTATTTAATTGGATATTTTGCATGTAAATTAATTTACCTGGTCGTGATCTGACATGTTCTTGGCCACTGGACTAATTTCAAATAACTAATACAACAATTAATACAATATAAATAATTTTGCTATCTACTCTTCAAATTACAAATTTAAAACGACCTAATTCTTCTTATTTTATCGATACAATTATATTATTATAACTAAAACTAGTAAAATTTTAATCAATTGCCCTATATTTAATGAAACTATCACTGTATGGAATAGACGCGTAGTCCTTGGCCTGTTATGTAGACCTTCACCAGGAACACGATCTTGGCAATGCATAAGTCTGTGTCAGTTCGCTTCTTATACAAACAAATTTGAAATCTATTGGTCTTTTGTGAACATAATAGAAAATATATATATATATATCAGAAAATGTGACCATACAAATAATTATAAATGTAAGGAAACTGATTAAGATGAAGGGTAGGTAGGCATTGTTGTAAATCAAAAGCAAATACGGCTTAGTTCTGATCTTTTGCGAGGAACTTTTTGTATTTGGTTATTCCTGTGGTTCATATTTCCAGAGCTACAACAATCATTACAACTTTTTGAGTACCCTTGTTTTTCTCAGATCTATAAAAACTGACTTCGCGGAGGCATTTTGCAGGTACCTCACCAAAGAATAGAACTCTACTGAGCCTATTGCAGTTTAGACTGAACACTCATTTTGTTCTGTGGATTAGTTCAAAGAAATGCTTGAAATAAATTCAGGTAGAGAAAACAAAACAGTCAGAAGAAGTCGTTACTTAAGTTCAGAAAAGTGATTATGTAGAAGTTTATTAAAATTAAAAGAAATACCCCACGGCAACCGAGAGTTGTCAGTGTTTAAGTAGTAAAATAGATTTAACCATCTCGTTTCAAAAGCATAATTTTGTAGTAAACCAAATTTAAAGCCATAATTTAGCAGTGAACTAGTTTTAAAGCCATAAAAGTTAGTTTTAAAGGCATAGCCATAGCAACATAAGCGACGTTGAACGTAACAAACAAGGTATTACAAGTTTATATATTTATTTTATTTTTCGTACATAACTAAGTTCGTAGGTTAACTAGGCCAAACGTGAATAATTTTTTCACTTTATTTAGACAGTTGTTCACAAATTAAAACATTTGTGTGAATTAAACGACTTAACCAAATAAGGATTTCAGATCACAAGATGGATAAAAACCAACATCGGTAGATAGTAGAGACTATACTGTTTCGAGAACAACGGTTGCGCAGCGATCTGATTTGTCAGAAATCACGCTCAACTACCAGTATCTAGACCCCATTAAGAGTTCCCGATTTACTAATCGATTTTTGATTCTACATATAAAATGCTAAGTTCGTCAATAACAAACCTTTTTATATATTTTTTCGATTTATTTGCCTATTACAATTGTAATTTATTCGAAATAGAAAAACAAACGCAAATAATAATGTTTCACCGTAGCTAGAATCGCGTGATCCATAATAGTACCAATTTTATCCATCTTCCAATACAATTATGTACTGTCTTCCTATAACTTCGGGAGATGTGACAACTCCTCCTAAGTTGTGCAATATCATCAAAACTTGTTTTCAAAGCCGAGCTTCAAAAAATTGTGAAACAGATCCAAATTTATATCTCAAGGCTTGAGAAATTTGTATATCTTGCAGAATAATATTAAATGTGCGGTTGCCAACACTGTTTAAGGTGGTTTTTGAAAATTGGAGCAAATTGTTTTTATAAATTCTTTTTTTAAAAAAATTAATCGTCTAAACAAAAACAAACTTCACAAACAGTCCTTCAAGTACAAAATTATTATACCTTCATCTAACATATACCAAGTGATATTCATATCAAACATATTCCACATCATTAAGATGCAAACAAGCACATGTTTAGTTTCAATTTTAAATAATTTGTAATGTAATAAAGAAAAATGCTGCAATAAATTATAGTATTGTAGTTTGCTCCAAACTGCAGTGATGATAGATGATGAATGCAGGCCTTGACATTGCAACTATAGCATGATCTGCTTTCTAATGCAGTTCTTTATACGTTGAGTGAGTGCCGAACTAGACACTCCATCGGCCCAAATGATCATTAACTATTATTTAATATACGTTTGCCTAAGTCCGTCAATCCTGAAGCAACAATTTGGTTCGGTAAAGAAAAAAAACAACGTCACTTGATCACTTTCAGATCTAATTATTATTGGGTAGTTTTACATGAAATGTTCGTTTTCAAAGGAAGATTATTTAGAAAATCAACTTTATGAAGTAAAAAAAAATTGTATTATACAATTTTCAATCCCATTACAGAAAAATCCAGGGACTTTGATAGTTGAATCTCTAGGTATAAATTTCTGCCATTGACCACAACACAGAAATCAATAGTTTTTTGGATGTAAATTTGGTATTGGAAATGTTCCGTTCTTACGGAATATTTACCCTTCCCCAAACACGGTAGTAATGTTTCTTGCAACTTAGGCTACCAAGTGTCCAAGTTTAAACTAATAAAAAAAATACAATAAAATCGCGTAAACATGATCATATTTGATGGCATACTCAACATTGTTTGGTCAATTGTATTAATAGTAAATATTATCAAAAAACAATGTTTTAATAACATCTCATTATAATCTGTAAACATAAACATATTAAATACCATTAGTCCATTAATTCCACTATGAATTTTATAAATAATAAAAACGGACATTTCATATAAAACATTCTCGTCCATAGTGAATGCCTAATTTTATTGTTTTCAAAACATTTAAGTCTTAAAATTAGGTAATTGATAATCCTGTTCAGCCTTACCGTATTTTATTTAATTTCATATTGAAAAAAATATGTTTTTAATGGAAATAAATACTTTAAAGATGATTATTTACACGCACTGCCAAGTGGAGAGATTGCTCGATAATAGTCTCTAAGTGGCCTGACCGTGGCAGTGCAAGGTTCTACCACTTCATATTTTTACAATTAGAGTTTGGATGATACAACTTATTATATAATTATGTGATAGGATATTTTGTAATAGATGATCTCTATTAATAACCTAATAATAATAACATATTTTAAATGATATGTTATTCACATACTCATGTAATTCAATAGTGTTGCCAATTTTAATTCTACACACAACAGAATTTTAAGATTTCATATTCTTATATTATTTATTTATTAATACTGTTTGTTATTAATGGCATATTTAATATAATGGTTCGTAGCAGTATTATATCGGTATGAAGCCTTGTAGAATTATTCTAATTATTATAAAGGTCTCATTGCTCTACATCCCCCCCCAAAGAAAAATTAAGATTAATCTGTACAGCTTTATTTAAGTTTGAAAATAATTAACACCATGTTCAAAATAATAATCTTAACAACTACTAAAATGTTTTAATAAAAAATATTATCTATTATAGGAGGTAAGAAGAACATCCTGTCATTTATTTACCAAGAGTACCTTGATGATGGTGATGATATTCAGATTAACGTGAATTCTAGTAAGTAAATATTCGTAGGAACAAAATCATAAATGTATGAATTCATTATCATTGATTTTTAACGTAATTTCTAATGTAAATATTAAAGAACAACAATTTTATAAAAGACCTCAACCATAAGGATTTTTTATACGATTAGCGGATGTCGGTTGTGTTTTGATGAAAAAAAGTAATAATCCATAATATAATGATTTTTATAAAAAAAATAACAGTTTAATGCTTTAAAAATTAAATTAGATTATTTTTTATTTATACTTTTTTATTTTTTTCAGGTGTTTTAAATCAAGATATGAAGCTGTTATATTTCATTATAATTATCTGTGTAGGAAGCGTTTTAGGACAGAGAGGATTGCTAGATGACATAAGGAGACTCTACGTACAGTTTGGAATCCCTTTCACTGAAAATTATTTTCCATCTAATTTTCTTGTTTTGCCAGAATATGACTTCATTGTTGTCGGATCAGGTCCAGCAGGATCGGTGATCGCCAACAGGCTCTCCGAAGTAAAGGAGTGGAAGGTACTGCTGCTCGAAAAGGGGCCAGAAGGAAACCTCTTTAACGATATACCATTGACAAACCCGATAACGGCATTAGGACCCAATAGCAAAGTGTACGATGTGGAAAGAGAAGCGAATATCTGTTCGGGTCTGGTCGACAGGAGATGCCATTGGACTTCCGGCCACGGCGTTGGAGGAGCGTCCTTGATCAACGGCGTGCTCTTCACGAGGGGCCACCCATCCGACTACGATGAATGGGAGCGGGAAGGAAATCCAGGGTGGTCATACAGACAACTTCTTCCTTATTTCCTAAAAAGTGAAAACATGTCTGTCAACAGTCTTGCAGAGTCCAAATATCATTCCACACAGGGCCCCCTCCACATCGAACACCCATTCATAACAAAATTGGGAAAACTGTATCTAAAGGCGGGTCAGGAGTTGGGATATGACATCGTGGATTATAACAACCCCGAGACCGTCCTCGGGTTCGGAACTAGCCAGATCACAACTAGAAGAGGGAGAAGGCATAGCGCATCCACAGCGTTCCTTGTTCCTGTGCGTTCGAGACCCAACTTACACGTTTTGAAAGGCGCGGTCGTCACTGAAATTTTAATAGATCCTGATACTAAAAAGGCCTTCGGAGTTAGATTCGAGAAAAATGGTGTCATGAGAAAAGTTTCGGTAAGAAATGAAGTTATCGTTTCAGCAGGCGCATTTGGTTCTCCGCAGTTGTTGATGTTATCGGGAATAGGACCTGCGGGTGATTTGCTAAAACTAGAGATACCAGTGATGGCTGATCTTCCGGTCGGGAAAAATTTACAAAATCATCCCGGAACACCGGCCGTGATCTTTCTAATCAACACTACAGACAGCTATAACACCCGAAAGATGTTGCTCAGGACCCCGGTCGATTTCTTTCAGTGGCTCAGGTTCGGGAACAATGTCTATGCAGACAACGGTGCCGAGGCTGTTGCTTACGTGAAAAGCCGTTATGCAAAAGTCAAGCCGGACATAGAACTGCTTATCACAGCCACATCGATCACGTCCGACGGAGGCATGCTGATAAGGAGGGCGTTGTCCATCTCGGATGAGGTTTACTATAAGACTTGGGGCAGAATCAGCTTCGCAGAGGCCTTCAGCATCGGTCCGATGGTGATGTACCCGAGAAGTAAGGGCGAGTTGAAGCTGAGGAGCCGTGATTATCGCGATTCGCCAATCATTAAAAATCAATTTTTCTCCGACCCTTATGATATGAGAATTCTGATAGAAGGCGTTAGGGCTGCTATAAAAATCTCTGAAACGCCTGCTTTCCAAAAAATCGGCGCGAGATTGTTCACTAACCCGGTTTACGGTTGTGGGAATTTCGTTTTCAATTCGGACGAATATTGGGATTGCGCGATCAGGACCGTGCCAATCCACTTCTTCCATCAGAGCGGGACTTGCAAGATGGGTCCGGACCCTTCTTCGGCGGTCGTCGACTCGAGGCTGCGGGTCCACGGCATCTTAGGGCTGAGGGTCGCCGACGCTTCTATCATGCCTTCCATACCGGGAGCTCATATCATGGCGGCGGCTTATATGATTGGGGAGAAAGCTGCTGATATAATCAAAGAAGACTGGAATGTGTGATATTAATTAATTATATGGAGTAAGAAATCCTTAGTTATACTTCGGAAGAAGTAAAATGGGGGTCCTGAGTCTGTATGATGTCATGTCATTTACTCGTTCAAGACGTATATTATAATTATACCTGGATAGGCAAAATTTAGACCTCCCACTGTAGCATCGTCAGTTTAGCATTAGCAGCATAAATATATAAATTATTAATTATAAACTTGTTATAAAATCATATACTTATTGTGTATGGTGACTGAATATTTTTGTACGTTTTAGGTACATATCAGTATTAAGTATTTAATAACATACATTTGTCTCAATTTTTAAATATACAATTCAACCATACTGCATTTCATTTTTGCTCTGTGAGACGACAAAAACAAACCAAATAAATTCATTCTTAAAACCCAAAACTGTTAAATACCAATATTAATAACTGTTTTTTATATAGTTCTAAAAAATTATTTTTTAATATTACCAGCATAATTTACATACATACTTATATTTTACCGCCGTTTTAGAGATGTCATTCAATACTTCTTTATCCAAATGTTTTCCTATTATCTAAATTTGAATTTATTTGGCGATTTTATTAAATAGTTAATCTTTTTATGAATCATTATTCTTAATTACAATTTATTTTGTATCTCACAAAATTTTAAATATGATATGATTCCTTTTGTTGATGAAGTTTGGAAAAGTGCTAGTTAAACTACAAATTTTCAGCTTTATTAATTCTGGATCGATTATAAGAACCATCTAAAGGCACATTTAGCCTTTCATATATATATACAAACATATATATTTACATTTAGAAACTTACATAGGTTTCTAAATGTAAATTATATTATATGTATATATCACAAAGTCTCACCAAGCCAAAATAAAATAAAATACTACGTTCAAAAATATCCATCTTCTTCGTGTTCTATAATTTCTAAGCAACTGAAATAACATTTATTGTAATTGAAATAATTGTTACCTCCTTTTAAGCTTCAATGATCTCTTTATTTCAGATAGGTATACCTAATATAAGTAAGAGTAAGTGTTTCTGATAATTAGATAATTAGATTGTTAATCACAAATATTAATAGAAGCACTGAAAACTGTAATTTAGATATATTAAAATTCATTCAAACGATGTTACATGTTTCAAGTTCAATCCATAACAACTACAAATAAGTTTTAAGAGTTCAATTTTATATGTATGTATGAATTAAATAAAAACGATTATGTTGTAGTCGAATAGGTATATATAAATTCAATTATTTATGTTTTTTTTATTTATAACTAGTTTTTCGCTATAATATAACTAATAAACACGCATGTGAACCCCCCTCCAATTCCTATTCCCCAACTCCGTACGAATTGTTTTTCCTCAACACAAAAATAAATTATAAAATCTTTTATGACTAACAAAATATTGGATTGTTTTTTCAATTGTTTGTTGTTAGAAACAAACGTCAGGAGGATAGTGAAAAGTAATTCTATTTCTAAGCCCTGTAGCAAGAATGAGGGTAATACCAGGGAAGGACATCTTTTGAAATGCTTTGGACCAAGTACAGGATAAAATTAAAACGTTTTTCACACTAGAATCTTAGAGTATACATGTATTTACAATAAATGAATGATTTAAAAAATATAACCAAAGATTAACTTCAAAAAAATGGCAACGAAGATCTATTATATTATTATATAATTTATATTTAGTTGGATCTTCTTTAAAAATTGAAACAAGAAGAAATATTTTATATTTATAAAAACTACTATGGAAATGCAGCAAAAAACAATAATAAACAGTAAGGCCAATGTTATTATATAGTAATACAATCGTATCATATCGTCGATACAAGTGCAGAGTATGGACTGTGAAAAACACTACTTTTCTGAACAGTGAAAAACTGTTTCAAGGTTATTTCGAAATCAAACGTACTTTACTTATTTCATCATAATAAAGTCTTTATTTATTCTGAGACAAGTTCCTTAAGAATAACAGTACAAGTTATAATATATAGGCTATAATGTATTAGAGTTAATAATATTATACTAGTACTAGCTTTTGCCCGCGGCTTTGCTCGCATAGAATTTGGACTACCGCATAAAGTTTTTGACAGTGCTTTTTAACAATAATTTAAAATAATAAATAATTTAATTATTTAAATAATTTAATTTTGTTCACTCTAGGTTATTCGTACAAAATTTCAGATGTCTAACTTCAAAACTGACGGATTCAATACAACCTTTGAACCCTTATTATAATAAGGGCGGAATTATTCAAACTTCTTTCTTGAATCATAAAAAGGACCTATCTGCAAATTTCAAGATGCTAAATTCCTGATTTTCCTTTAATTCTGTACTATAATGGATTCTCCACAGTTCCTATAAAACTGTATGGGGGGCACGTGCCCCCCGTGCACCCCCCTAAATCCGTGCTTGCTATAGCCCATGTGTTATTCTGATGTATAACCGATATTACTGTAAAGTTTCATCCAAATCCGTTGAGTAGTTTTTGCGTGAAAGAGAGACAAACATACAAACTTTCACATTTATAATATTAGTAAGATTATAATATTATGGAGTATTATGATTAAATTTAATTAATTATTAGAATAAAAAATTAAGAAAAGAGGAAGAAATTAAAAAAATTAATGAAAAAAAAATACATATTTAAATAAATAACAAGATTTTTATTAAAAATAATTTAAAAGAAAGAAAAAAAATAGAAATAAGATAACAATAGTTATAAAGAGCGAAACAATTGATAGTTACACACACATATATATATGTATATATATATATATATATATATATATATATATATATATATATATATATATACAGTCATTTGTGGTTACTTTGCTCCATTTTTTTTAATTTATCGAATTTAATGTGCATAAACTGCATTTTTTGGCGCATTTTGAGTTCTATTGGGAGTTTTGTTTTTCTTTAGTATATTTTTTATCTAACTGCTGAAGATAAAGATTACAATTGGTAATGTGTAAAATATATTAAAGATTTAAAATTGGAGCAATGTTACCCAGGGGGTCGGAAGACTTTGCGCCAACTGATAAACTCGGTCAGAATAATCTCATTTTGTCTTCTGGAGCAATGTATGCTTGCTTAAAAGAAAAGGGAAATTTAAAGAAGCCAATTGATGCTACAACAAATTTTTATTTTAAGAAAATAATGCTGATTAGAAAAATATGTCTGAATAAACTTGATAATGCTATATACTTCAAGACAAAATGTATGAAAATAACACATAAAACAATATACACATGTAGTTAAATATTATTAAATTTAAGTAAAATGTATATAGTGTAAAATTAAATCAATTCCTTAACTTCAAAAATTTGTCTAGTTTTTGAAATAACTTTCGGTTCTTTAATTTCACCCAAAACATCTTTCCAGTCGTAATCTATTACATCTTCTTTCTCTGGCCACTTCCATGATTTCAGGCTTTTGACCATGGTTGAAACTCTGGCAGTGTCTTTGTCGTAATTGAGAATCTTTCCAGGATACATTTCTCCGTCATACATCACAACACAATAACTTCCAGGTGCCTTGACAACAGGCTTTTCTTGGACGATCATTTCTTCATAGTTACTCATTTCTTCTTCAGCCAATTCCCTTTGGTAAGATTAAAGGTCATCATCAGATTTATCTTGTAGAACCAAATCTGCTTCGTCTGTATCACTTCCAATTCTACATCCTCTTCTTCTGTTACACTGGCCAAGAATATGAGAGGAAGTGGTTAAATCAGAATTCACATCAGACACAGAAATACTTGTACCCGGTGGTACATCTATCTAAAGTATTTTCTTCAGTTGCACTGAATATAGGCTGCTTTCCAGGTTTTTGTTTGTGCTTACCTGCTAATTTATATATAATAATGCGTTGTGGTATTTGAACTTAAATGCATTCTTCTCTTTGACTTATTGCCTTAATTCTTATGGCTGCTAAGCACATTTCAAGTTTGGCTTCATCATAATTTCTATATCCCCTAGATCCCAATTTTCTTATATATTTACGAGGCATCCCGTTCTGTAAATTAAAGAATAACAATGTTTATTATCAAAGAAAGTCATTTAAGATAAGGAAGAAGTAATTCAAAGTTTTTAATGGAATGTGAAATGTTGAGGTTACTTTGCTCCAGTCAAAATGATGGAGCAATGTCACCCCACAATATGGCGCAAAGTTACCCCAACCATTAAAAATATCATTTATCACTTAATTCATTTATAAATTAATTCCAATAAATTAAAAGTAATAAGTATACAATTTTATATACAATTGAGCTATCACTTACCTTCTTAAACAGATACTAAAGGTGTCGTCAACAAAAGTAAAAAGGCAAAATTTAGAGCTGCAGCTGTACTTTAATTTACAAAGCAGATAAATCAGTACTTAATCGCTCTCTAGCTCTCTGCGTTATTCCTAAGAGTTACCTTTTTATAGCTGTAGATATACGAATATAACAAAATTATTGAAATAGTGACAGATGTAATTATTGAAATAGTGACAGATAATGTGTCCGATAATGTGATAATGTGTGTGTGTAATAAATAGTGAAAATAATGAATTAAAATAGTGACAGATATAATAAAAATAAGATAAAGCCAAATATAACAAAATTATTGAAATAGTGACAGATATAATTATAGAAATAGTGACAGATATAATGAAATTAAGATAAAGACAGATATAACAAATTATTGATAATGAGAAGCAAATGAAAATAATGACAGATATAATAAAGTAAGACAGATTTAATAAAATAAAGAAAATGAGCAGAGATGATAAATTATAAATAACGCATATAAAATAAAAAATAGAAAATAAATGTACAGAAAGGATAGTACAGTACAAAATACTAATATAAAGGAAAATCAAAAGGAGGAGTTAAACAAAATAAACCAAAATGAGGATATTTACATATACATAAAGGTTGGAATATGAAGAATAAAGAAAAACTAGTAAAATAAAGGTATAAAATGTATGAAAAACGGACTTGATGATGTTACATGTTACAGAAAAGTATGGAACTATATGAACAATAACAGATGTGAATAATAGAAATACTATTGTACAGTAACTACAGTGTACAATGACAGTTTTGAAAAAAAGTGGATAGGATTAATGAACTTTGAAAAGTTAATATAAGTGAAAACTCTTGTACAATAACAATAGTGTACAATGTCTGTTTGAAAAAAAGTAGATAAGATAAATGAATTTGAAAGATTAAAATTGGTGCTTAAAAATATGAACTCTTGATTACCAACAAATGATGGATGCCAAAATGATACGGAGGAAATAATAGGAAAAATGAAAATTGGAGAAAGGATAAGGAGAAAAGTTTAAAATAAATAAAATAAAAGAAGAGACATACCGATTATGGATAGCGTGGCCGTTGGATTTAACGGCTAGCAGGTACTGAATACACGACCGTTAAGAAAGGGGGAAGGGATAGGAGCGATCTCTAGTGGCCAAAAAGTTAACTATAGAAGGTAACCATACTGGAGTATAGGAAAAAATGGGGAAGTGAATAAATGGATAAAATTAATATAAATAAAATGAAACAATGAAAGAAATGTCAATAGAGTGATAACAAAAGAAACATCAATGACAAAGTAACGGAATTTAAGGTCTTTTGAGTAAATTAAAGACTTGGGAGTAGGTAGAGGAAAGGTGATGTGAGTCAGACTTAAGATTGATAGAGGAGGAATCTAAATTTATGTGGATAGTTTCAGAGAGGATGCGTTTGTCATGGTTAGGAGCAGTAGCTAGGATAGACGTTTTTTCAAAATCAAAGGTGTGGTTTAAAGAAAGGGCATGTTCGGAAAGTTTAGAGGAGGTATGATTATGGGAGGAAATGGCATATTTATGTTGAGTAATACGGTCTTTAAGGAAGTTTTTGGTTTCACCTATATAGGAAGAGTTACAATTAGTAGTGGAACAAGGGACCCTATAAACGACATGGGAACGAAGTTTGAAGGGAATAGGATCTTTGATACGGATATAAATATGGGAAAGTTTGTTATGGGATTTGAAGGCAATACGTAAATTGGGGATAACGGAACGTAAGTATTTTTGAATGTTATTAGAGAGGGTGGGTATATATGGCAAGGATCTGTATATAGGGATAGATGGTGGATGTGGCGATCGGGTGGGGGTTGGGGGGTTATAGTAGTCATGGATGAGTTTATTAACAATATAGGGAGGGAAATTGTTATTAAAAAGGATTTCTTTGATACGGTGGGTGTTGGTTGTATGGAAGCAGGCGTCAGAGAGGGATAGGCCACGATGAATGATATTTTTAGCGACGTTAATTTTAAGGTGGTGTGGATGTTGGGAGTAATAATTAAGAAGTCGGCCAGAGTAAGTGGATTTAGTATACCAATCAGTGGATAAGGTGTGGTCAGAATTTTTAATGATAAGGAGGTCAAGAAAAGGAAGTGACTTATTGGATTCGACTTCAACGGTGAAATGGAGGCGGGGATGGTATGAATTGAAGGACGATAATAAATCAGTAATGATGTTGGGATTGATGATAAGGAGGAGGTCGTCTACATATTTTTTGATGAAACAAATATCATTACGGAACTGTGGTAGAATGGAGTCTAGAAGGTCATTTAGAACAATATTAGAGAGGTCAGGAGCTAGGGGATTTCCCATGGCAAGTCCAGAAATTTGGGAATAGAACTGTCCATGGAAGGTAAGGTAGCCGGATTCACAGCAAAGTTTTAAAGATTGAAGAAATGAGGACCGGTTAAGAGATGTTTGGGGTTCTATTAGTGACCAGTGGTTATCTATTATGTCAAGGGCTTTATTTAAGGGAATGTTGGTGAAAAGACTTTCGACATCGAAGGAAGTGAGGATGTAATGATCAGGAATGGTGAGGGATGTCACGTAGGTGAAAGGAGTTATGGATGCCATATGGGTTGTTACGGCTGAGGACTTGTAAGGATGAAAGTAAGAATTTGCTAAGTTTTGTAGATGGTGAATTGACGTTGGCTGTAATCGGGCGGAGGGGGTTGTTGGGTTTGTGGATTTTGGGAAGACCATAAAAACGTGGGGCTAAGGAATTATAGGAAATGAGGTTTCTGTAAACGGGATAAGTAATTAATTTAGAATTGACAGGGCTTTTTAGGTGGAGGTTGAATTGTTTTTGGAGAGATGTAGTAGGATCACGAGGTATGGGTTTATAGGTGGAAGTATCAGAAAGAAGGAAATTAATTTTGAGGTTATAATCAGAAAGGTCCATAATTACAGTAGAGTTACCTTTGTCAGCTTTGGTGACAATTAAGTCATCATGAGATTGAAGAAAAGAGCGTGTGGACGCAAGGTCTTTGAAAAATTGCGGGGAGAGATTAGAAGGGGTGGAATGGGGGTGCTGAAGGAAATTGGAAATGATATTAGCTACAGAGACGCGTGAAAGATCTGGTTGAACATGTGAATGGTTGAGGAGGGGGTCATTATGGATATATTCTAAGTCAGTCAATAAGTCGGGTATAATTTTTTTGAAGGAGGAGGAGGGTGCAGAAAAATTTGGTCCTAAGGATAGAATATTGATAACATTATTAGGGATGGGGGTGGAAGAAATATTGTGAACCCAGTGGTCATCTCCTTTAGGATAGATTTTGGAGATGAGGGAATTTTGGTAAAGGGATTTAAATTTGGAGATAAGTTGGTGTTTTTTGCGTGACCTAGTTATGGAGAAAGTGGATGCAATAAGAATTGAAAGGTTGTTCATGTGATCAGAGGAAAGGTGACTGGTTAAAAATTGGGTGAGGGAAGAAATACGATGGTTCAATGAGTGGATGTGTAGAATATTCTCACGTATTTTAAGGTTGAGAAGAGATTTTTTAAATTTTAAAGAGAAAAAACATAATGATGAATTTAGGGACTTAGAAGTGGTAATGTGATTGAGAGAATTAGTAATAAAATTAGGAAAGATGGAGTTAGATCGGCATTTTAGGAGGAAAATACGATGTTCCAGATGATGAGCCAAATGTTTTTGAAGAGAGCATAAAAGATTGATGTGGGATTTTAGGTTTGGAAAAGAAGATTTGATAGAGGAGAAGGATAAAAAAGGTGAGGGAGTAGTAGAGATAAGAGGGGGAGAGGCAGTTCCATCATAGTTAGGAAAGTTATGGCGATTAAAAGTGATATAGTTAGGAGAAACAGTAGATTGGCGAAGTAGTGGTGGGGAAGCAGATGTATGATGATAACTAGAAGAATGGGACGTAGAAGAGCGATCTAGAGGAGAAGGCGACGAAGTCAGATGGTGGCTGGAAGAAGAGTTACTCAACGGGCGAAGTGGTGGCGTAGAGGTGGAACAACGGAGAGCAGGAAGATTTTGATTCTGTATTCGTGCACTGCGATGTAAAGGTTGGGAGGAGAAGTTCTGTCGGTGGCCCCGTTTGTTGTTCTTCATGTTAATGCATGTATGAGATGAAAATAGTTGACTGGATGATCTAATGTAAAGGAGATAGTTGGGGGGTGCAGTCAATAAGTACACAGAATAAGTGATGAACTTATATTATGTGCCGACGTTTCGACCTACAGTGTAGGTCATCTTCAGGGCTAACAGAAAAACAAACAGAACAAAAAAATATAAAAAATGTACAGTAACAATAATATGGTGACAAGTAATGTAGAAAAATAAAATAGTGGCAGATATGAAGAAAGAAAAAGAGCCAGATTGTATTAAAATAAAGATATAGACAGATTTAAACAATTAATGATAATGAAAAAATTAAAATAATGAAAGTAATGAATTAAAAAAGTGACAGATATAATAAAATTAAGATAAAGCCAAATATAACAAAATTATTGAAATAGTGACAGATGTAATTATTGAAATAGTGACATAAAATATTAATTTCAAATTACAACAACATTTAAGTGGCTTTAACCGCAATTTCTAAAAAATAAATTTACTTTTATATTATAAAAACCGAGCATTCACAACAATAGTATTTGAATTATTTGAATGCTTACACATATACATAAATATATTCACTGGTCTATGTCAATATTAAATTTCCTTACTCTTTTGAATGAAATTTAAGACTAAGCTGCAGGATATTGGTAGTTCTAGAGAATTTAAAGTAAAAAAACCTAGGTTGCTTGGTGTAATTTTAAAAAAAGTCATAACATTAATTATTGAATGGTTGTAACTCAAATATTTCAGATTCAATAATACTCAGGGTCGTCCATAGAAATATGGAACTCTAACCGTAATAACCGGAACTTTCAAGTACGAATATTCCAGCCTACTATTGATTTGGTTATTTCAAAAGCTGTAACTATAAACAAATCATTTACTGGTTTCGTTGTTTATTTTTGTACATTCATTAACTAATCTTTTATTAAATATTAATAACAGACCTTGGCCTGCTGATAGTAGCGCAACTTTCCTATACCGCATATATATTATTCTGATATATCTATATTATATAACAATATGATATATTTTAGACATTATATTGTAATACATAAAATCATTAAAGAAAATGTTGGAATTAAAAATTTGTTTTGTAGTATACTTTTATCCTGGTATAGTGTGTTACAGACTAAAGTGTAAACACTGACATAGAAAGGTTTAATGAACCTTTACCCTGTAAAAATAAGCGCTATTAAATTTCACATATTTTATATAAATATTGTTATTTACGAATACGTAATTAAAATACATAAATCAGAAATGTATCCTCTTCTCAAAGTTAAATCCAACGTTGAACTTATTATTTATTTTTTATTCTTTTGATGGTGATTATTTTTAAATATTTTCTCCTAAACTTCTAACGCCATCAGAAAATGGTTCGGATGGAGGTACAAAAAATGTTCTTAAATGGGGAGACCTGTTTATTGGAAAGATAAAGTTTCAACAAATATTGCAGTTCTTCTTCAGGGCTGATAATGTGATCAAGGTTCAAGGAAGACAATGGGAACCATTTTCTTCTTCATGTATATAAGTTTAAATAATATTAAAGATTAAGATGATTACGTTTTATTACGTTCTGGAGACTTGAATGCTTTCTATCTCTCTTTTCCTTCGAAGAGAGAGATAAAGCAAAATAAAGCAATACTGTTAGTCGTAATCTTATCGACAAGAAAGTTGCATCGACAAGAAAAATACATAATACATTTTGATTTTTTTATAAAATTAAAACAACGGTTTTCATTAGACAATCAAACCGTATTAGCAAACCACATAGCAGTGCTCTGGTCATGACAATGCAACCGTGACTCACTTATTACGGTTTAATGCTTATGGTGAGCGGTACAAACTGTTCAAGGTGGATTGGAAAGGACAGATTGGTCGGTTGCTTACTCCCGAGTAATAATCGTAGCGGATAGGGAACGAGTAATTATTGCGTTCTAAGAACTAGAAAGAAATATTATCGTGTTTATGTTATTGTTTATTGTAATAACTATAACTATAATTCTTCCTAGTTTAAAGTTTCCTAGGAATTTTAAAATCAAATTAAGAATAAAAACCGGAAAATTAATGAACTCAGGAAGGATAGTTAAAAATAGTTTATGCCTCCATTGTTTTTTTAAACTCCGTGTCTTTCTTCTATCAACAGATTAGTCGTTATAGAAATGAAATAATTTATAAAAACTAATTAATTTTTATATCACACTAAACAAGCAATTGTCTTTATAACAAATGTGGATAATCACCAGTAGTTTCAGGGACATTAAAATTGGAAATAATAAGAAACCTATGGCTGTACAATATATAAGACCTTTAATCGAAAGTGGATAACTCCAAAATTTCAAAAATGACTTTTTCAGATTTTTGTTAGTCTAATCAAACCATTTTGTATAATACGACACTTTTTCGCCTTATTTCTCTTGGTATTAGTACCGTTATGAACCTGGAGTATCAGTAGCGTAAAGGATTGTTTAACTAAACTAGGTATCATTGTAAAAAAGTCAATTTTTGAAATTGGAAATTATCCGCTTTTGATCCTGAACGCCACATATGATAAATACTTCCACCAGATTAATCAATGAAGACTGCTTTGACCATATTCGATCAACGAAATCAATTACTATCTCTGGTAGGAGAGAAAATTAACGTAAACTGATTTCATCGCTGATTCTGGGTAATTTCTATTCATTAAGGTTTCATCAGATTAATCAAAACTGATGATGTTTAGACTGCATAAAAAAATAAAGTTAATATTTTAATGGAGTCTCGGATGCAGGAGACTACAAGAGGCAAATACCAATAATACATTTTTAAAAATTATAATTTTTTTTTTATATTCGTTTATTAAGAATTAATTAATTAATTTATATTAATAGCAAATAATAAATCGAAATAAATAAAGCAATAGAGAGTAATAAATTATTTTAATAATATAAATAAGAAAGATAAATACATACCATTCTTTATGATAAAATGCATTTATGTCCACTTTAGTAGCAATTACGTATATCCGACTTGGAGAGAATAGATCTCTGTTGTAATTTATATCTTGCATACTCCAATGAAAATTTCTTTAAAAAAATATCTTTATTATTAGTTTTTTTTTTGGAACCGATTTCAAGATTACTTCGAATTTTTGGTGTTTTATGAAACTATCTGGACCTTGCTTATCATTCAATGCCCTTTCAAAAATATCATCAAAACTCATATTATTTTATATTATAGCTATATTCCATCACTCAAATTTATACAATAATTTTTTTTTTATATGGAAAAATTCCACAGTAGTCATTGTGTTGAACTGGATTAGTTCAATGTCACTTCTCAACTTCCAGAATCTTTCATCAAGAAAAATGAGTTCATTCATTGATAAATTCATAAAAAAATGTTGAATATTATCAAGCAATATCATAAAAAATTATAAACCAGGTTTGACCATTCAAAGACCATTGAGACCATTCAAATTAGAGAGCAGAGACATCTGTTGGTAGTCGTAAGAACGTCTTGCGTCAACTGGATTAGTGGGATTATGTATTTATTTATTTCAAAGTGAAATGCTGGTTATTAAAAAATATATTGTTATACTAGTTTTTTCCCGAAGCTTCGCTCGCGTGGAATTTGGTCGGCCACATAAAGTTTCGTGAAAGATCATTTTAAATAAATAATTTATTTTTTTTAACTATAAGTTACTCATACATCCAAAATTTCAGATGTCTAATTTCAAAACTGACGGATTCTATACAACCATTCAACTCCTATTATAAAGAGAAAACCCTTGAGGGTGGAATTATCCAAATTTCTTTCTTAAATTATACAAAGAACCTATCTGTAAATTTCAACATGCTAAGTTTCTAATTTGCCTTTAATTATGTAAATTATTTAATGGACTCTCCGCAGAACACAAAAAACTGTCTCGGGGGGCCGTGTCCCCTCTAAATCTGCCCTTGCTTGTAGCCTATGTGTTATTATGATGTATAACCTATATTACTCAATTAGTGTCATCCAAAACCGTTGAGTAGTTTTTGAGTGAAAGAGAGACAAATATAAAAACTTCCGCATTTATAATATTAGTAGGATTAATAGGATATCAAAACGATAGTTTCACTTATGTCCTTTCTGTTATTTTAACAAGTATTATCATGTGATTTGCCTTTAATTATCTTACTAATATTATAAATGTGAAAGTCTGTACGTTTGTCTCTCTTTCACGCAAAAACTACTGAATGGATTTGGATGAAACTTTACAGTAATATAGGTTATACATCAGAATAACACATAGGCTATAGCAAGCGAGGAATTTGGGAAGGGGGGCGCACGAGGGCACGTGCCCCCCCCTCCCCGACAGTTTTTTAGGTACTATAGAGAACCCATTATAGTACATAATTAAAGGCAAATCACATGATAATAGTTGTTAAAATAACAGAAGGGACAGGAGTGAAACTATTTGTTTTGATATTGTTACGGGCTACTGGGTATTAAAATGAATTAAACAATTCCTTAATTAAAAATGCTAATATTTATTAACAAAATGATAAAAAGGATACAATTAAACGATTAACAATTAAATTATTGAACTAATATAAATTTATAATAAAAGTATTCTAAATATTTATTATCTAGGCCTAACTCCTATTTAATTATTACAATATTATAAGGTATAAACAATTCTAGATATCTTAACTAGTTACAATAGTTTCTATGAATATTCTAAAATTACACTACAATTTATAACTAATAATTAAAAGTTACAGTTCACTAGTCCACCGACCGTAAGATTCTTCAAGTATCACAAACTGACACACAGTAACAAACAGAAACAGTTTATTACACTCGCGAGACTGTTACAGTTCACTGATACACTTATTACACTGGCCGGTTCAACACTGACTAGTTTATCACACTGACACTCACTTATTACACTTATCACAGATCTTCACTGGTCTACTCTCAGGCTAAGACTGACTGACTTGAGGTGAGGGAAGTCTTTTTATAGACAAGGCCGAACATTCTAGAACACGGAGGGGCCAGACAATTCTGGAATATTCTTAATCCTTTGCCGACAAAAGGAGACGATCTAGAACCGTCCTAATCCTATTTTAACTTCTCCCGCCGACGGATTTAAGCCGCTAATCCTCTTGCTTCCGTCTTCCTGCCGGCGCCCGTAACACTGCCCCCTCCTTAAAAGTGCTCTGCCCCAGAGCAAGTCCGGAGAAATCGGGCATTTATGAGCTTCTACTGATGGAGACGCACTTTCTTTCCAGGGGTTGAACGTGCACACCAATATGGCAACTCCAGAGTTGGCGAATGTCTGTTCGATCATGTCCCTGACAATCTTCCACTCCAAGCCGTCGTATCCACAGCTCAACTTCGGAATAGCGAGCTTAGTGACACGCAGTCTCAGAAGCTTACTCCGAAGGTCGTCGAGGCTTCGCCGCAGTGCGTCATATGTTGGCTTCTGATCAGTTGCACGCTTGGTAACCAAGTAAAACAGGTGTCGTCCTTCGTGCGGCTGGTGGAGTGCCTTTCCGACACTTGGTCCTTGGCGTTCCAGCTCCTCAGTTCCGCCGAACTTCTTCCTGAAGACCGTTGCAATCCCTCGAGAAGTCCTCAGATCTTCGGCAACGCAATGGGCCAGAGAATACTCCACTGGTAACGAGAAGATATCCCTGCAGATTACCTGAGTTACTCCACGAAACACTGGTACCATAGTATTTGAAACTGGGTCATTATTTGTCTCCACATTGTTTAGGTACCTAACCTGCTGTTCTTCTGCCGGGCCATGGTCTCCTTTGTACGGCGCCAGTCTATTGAAATGGACTACCTTGGCTTTTCCTTTAGGCTGCTTCCTGATCCTATATACGAAGTCGTTAATCCTCTTGACGATCTCAAACGGGCCATCCCAGGAGTTCTGCAGTTTAGGTGAGTAGCCTCGCCTTCTTCGAGGATCATGTAGCCAGACCAAGTCTCCAGATTGGTAGCCACCTTTCTAAGCCCTGATGTCGTAGCGCTCCTTCATTCTGTCACTTGCCGCCTGGATGTTTGTGCGAACCTTCTCGTCGATATTATCCATTCGCTTCCGTAGATCCGAGACGTACTCCTCTCCGGCAATTTCCTCATCAGGCTTGAAACCGAATTTCAGATCACAAGGCAACCGAAGTTCTCTGCCGAATACCACATTTGCGGGAGTCTGCCCCGTTGCCTCACTGACTGAACTGCGGTAGGCCAGCAGGAACAGGTGAAGATACTGGTCCCAGTCTCGCTGATGGTCGGAGACCACTTTGGACAAATATCGACCCATAGTCCTGTTCATGCGCTCCACCATGCCATCAGATTGAGGGTGAAGAGGTTTCGTCCTGGTCTTCCGTATTCCCAGTGCTTCGCACATCCTGGAGAAGACTGCAGACTCGAAGTTTCGTCCCTGATCAGAGTGAAGTTCCATGGGTACTCCAAACCTACTGACGAGCTGCTTCACCAGTACGTCCGCAACCGTGACTGCCTCCTGATTCGGAAGGGCGTAAGCTTCCACCCACTTGGAAAAGTAGTCCATGGCCAAGAGAATATACCGGTTACCTTCATCCGTCACAGGGAAAGGGCCAGCAATGTCAATTGCTATTCTATCAAACGGTGCTCCCACGTTGTACTTCCTCATTGGGGCCTTCTTTCCTCTTATGGGTCCGTTAGAAGCCGCACAAGTCGCACAACGCCTGCACCAGTCCAACACATCGTCCTTAAGGTTCGCCCAGTAAAAGCGTTCACGTACCTTTTCCAATGTACGGTGAACTCCAAGGTGGCCGCCAGATACTCCGTCATGAAGTTCCCTGAGTACTTCGGGCACTTTACACTTTGGGACGATGAGCTGAAGTCTGCGCTGATCTCCTTCCGTGTTCTCCAATGCCCGTTTCAGCAGCCCGTTGTCCACTACAATGGAGTCCCATTGGGCTCAGTAAGTCTTTACATTCTTCGACATTGGAGCAACATTCTGCCAGGTTGGTCTTCCTTGCCCTAATAGTTTCCACTGCTTCATTTGTTTCAAGTCCGGGTCCTCTTCCTGCTCCTTTGACACCTCTGCATCCTGCCAACTGTCCATGACCACCGTTGTCCTCAACACTGCTGCCTGCTTCTCTTCTTGTCGAGAACAATGGCCGCATTCTTCGTCACAAGGTCTCCTAGAGAGCGCATCCGCATTTATGTGACTCGTTCCAGCACGATGAGCAGATTCGAAGTCATATGCTTGAAGGCGCTCGATCCATCTCGCCACATGTCCCTCTAGTGACTTGAATCTTAGCAGCCACATTAGAGCCGCGTGGTCCGTTCTCAGGAGGAACCTTCTGCCGTACAGATATTTGTGAAAATGCTCTATAGATTTCACCACTGCCAGAAGCTCCTTCCTTGTGACACAGTAGTTGCGTTCCGGAGCTGAGAGCGCTTTACTGAAATATCCAATGACCCTTTCTTCTCCATCTTGGAGCTGAGAGAGGACACTCCCAATAGCGGTGTTGCTGGCGTCTGTGTCAAGCATGAACTTGCCCTCGGGACGGGGATAGCTCAGAATAGGAGCACTACTCAATTTCTTCTTCAACTCCTCAAAGGATGCCTGACACTCGTGATCCCAAAGGAAATTCCGTTTTTCCTCAGTGAGCCTGGTAAGAGGTTTTGCAATGTTTGCAAATCCTTTCACGTACCTCCTGTAGTAGGTACAGAGGCCGAGAAAACTTCTTACTTGGTGCTTATCTCGAGGTACTGGCCAGTCGGTGATCGCTGCAATCTTCTCTGGGTCAACGGCAACTCCATTGTCCGACACAACATGCCCCAGATAGTTGACTTGCCTTCGGAAGAGATGACACTTCTTCGGGTTCAATTTTAGGTTCGCTGCACGCAGTCGTTCGAAGACCTTCTCCAGATTCTTCAGATGGTGAGCGAAGGACTTTCCCAACACAATGATGTCATCTAAGTATACCAGGCAAATTTCCCAAGAGAGACCTCTTAACACGCTTTCCATCAGCCTCTCAAATGTTGCAGGAGCATTGCAAAGCCCGAATGGCATTACTGTAAATTTCCAGAGTCCAGTCCCAATCGAGAACGCTGTCTTCTCTTTATCTTCAGGTTTCAATCCAACCTGCCAATATCCACTGCGGAGATCCAAGGTAGAGAAAAGTTCACACCCCTCTAGGGTGTCCAGCGTATCATCAATCCTGGGGAGCGGATAGCTGTCTTTCTTGGTGACGTTGTTCAGAAGGCAGTAGTCCACGCAGAATCTCGTTGTGCCGTCCTTCTTTTTCACCAGTACAACAGGAGACATCCAGGGGCTACTCGAAGGCTCAATGACACCATCAGTCGCCATCTCCTTGATGATCTTCTCGGCGTCCTCCCGTTTGGCTAACGGCAGCCTCCGCGGGACCTTTCGGATGGGCTTAGCATCCCCGGTGTCAATCCTGTGCTGGACGATATCTGTTCTACCCCATGGCCCTGGGCTGATCTCGAAAACGTCCTGCCATCGGGTAATCATCTTCTTCACTTCCTCGCTTTGTTCAGGCGACAGGTCCCGGCATGATTCGTCCACAAATCCAGTTAGTTCTTCCGGCAGTCCTCGCAGCTCGGTGGGATGATGTTGCAGCTGACGTACCACTGAGGTAGCGGTTGCACATTCCCCGACCGGTGTTCCTTTGTTCAGCGTTACTGGGAAGCTGTTCAGTTTCATTAGCCGAATCGGAGTGGTACGTCCAACCTTGATGAGAGACCTTGCAACCATTACGCCGCTTCCGATCTTCTGTTCTTATTGCCTTCCAGGTTCAAGTAGCACACATTGACCCTCAGGTAGATGTCCTTCGATCGTCCCATGCGTTATGATTTGGCTCCGTGCAGGTAAAGGAGTGTCTTCTAGTAAGCGCACTCGTGCGTAGATATCCTTTCCCTGCCGGGGGATGACTTCTTCGTCTCCCAGCGTCATCACACCTCTTGCCATATCCAGCTTGATCCCGCATGTGATCATTAAGTCCGTGCCCAATACGACATCTTCATCAATATCTGCCACGAGAGCGTGGTGCTTCAGATGTTGACCCCCGATGATGAAGTAGGCAACTGTCTCCCCGTAGACCTTGGCTGGCTCTCCTGTGGCAGACCGTAATGTCCAAATCGTTAGCAACATCTTCTCAGCAGGAACTGTCTTTGAGCTCAAGATTGTCTTGGTTGCGCCGGTATCCAGTAGCAGACTTCGTAGCTGCCCGTTCACCTTCCCATCAACGTAGAAGCTGTTCGTTCTGCTCCCTAAAGACGCAACTCTACTGGTCTTCCTCGGGCCTCTGATGTAGCGGGCTGATAGTTGTTCCTCCCCATCAATCCTACTTCGTTCCTGTGACTTTTCTTGCTTCTTGGATGGACACTTGCTTCTAGGGTGTCCAAGTTGGCCGCAGCTCCAACAGCGTATCTCTTTCTTACGGGTCCTGAGAGCCTCCAAAACCTTTGTCACTATGTCTTCGACACTGGGGACCACTTTAGGCTCCGCTTCAACTGCTCGAACTCGCGCATGGCCCCGTGCTGACTGCCTGATAGCCTCGAACTCCATGGCCTGAGATAATGCATCTCCCAATGTTTTTGGCCGGGCGAGCTTCACTGCCTGTTGCGTCTCGGGATCCCGAAGTCCATCCAGGAATTTGTCGACAGCCAGGCTCTCGTAGACATCATCGGTGACCGATGGGTAAGCATTCCTCACCAGCCGTGCAATGTCTGCTTCAAATTCCTGTAGCGTTTCGTTGGTCTTCTGGATCCTGCTTCTCAGCTGTGAGCGATATAGCTGGTCCATGTGGCGGTGGCCGAAACGCATCTCCAGTCTTCTAACCAGTTCCCCGTAGTTAGACCGCTCTGTCATGGGCATCCCTTGCAGTACTCCCAAGGCGTCTCCACGCAAGGCCAGGCACAACGCTGAAGCTTGGGTCTCTTTTGACCACCCGTGGATTGAAGCCGCTGTCTCGAAGAGAGTCATGTAGTCCTCCCACGGCGTCTTTCCGTCGAACACTGGAATGGTGTTGTGAGTAGGTGGCGTCCAAGCATTGGCGGGCCTAATGGTGCTATGAAGGCTGCCGTCGGAGGAACGGTCGGTGTCGTTCGTCGGTAGGTTGCTCTTACGTCCCTCGAGAGCTTCTACTCTCAGCCTAAGCTCGTTTTTAATTGAATTCAGTTCTTCTCCTAACCTAGATTCTACATTAGCTACTTTATTATTTACATCGACTAACTTATTCTCAACATTTTCCATTAACTTAGTCTCTAATGTGTCCAATAAATCACTTTTTATAGTACCTAGCTCATTTTTAACAATACCTAATTCATTACCTAGCTTATTTTCTATATTGCTTAACTCATTACCTAGCTCATGTTTAACATTGCTTAATTCATTACCTAGCTTATTTTCTACATTGCTTAACTCATTTTTAACAGTACCTAATTCATTACCTAGATTATTTTCCACATTGCTTCATTTTTAAAAGTTGCAGACAACCTTCTTAAATCAGTTTCAAACAGAACGTCATCTGGAGTTTCCCCTAAATCTACAAAAAATTGACGCATGCGCTGTTTCAGCACACTTTTAGTTCCAGATGAATCCAGATCACGTTCCTCCAATTCCCGTTTCAAATCCACAACTTTTAAATCAATTAATTTAACACTTTTAGAAGCCATTATACATATAGTAGCCCAATAATTACAAAATGCAAAATAATAGCAATTACACAATTACCCCACACCTGACACCAATTCGTTACGGGCTACTGGGTATTAAAATGAATTGAACAATTCCTTAATTAAAAATACTAATATTTATTAACAAAATGATAAAAAGGATACAAGTAAATTATTAACAATTAAATTATTAAACTAATATAAATTTATAATAACAATATTCTAAATATTTATTATCTAGGCCTAACTCCTATTTAATTATTACAATAATATAAGGAATTACTAATTCTAGATAGCATAACTAGTTACAATAGTTTCTATGAATATTATAAAATTACACTACAATTTATAACTAATAATTAACACTTACAGTTCACTAGTCCACCGACCGTAAGATTCTCCAAGTATGACAAACTGGCACACAGTAACAAACAGAAACAGTTTATTACACTCGCGAGACTGTTACAGTTCACTGATACACTTATTACACTGGCCGGTTCAACACTGACTAGTTTATCACACTGACACTCACTTATCACAGGTCTTGCGTGGTCTACTCACAGGCTAAGACTGACTGCCTCGAGTTGAGGGAAGTATTTAAAGAGGCAAGGCCGAACATTCTAGAACACGAAGGGGCCAGAAAATTCTGGAATCTTCTTAATCCTTTTCCGACAAAAGAAGACGATCTAGAACAGTCCTAATCCTATTTTAACTTCTCCCACCGACGGATTTAAGCCGCTAATCCCCTTACTTCCTTCTTCCTGCCGTAACAATATTATAATCTTACTAATATTATAAATGTGAAAGTTTGTATGTTTGTCTCTCTTTCACGCAAAAACTACTGAATGGATTTGGATAAAACTTTACAGCAATATAGGTTATACATCAGAATAGCACATAGGCCATAGCAAGCGAGGAATTTGGGGGGGGGGCCACGAGGGCACGTGCCCCCCTCCCCAACTGTTTTTTAGGTACTGTAGAGAATCCATTATAGTACATAATTAAAGGCAAATCACATGATAATAGTTGTTAAAATAACAGAAGGGACAGGAGTGAAACTATTTGTTTTGATATCCTATAAATCTTACTAATATTATAAACGTGAAATTTTGTATGTTTGACTCTCTTTCACGCAAAAACTACTGAATGGATTTGGATGAAACTTTACATTAATATAGGTGATACATCAGAATAACACATAGGCTATAGCAAGCGAGGAATTTGGGGGGGGGCGCACGACGGCACGTGCCTCCCTCCCGACAGTTTTTTAGGTACTGTGGAAAATCCATTATAGTACATAAATAAAGGAAAATCACATGATAATTGTGGTTAAAATAACAGAAAGGACAGGAGTGAAACTATTGTTTTGATATCCTACGAATATTATAAATGCGAATGTTTGTTACTCATTCACGCAAAATCTACTGAACGGATTTGGATGAAACTTATTGAATAAAATAGGCTATACATCATAGGCTACATCAAGGGCAGGTTTATGTGGGGTCACATGGGCATGCCCCCCCCCCCCGTTGTAGTACATAATTAAAGACAAATCAGGAACTTAGCCTCTTGAAATTTGTAGACAGGTTCTTTGTATAGTTTAAGAAAGAAATTTGGATAATTCCATCCCCAAGGGTTTCCCTTTTAATATAATGGGGGTTCAAAGGTTGTAGAGAATCCGTCAGTTTTGAAGTTAGACATCTGAAATTATGGATGTACGAGTAACTTATATTTAAAAAAAAATAATTAAATTATTTATTTAAAATAATCTTTCACGAAACTTTATGTGGCAGGCCGAATTCCACGCGAGCGAAGCCGCGGGCATAAGCTAGTGTACTGAATCCTTTATTCTCCATAGTACCTAAAAAACTGTCTGAGGGGCCGTGCCCCCTCTAAATCTGCCCTTCCTGTAGCCTATGTGTTATTATGATGTATAACCTATATTACTCAATAAGTTTTATCCAAATCCGTAGAGTACTTTTTGCGTGAAAGAGAGACAAATATAAAAACTTTCGCATATATAATATTAGTAGGATATCAAAACAATAGTTTCACTCATATTCTTTCTGTTACTTTAACAACTATTATCATGTGATTTGTCTTTAATTATGTACTATAATGTATTCCTCACAGTACCTAAACAACAGTCGGGGGGGGAGGAGGGGGCACGTGCCCTCGTGCGGCGTGAAAGAGAGACAAATATACTAACTTTCGCATTTATAATATCAGTAGGATTTTATTAACCTTTTTGTCTATATTTAAAATGATTATCATTTAAACGTTAATGCTCTGTTACATTAAGCATCAGCACACATATTTATTAAGGAAAAAATAGCCTATTTTTGGTAAATGAATATTCATTTTTACTTAATTCATTATTCATTATTATGAATCAATCCATAAATTATTTCAAATAATTCCACTGACCTTGCTCATGTTTCTGCGGAGGGGGAAAAAAAATTAAAATATCAACGAAAAATGTAATACCTTACTTCTCGGCAATTGCGTATAATATTTAATTACGTGTATAAATACTCTTCCACAACTTCATCGTGCAACTTCTTGAAAATATAAACATCAGAATATTTCGAAGAAAAAATAATTAATTAACCATGTTAAAATACTTAATAGTAGAGATATATTAATTGTTACATTTCCTTTTATCTACACTATTTTTTCTCAATTGCTTTACAGATGAAGAAAAGTGATCTATCAAATAGATGAAGGTCACCAGGATTTTGAGAAAATGGACAATATTTTACTTTATTCATAAATGCTAACGTTTATGCCCGTTTCTTAGCATTTTTAGATACAAAAGTAGATATTTCTGTTTGAATTAAAAGTGGACTTCATAGTTCTACCAATTTTACCGAATTGAACTTCAGTCCACTGAAATTAATCCTGTCCATTGAACCATTGGACTGGCCGCCTTTTTTATGCCAAACGATCTGGTGTGCCAAAACCGACAAATTCTCGCTTTAAATACTTGGACTATCAACCAAGTTAGGTACTTGGTTAATTTTGATCACTCCCATTAATTTGGCGTATTGAACGCACCTTGGTTATGATGAAAAGGCATAAAATTTTGCAGAAAAGCATCACAAGTTGGTGAGGGCATTTCTCGATTGATTCGTTAATGATCGAACAGAAAATATTATTTGTACAATATCGCCGACAGTCCAGAGGAATGAACATAGTTAAATTGTATCCATACATAGTTGAAATTACTCAAATACAAACTTCATAGTAATACAGTTCCAAGAGAGAAAAAAGTGTCTTGGGACAGTTTTCCAACTGAATTCGTCACAATTCTAAGAAAGAAATTACCAAGCTAACTATAATAATTAATAAAATAATATAATATAAGCAATACAAACAACACAACTATAATAATCAAAACAAGATTCCTTGCCAAAAAAAAATGTAAAAAATCGATTTAACGGTAGATGCAAATCAAAGTGTTTTTTTTTTTGTCATCGATACAAGTGTCAGTATTCCCGTTACCACATTTCTGGTAAAAAATAAAGTATTCTACAGTAAAGTTTAGAATAAAATAGAACAAGAATAATCGAGAAGCATTGGTCCAAAAATAAATATAAAACTCATATCATGTCTGAAAAGACAAAGGTAAGAAGTATTTCGCCTGTGTAGAAGTAACAAAAAAAAATTAAATTTTAAAGAAAAGATAATTTTTTATCGTTTCGTGAAAAGTTTTACTTTCAAGCCAAAGTTTTTCTGTAATAATTTCACATATATGGCAGCAAATTATTGACTCATTTGTCTCACATTATGTACCATTAGTTCCGAATGATAATATATTTACTAAATATATAGAAATACTATCTGAAAATTAATTTAATCTGTTAATGCCGAGGATCGGTCTTGCGGAACGTTCTTGGGGCTCACCTAGCCTATATAAAGTTGGCACCCTTAATTGTAGAAATCTTGGCGGTTGAGTGTGATCTCGGACAAATCACTTCCCTGCACAGCCGTTGCCCTAGGAACAATCCAGCCCCTACCCCCTACTGAATCCAAGATCTTCATAAGTTGTAGTAGTACAAGATTTTTTAATCTGAAAATGAAGATACTATTTTGTTTTGTTGTAATCCTTTAGGGCTTGTTGAAGGAACCGCTATCCCTCGAATTTCGCATAGAACCATAGCCACGTGAACATGGAGGAAGAAAACCTGGTGACCCTGAGACCCACTATCCAGTTAGGCAGTGAGGATATTATCATTCCAAATGGAACAACTGGAGTGACGACTCCCCGTGCGTCATAATTGCGGTGTATGTGTTGTCTCGTCCTGACGTAGAGGACATTGTTAATGAGGACAATAGAAGTGCGCCTGTATGAGACCAATCACTTCAATTGGAGTCGTATCTCTCCCCAACCCCAACCATACTCAAGGTGGACAAACGGTTAACAAGGAGGTGGTTGGTGCATGACTTTCTTCTCATTATGACATTCGTTCTCATCATGCTGGTTCGGAAGGGGCATAACATGGGGTTACCGAATTTGTATGATGTCAGGTACATGTTTAAAATCCCTATAATAATTATATCTGGATAGGCAAAATCTAGTATTGCCAGATTAGCCATAGCATAAAGTAAGGTTAAACGAATAAACAAACAACTCTTTCATTCACACTTTAATTAGTTTTATTCTAAAGCACCAGTGGATCAATAAGAGAGATGAATGAAGATTTTTTTTTTCTGCCAGTCTAGGAATAATATAACTACAACTGAGTTATGCAGATTGGAAAATTTTAATTTCTACACTTTTCATCTAAAATTATTTCGTGTGATATATAAACTTATAATTTCCTTTGCAAAAACTTCGAAATCAATAAGCTGTGTTAAAAGGTATTTAGGTCTAAGTATACTAATCATTTTAAAATATGAAAAAATCTTGTGCGGATTGTATGGTGAAATCATGAATCTAGGTTCACGCCATATTTATTTTTTTAAATAATTTATTTATTGGTACCTACAACTGTATTATAATATAACAGTACTACAAGTAAATATAATGAATGATTCATTAAGTCAGGGATAAAGACCACTAGAGAAACTACCCTGGGATAGTCATCCAATATATGTGAAATTTTAAATTTTTCTTGACATTAAACAGATCTTTTACATTTGCCTAATTAATTAATTAATTAATTATGTATTGAGATCCACAATCAGATGGAAGTCATTGACCACAAGGTCACAGGCTCTGATACACCCGGTTCACCTCAGCAGGCTTTCCGGACCAGCCGTATCTTTAGTTCCGGGACCAGCGCACTACCAACCTGTTCGACCTAGTCATCGCCCAGCGAGGCAAGTCTCAGGTAAACATTTTTATCCATATTAATTGTTAACAAATATGGTAAATTAAAAGTTAAGGTATAATTAAAGTTTTATAGTACTATAATACAATTTTTTGTTCATTTCGCACTATTATCTCTAAATGGCACAACTCAAAAATCGGTGTTTTTTTCGGTGGTGAGTTAAAACCATGAAAAAAATGGGTAAATATATCTTTATCACTATTAAAGCTGTATCAACATAGCATCAGAGCTTGTGTGACATAGGACACTCTTAATATCCTAATGGTATTCCAAAGTAATTAATAGTTTTTCCCTAAAAATGTAGGTTTTTAACTTATGTCACTTTAGAAATACTTAAATAATAATTAAAATCAATAAGTTGAAAAATATTTCGTTTTATTCTTCGAGGTCTGATTATATTACTTATATTTATGAATAACAAAGTTTTACTATCCGGTTAATAGGTTAATTATTAATTAATATAGTAAATTAAAAGTTAATATATAAGTTTTATAATACTGTTATAAAAATTTCGTTCATTTTGCTTGCGGTTAATACTTGTTCTTTTTCAACTTGTAAATGTTCCCAGTCAAAGTGATTCACCTGGATATAAATAGGAATCTTTAAATAAATAATCTTTTATCACATTAAAAACATTAATTTATTGTAATCACTAAACAACTTAGTAATATTTTTTTTTTGTATAAACGTATAAAACGAGGATAAAATAATTAAAATTAAACACATTTGTTTATGTTTACCAATCTTGAAGTGAAAATGATACACCTTTGTTTTTCCCAGTGTTTGCGGTATGCAGTGTTTAATTAAAGGAAAAAAGTTTATGTAATTTATTTAATTGTTATATGATATAATTTTTTTAAATATTTTATTTGAAAATAAAAGATATGGCCAGGACCGGGACTCGAACCCTGATCTTTCACCTCTCCGTGGCGGAGGTCACCCCCCCGAAAGACTCGGAATCGAGCCCCGGTCCTGGCCATATCTTTTCTTTTCAAATAAAATATTTAAAAAAAGTTTATGGTATGTAAACTTTTTTCCTTTAATTAAACTATTTTGTCGGAAGTGTTAGGTTCTTTTTAAAGCCAATTCCACAATTTTTTTCGCATATTTGATTTTTTTCAATAATGGGAATATACACACATGAAGAACGTGAGTTGATGATTCAACGTTTTAATGATAAGAAATATCTGAATCAAATAGCCGAAATTATTTTTAAAAACCGTTCAAATCTCCCTCATATATTGGAGAGATTCAAAATGGAAACACGTATTGCCAGAAAAAAAGTTAAAAATGCAAGAAACATTTTAAGTGATGAGACTTCTAACTTCAGAAAAATAAAGCAAAATCGATATTTGAGTGAATTCAACAATGTAAAACCTGCAAAGTATTGAAATAAATTAACAGCTAACTAATTACAAATATTATAAATTAATAGTACTCAAAAACTAATAAGAAGTGGGAAGTATCATTTTGTCTGTGAGTTGAAATTTTTATTCATTTTTTTTTTTAACAATCACAGTTGAATATTTTTTATTCTGAATATAAGAGTTTCTGTTTTTGTTCCCTACAATTATTTAAATATTTCTTTTGTTTTTCTTTCTACAGGGTGTATTAATTTCACTATGAGTCACTGTATTTTACTTGTAATAACTTTTTTATATATCTATATAATATACACCACGTACTTTTAATTATTTTATAAAATCATTAATATTTGACTTGCAGTAATTACCTTACTCAGTATAAAATAAATGATTAGGTATTACTTCGATTAAATTGTAAAGATAATAATTATCAAAAAGTACTCGGTTCATTGAACTTAAAAAAAAATCTTTGCAAAACATTTTGTTAAACCATTAAAAGAAAGAATAATATAGTTTATAGCAAATTCATACAGGCATATAACATTAACATTAAAAGTAATTTATCTAGCTTATTATCATCACAAGAGAATATTTATTAAGGATTCACAAGGAACGATTAACTATAATTAAAACAAGTGCGATGATATTAAAAATGTTCGTACATTGTTTAATGTATGATTTCAAATTATTTTACGCTTTAATATTTCTTATGGCTAATAATATTTCAATTATCCTCAATGCGTAAATGCCCTTGTTAGGAAACCTTAGCTTCATGGTTATATGGATATTTAATAACGAGGAAGAACTCTACATCCTTTTTTCAAATATATTTACAATATAACAAGTTGGAGAAAACTTTACAGCGATGGTTGTAAACGTATAGAATATAATATTTTTATATTTAGATAAAAAATTTAAGGATAATAATTAATATAGGATAATAATTAAGTACAATCACAATACAGATAATAATAAACAGTATTTTATTTAAAAATAAACAAGAGTAGTAAAATATTAAATATCAATTCAAAGATATTTTTCTTTTCAGAGATTGAATTAACGTAAAGAAGAGAAAAGCTTTTGTCCTAAAAATAAACATGATAGATCTCACATGAAAAATCTTGGCGGTTCAATTAACAATCACTAACTTACATACCATAAATACAGAAAAAACATTTTCGAATTGCTTGTAATTATATAAATTTTACATGAACTCCCACCCATTTCAGAATTTAAAAAATTAATTTTTTTCTGCGACTAAACTAATCTTGCTGTATATTTTTCTGTTATTATTTAATTATGTTTTGTTACAGCTGCATGTAGAAAACAAGATGCTGATTTTAGCAATCTTGTTTCCTCTGTTGGAAACAACTGTTGGGCAGCGAACATTCCTAGACGCGATCCAAAGGCAATATTTAAAACAGGGAATACCTTTTCGCGAGAACATGTACCTCAATAATTTACCCGTGCTTCCGGAGTATCAATTCATAGTAGTAGGTTCCGGCCCCGCAGGGTCAGTCATTGCGAATAGGCTTTCTGAAGTCCGCCATTGGAACATTCTGCTCCTAGAAAAAGGTCTAGAAGGGAACGTATACAGTGACATTCCCTTTTCAAATCCTTTCATGGTCTTAGGCGATTTCAGCGTGATTAATGATGTGGAGAGGGAGGATAATGTTTGCCTAGGCCTAGAAGACAAAAGATGCCATTGGCCTTCCGGAAATGGAATAGGTGGAGCAACGCTAATTAACGGAATGATATACACCAGAGGACATCCTTCGGATTTCGACAGCTGGGCTCAGGCAGGGAATCCTGGATGGTCATACAAAGAAGTTTTACCTTATTTCTTGAAAAGTGAAAACATGTCTATAAAGTCATTAACCAAATCGCAATACCATTCCACAAAGGGGCCTCTTCACATCGACACTCCATTTACAACGAAATTAGGAAGACTTTTCTTAAAAGCAGGAGAAGAACTCGGATATCCCACTGTAGATTACAATAATCCAGGGACTATGGAAGGGTTTGGAACTACTCAGATAACAACAAAAAGAGGAAGGAGATTTAGTGCATCATCAGCATTTTTACTACCTGTAAAATCTAGGACTAATTTACACATTGTCAAAAATGCATTAGTTACAGAGATTTTAATAGACCCTTATACGAAGAAAGCGTATGGAATCAAGTATCTAAAGAACAATAAAGAAAGAACTGTACGTGCTAGAAACGAAGTGATTGTTTCTGGAGGCGCATTTGATTCACCGAAATTACTCATGCTATCGGGAATAGGACCGAAATCAAATCTACAGAGGTTGAACATACCGGTCATCGCGGATCTTCCAGTCGGAAAGAATTTACAGGAGCATCTTGGCACTCCAACTCTCTTGTTTTTAATCAACACAACAGATAGTTACAATGTACCTAAATTACTAAGATCATTGCCCATCGACTTCATTCAATGGTACAGCGGCGTTAAAAATATTTATGCCAATAATGGAGCAGAAGCATTGGCTTATTTGAAGACGAAGTACGCAGAAGGGAAACCGGATATCGAACTGATTATGTCCCCAACGTCCCTTATTGCAGACGGTGGCTTGATGTTGAGGAAGACGTTAGCTATCACAGAAGAGGTGTTCTTCAATACCTGGGGAAAACTGAAGTACGCTGAATCTTTTCAAATAGCTCCATTAATGATGTATCCGAGAAGCAGGGGCGAATTGAGGTTGAGAAGCAAAAACCCGAGAGACTCGCTACTGATTGATGGGAATTTTTTCTCAGATCCTTTTGACGTCAAAGTTCTGATCGAGGGGATAAGATCAGCGATAGAAATTACGGAAACAGAGACATTTAGAAAAATCGGTGCCAGGCTGTACCAGGAACCGTTATTCGGTTGCGAAGAGTACACCTTCAACACAGACGACTACTGGGAATGCGTCATAAGATCAGTACCTATACAGTACCACCACCAATGCGGGACCTGCAAGATGGGTCCAGACGAAGAAGACTCTGTGGTGGATACGAGGCTGCGTGTCCACGGAGTGGTCGGCCTGAGGGTCGCTGATGCTTCCATAATGCCCACGATGCCGGGAGTACACACGATGGCTGCATGCTACATGATCGGGGAGAAGGCTGCAGACATGATCAAGGAGGATTGGGAGTTCGAAGGTTGGCAATAGTGAGCATAGACAATACACAGGTATGGATATATGTAAAACGTTGTACATAATTAAAATAGTACAAATAAAGAGACTGATTTTACAAACCAAGTGAGGAATTGAAAATAATATTGTAGTATTTATTAATTGTAGTTTTCATTCAAATAAATTATTTATTTATACAATGTATGCAGCATAAACTATTAACAAAATCCCAAAGCCCTTATTCCATTGTTGATAAAATGTATCTATTGAGTTGTAAATGATTGTCAAGTTCAACAATTAACACTCTTCTGAATATAAAATTCCAACAAATTACGATTAGTTTTGATCCATATATACATGCACAAATGTCCTCTTTGTGTAACATTAAGAGGACCAGCATTCCAATAGACTTTTATAAAATAATGATACTGATTTCGAGAGAATTTCACTGTCCTGAACATTTCTGAAAAGTGAGTTACCTCGTGTTTCCCCGTGCAATATTCATTTATAAGGTTTTATATTGGGCAGATTAGTAACTTTTATTTTATTTTTTTAAATAAAACATACAGAAAATTAAAAATAAGTTTAATATACACAATAAATTATGAACAAACATGTTAATATATAGAATAAAGTTTACAAATATAAAATCATAACAATTTACTTTCAAGATAGACATCATCTTTCATTATTAAAAAAATCTTAAACGTTTGAAAATAATTGGCATTCTTATTTATAAGTTCATCTCGACAATTAAAAGGAAGTCAGGTGAATATCCCCGATGTAAAAGAAACATGAAACCAACACGCAGAGCCACAACTGGTTTGGTCAGGTTCAGGTAGCAATGCCCTATCACTTCCTCGAACTGGGAGCCAATATCCTGTTTGTTTTATTTTATTGTTGGAGAAACAGTTACATTTGGTTCGAGTTGATTTGATAGATCGCTCTGACGATGGTTCACAGTACATATCAGACGAGTTAGCTACAAGGAAGCGTTGTGTTTTCGATTCCCGAACAAGCCATTAACAATATTCGATGGTGTATTAATTTTATTCAATTACCCAATTACAATAAGAAAATGTGAAACATCAATTAAACGAAAATAGTTGTCCTTGAAATATTAAAGAACGGAAGGATTGGATTTTAATTGTGCCTCATGGATCCCACGATGATTTGCACAGAATGGTTTGGAACTTGATGAAAGGCTGATAGGTTATTGCAAATACTTGTTTAATCTTGTTTTAACAAAAAGATGTACTTCAATTCAATTAATGAAATTCTAAATGAAAAGTTTTTGGGCATATCTTACAACAATATATTATTTCAATGATTCAAAAATCATAAACTTAAATAATTAATAATATCATACATCATAATATCATCAACTGCATCTTTTAGAGTGCCTTTCGTTTCCATCTCATTCTAGACTCCACTAGCCAACTGGGTATCTTAATCTGATGAAGGGTAAGATTAAGTGAACTAAAATTAATCCCTCAAGGGCAAACAACTATAGTTGTACAACGTTGGACTATGTTCAACCACTAAACAAACTTGTATATCATGGACAAGGCTTCCAATAATATCATGGTCACTTTTTAAGTATTCTTATATATAAAAAATTAACATATTTAACAATGATACTAATAATAGCACGTTCTCAATAGTTGTTTGTTTATTCATTTAACAAGTTTTCAATAGTTCCCTTTACTTCATAAAGAGCGGAAGTAATCAGGGTTGGTTTTCAGGAAGGGGGAGTTACACAGGGCTGGTCCCGAACTTTAATATTTCTGTCAGGGTTCAAGGCAGATCCAGTTTGTGGTAACTTCTCTTCCCCCCCCCCCCTCCTACTAGCTTGCAATAAAAGTTTAAAGATTTATAAAAATATAGTATTTTTAAAAATAAATAACTCAACATTAGTATTGATTGAATTGAGGTCAATCAAAAAAGTTTGAGAGCATATGATGGAAGTTGGCTGTTGCCTACTAAAGTAACAATAGAAGGTAATACTTTACAGATTCACCAGTATTGTTTATTCAAATGCTATTACTCTGTGACATTCTTTTACCAAGGATAGTGACAAAAAAGCTAAATGAAAAATTATGAAAAACTAAAATATTAAATTGGGAAACTAGATATAAGTAATATTAAGCGAAATGAAGGTTGGAAGGGAAGAACTATATTATCTGATGATCAGTAAAAAAAAATTATATATAATTGAAATAAAGGTTGGAAGGGAAGAACTATATTACCTGATTTTTTTTTTTTTTTTTTTTTTTTTTTTCTCCTTTAGATGGCATTGGACACATCCATACAGCCAGATTAAAAAAAAGGACTATATATATATATATATTACCTGATGATCAGTAAAAAAATATTATATATAATTGTAAGTAGATGTAATGATAATGTGGGCAGATTAACAAGCATTATCATATCTAAAAACCTAATAATTAAAAATACCTTAAGCAGGTATACATTCTTGTTGCAAGAGTATAACAATAGTAATAATAGCAAATGACATATTTTGTGAAATCTAACACAAAATTTCAACAAAAAAGTAACAAAGAAAAACATTATTTGTTTCGAAAAGTTTCATCTAAATTAAATGAAAACGCCTTCAAATAGAGATCAATCTATGCTGGAAGTCAATAACAGATTTTAAGTCTTAGAATGTTTAAGAGTTAAGTTAAGGTTAGTTATCAGGGATATTGTCTTTCTGCAAAAAGAACTTGAAAAGGAAAAATCATGATTAGATGTAGAGTGTCTAAATAAATATGAAACAGTAAAAGAACATTAATAATTTTATTAGAAAATCTCAGGATTTTCATTGATTACACAATTAAAATATTTTGTTGAAAATGCATAGAAGATAAATTTAAGAAAATACAGATGCAGCTTGAAGATCACCAAGTAATAGTTGTAGCATTGATATAATATAAATTTAATACTGAGATTAAAGCATTTCTTATTCATAATTTAAAAAATAACAAGTGTTACAAAAGCAAAAATGGATGACTGAAGAATGCATTATAAAATTTGAAAATAAGACTGATAAATATTAAACCGGTTAATAATGATTTTAAACGAGCAGTGCTCGCATAAGGTTGGCATACTCTAACGCACCACCCCAAGTGCTGCTCGCAGGTTTCGACATGTTCGTATTACATACGACAAATCAATAGAATATAAATCAAAAATGACAAATCAAAAAAAATATATAAACTTTTTAAATATAATATAAAAAAACCTGATGTTTTATGTTACATTTTGTGGGGAAAAAAACAAGTGTAAAGGGGTTAATTAAAAGGTGTTAAAATTAACATAACACCAAACTAATTAATATTCTCAAAATAACCAATCAGGGTCTTCAGAAGATGGCAGTTGGGTTTCTATTTCTCAAAAATAATATTTACCATTTCTATAATGTTCAATTAAGATATAACACAAAATAAATATAGAAATATAAATATGGATATATATGATATATGATAATCAAATGGCTATGAACTTTGAAATAAATAAAAATTTAAAAAATCATTAGAGAAAAAATCAATAGTAGCTTTTAAGAAAGATTTTGAGATATTTTTAAATGCTGACACTTCCACAGTTTATAAATTTCAAATAGTGGTACTGACCACATGTAATAAAGCATAAATAAAACAAGATATAGGAGATATATAAACTCATTGATACATAGCAATCATTGGAAATCTTTAATGTATGTACACTGAACTGTATGTTAAAAAATAAACACTTAATCCATAATATAAGCCACAAAGCTTTATTTCGATTGTAATGAAGAAAAGGGATCAAAGTCTCCCAATTGAACTAGTTCTTTGCTTTTTTCCCAAAGTTCTCTTGCCAGTTCAGAGTTCTTAGCCACTTCACTAGGATTAGCAACTGCACAATCACTGAAAAACATCGTTAAAATTACAAAAGGCTACAAATTTGAAAGGAAAAAACAAGTTGTAAATCACAATGAACCGCTAAATATTATAATTTTATTTGGAATATATGATTTATATTCCATTTATTATTTTGATCTGATGAATCCGTTTGTTAAATGTAGAACTGATCATTCTTTGAAAGGGCGTAATAGAATAGTCTCAATTATAGCTGTTTCAGAAAACTGCATTTTTAGCAAAAAAGTTAAGCATCTTTCTTTAATTCTCTGACTTCTGGGACTAGCAGAAAACTTTCATTTTAACCTATTGTAACTTAAATATTGTTGGCATAATCCTATATCAAATAATATAATAATACTGGATTTAAAAAATAATAAGTAAATAGATGGTGTGTTTGAATTCATTTTTTTAACATTAACATTTTTTAAGTAATAATCAAAATATAACCTATGAGGCTCTAGAGTTAAATAATTCTATGGGTGCGCGTCTATATAAATGACTTACTCATAATACAATCCAGATTTTATGCTGTCGTCTAATGCACAGTACAATGTGGTCTGTGCTCCCTGCTCTGGTGACTTCAAAAACCATGATCCAAATTTTTGTAACATCCAGACAAACCATATGAATGTGAATGCTTTAGAGTCCAATAAATTGCGACCTATTTCAGAATACACAACACCTGGATGCAAGCTCACAGCCTTCACCTCAGTACCTGAAAAGGTAATAAATTTTTTCTATTTTATAAAAAGTTTTTAGTATTGCAATATTTTATTGCTGTTGCCCACCCAGCAAAGGATCGAGGAACTACTTTTCGTTTAGTCTTTAGTCTTTTTTGATCAGTTAAATTATAAATATTTTTAAAAATTGGCAAACCAAAAAGCCACTGTTCTGACTTCTTTAACAAAACATAGCCATTACACAAAATATAGCACAGTTTTTTAATTTAAACAGAAAAATATAATGCATCAATTAAAAAAATTAAACAAGCTACATCTAATTATTTCACTGTTATTTCAATATAGAGAATGCAGTGAAATGAGACATTTTCTCTATTAAACTATAAATTATTTTATCTATACATATAAAATGCTTTGTCCTGAATGACTGACGGATCAATGCACAGTAGAGACCTGAAACTTGGAGGGTGTGTTCTTTGTATGACGTAAGCATCCGATATGAAAGGATTTTCTGAAATTCTACCTCTAAGGGGACAAAAAAGGGGGGCAAAGTTTGTATGCTTGTTCATGTGTTTCTTACTCGCAAAATTTACATATCTTGGCTGAACAAAACAAATTAAGGAGCATAGTTCACTTCTTGCTGCTGCCATACGACAAGTGAAACCGTTATACTAAGTAATCCTTTTCAATAAATTCAATAACATTACATACTAATCCTTTAATGACACGAACAACAGTAAACTTCTGTCCGTCCCGTTTGTTAATTAGTGTCAATGTATGTTTCATGGCTGTGCTGATCCGTCTGTGATGAAACTTGATATGGATAATCTCAAGCCTGGGGAAGGACATAGGCTACTTTTTATCAACACCACTCAGGTGAAGTTTATATTAAACTGTAATCTGATTGACTAACACACCCAGCGGTCAATGCACAGCAGAAACCACTGAACTTTGCATCTTGAAATTCGCAGATAGGTTCTTTGTATGGCTTAAAAGAGCAATAAGAAAAGAATTTGGACAATTCCACCACCATTATAATTATTTTTCTATTCTATTCTATTCTATTTCAAAACAATACTAAGTGGGTACTGATATTTTAATATGCTCACTAGGGGGTACAAAATTACTAAACCGAACTTCAATTTCTAGAATGCTCACTGTCCATGTTTGAGAGAGTTAGAAACTACAATACCCTCTATAACACAAAGTTATGATAGATATGGAACCAAATAAAGCGATAATTAATAATAACTAGGAAATTTCTGTAGCACATCTCCTTCTTGTATACTGTAGTATAATAATACAGTGTATTATTGTTCTTAACACTTTCATCATATAAAATAGTATTCAATGAATTCATGTTTAATATTTTTGTAATAAATTTTAAAAATACATATTTAGTTTTCACCTACAAATTATTAAATTGTTATGATAAAAATTTTCAAAAATAAAAAATTTTAAAAATTGGCTTAACATTTTTAACAACTCCATATGCATGTAAAATATATTTCACCTTCTAATCGTTTTGCAAGTTCCAAGGTAAATAATACATTAGCTAGTTTGCTTCTTCCATAAGCACTCCAAGGCTCGTAATTGTTCTCCAAGTTTAAATCTTCTAAGAAAAGTGAATCACCTAAAATAAATTCTGTAATAGAATTTACATTATACATTTTTGATAGCATATTTCAATGCAAATTTTAAGAGATTAAAAGAGCTAGAGGTAAGATGCAACTAGTAATTTTAATATTAAAGTTGCTTTAATGAAATAGTTGTGTCAATTATTATCTATAGATGCACATTTTGGTGATCAGATCATAAGCACATGTTTAAACATTGAAAAGCAACAATTCCTTTAATAATTTCTTATAATAAGAATGAAAGTTTCTATTTGATATAATTTTTAGAGAGAAGAAAACACTTTATTGAAGCATTACAATCTGCCTGTTGTGGGCAATAAATAATGGTGCTATGTAGCTTACAATCATTCCATAAAAAATCAATGATATAAACGAAATAAATGCATAAATAAATATATACAAGCGAAAAAATTTTTACAAAAATAAAGTAAAAAAAAAATATATATAAAATAAAGAAACATAATAATAATAAGTAAAACATAAAAGAAATATACTGTACACATTCATACTCTATTTACAATTTGCCTGGGGTCCCCGAACTGAGCTTCTTCCTCATGAATGAGGGCAAAGCAGGAGTCCGGGGGGCCCCAGCCCCCTTTCCCAGCCGCGACATTGGCATTAAACGCCAATGGAAGCTGGTTAAGGGCGCTTCACACACACACACAGGTCGTGAGTGGAGAATCTGGCCAGTGCCAGTACTCCAAATAACATTATTATATCAGTTCTCGAGGCCATTGCCGGTTTAGGCGGCGGGGTGGGTTATATGGATGTGTGGAACTGGATAATGACTGAGCCAGGGGGTTGGGATGACAGGCAAGGTTTTGGTGAAAGTTTGAAAATTTAGTAGGGATGAGGTCGAGGACAAAAGGAATGTTGAGATCATTATGGAGGGTTTTGTTGGAGACATAATAAGGAGCATTGACAATAGTTCTCAGGACTTTGGATTGAAAGGATTGAATGCGTCTGATATTCGATTTTTTCGCGGTCCCCCACAGTTCCAGTCCATAGGTCCAAATAGGTTTGATGATGGACCTACTAATATACAAGACATATTAGTAGTTTATTGTCTATTGAAAGATGGGAGGTCCTACATAGTAATCTGTATAGTTGGCTGAATCGTCTGTTTAGTTCTTGTCTTTTGAGTCTGGTATGAGGATTCCATGTAAGTCTTTTGTCTAGGAGAAAGCCAAGGTATCGTACTGTGTCGGAAATGGGTAGGACGGTGATATAATTAAGAATAAAGACTATACCCCTTCTCAGAAAGCTTAGAAATCCAAGAAAATGTTGGCAATTTCTTATTGTAACCTTTCTTTTACAACCAATCAAACTAATTGATTCTCCAATCTTAATGACAGTTTTAAAAACCTTTTATAAAAACTAGTAATAAATGATATCATTACGGTTTATATTTCTGGATTAACTCTGGTATAATAAAAGATTAATTAAATCATCACTTAAGCATTAATACTTACAATATGAGTGACCAGTAGATGAAACATTTATTATCCTAGACGGTCCAGACTTAATCAAAATTGGCAATAACAGAACAGTTAGGAGAAAATGTCCGAGATGATTCGTACCAAAGTGACTTTCAAAACCATCAGCTGTTAGAGAGCGGTTGATCATAAGTACTCCTAGTGCAGAGAAATTCAGATTAAAAGATTATGTATAAATGTATTATATATGAGGTTGTAATAAATTGTGTTATTTAATTATGAAGCAAAAAAAAACCATTCTCCAGTCCAATTTTTTATTTTTTATTTACTATGAAGACGTTTCGACCCCTTGGGTCATTCTCAATTTCTTAAATGTCTATCAGGATTCATACAATATATCTCATATGGACGTCTATAATTTAAAAATTACTAGGAGATACATTCTTCTCCATGGTCATTATTGCTCTGCATTATACTTTGGACTGCAGTTGATTAAATATCATCAATTATAGTCCAGTAGAACCCATATTATAATGAATAAATTGTGTTTCTAAATTGTATAATTTCAAAAATCTGTTGAAAAATGTAAAACCCTCAGGTCATTTTGATGACCTATGGTTGCCATTGTCTTTTTGCTTCCTTGATACAATTTTGTAATATATTTTAGTTAAATAACACACACACACACTACTAATAATAAATAAACTTCAGATTATCCTAAGTATAACAGTGTTAAGTTTCTGATAGGTATAGCTTGTTAATATATAAGGAAATTTTATATAACATAAAACCTAAGAATCTTCTTAAAGATTAATTTAGCATTTTTCTACTAAAATCATTTATTGACATGTTTACTAACACCAACTACCAAATTCCACTCATTGAAGTTTTGTTTTTGGTATTGGTAATAGTATTAATTAAACGTTAAATCAATTAAAAATTATTTTCCATAATACAACTCTGAGGGTACTGACTTTTTTAACAAAACAAAGAGACAGTGGGAACATATCATGAGGGAATAGCCAAGCTAAGGAGAGGCAAAAACATACTAAGGTCTGAACTGGGACTGTATAAAAATTCTAAATTTAACAAAAGATAAAAATCAGCTATTCAGCTATTGAAAATCACTTGTGCAGACCAAAGGTGTAAGGATTACCCATGATTATTATAATAATTATTCAACAATATGAAAACAAAATTATAATGCTATAAAATCAGATGACACATTACATTACTATATTCCAAAAAATCAAAAAGTTATAGTTCTGGTTTTCTGATATTTTATAGATATTTTAATAAACATTAATAACATAAATTAAATCAAATATAAAAACCATGCATTAAACATTTATTATTTATTATTTAGTATTAAATAACATATGGATCATGATAAATCCATTAAGCAAGTATAAGAAACTTTTAATAAAAAGATCAATCAAACTTTGAGGTCGAGTTTGAGTCACAATCTGACTGAGTTTAACTTCTGACTTGATTTCTCAACAGGAATCGGTAAGAGATCTAAATGTAAACAGCCATGTCATCCAATTAGCCATAGCAGAATAAAGTGACGTAAAATGAACAAACAAACAAGTATACACTGCAAATTTTAACTGTTTTATATCTTAACAAAATATGTAACACGTGCTTTATTATCACCTACAGTAAGTTTAATTGTGAATGTGGAGTATTTTGATTTATTTTTTACTGCTTCTTTTATGTTTCAATTAAGTATTTTATGGTATTTGTGTTCAATTACCTATAGCAGTTTTAATATATACCCATAATAGACGATAAAGGATATTTTAGAATAAAAGATGAACAGTAATAACTACAACTACAAACATACAATATTACCAGCATTATTGATGAGTAAGTCAAGAGTTTTGTGAGAAGATGAGAATTCTTTGCAAAATTCTCTGACTGATTCTAAAGAAGACAAATCCAACTTTATGATTTCCAGTTTAGCTTCAGGGACAGCGCTACGAATCTCTTTTGCAGCCTCTTCTGCCCTTTCTAAACTACGGCAGGCCATCACCACAAGAGCTCCTAAAAACATTATGGGAAAATAAAATTAATATAATAAAATGAATAGTCAAATGATATACTAGACCTTAATTTTATTTTACAAGTTGCAAAAAAATTAGCAGTTATTCCAAAAAATTGTAAAAGTATAGATACCATAAGAATCAAAATTAATTCACAACGTAGGAATAACCTTGCTTGCGACTTGTGTACATTCAACAGATCTGAACTATATGTAGTAGCCAAATGAGTATCACCTATAAATCTGATAATTAATAATTTTAAAAGTAATTATCGATCAAAATATAGTTCACCTGTATTCAGTGAAGTCAAATTTCAATTTATTAAAATGAAACGTTTTTAATAAACATTTCTTTTATTTTTTTTAATAAATTTAAAAAGTTTTAAGTGCACCTCTCTTAGCTAGATCTAAAGCAGTGTATTTTCCTATGCCAGTGTTACACCCTGTGACAATCGCCACTTGTCCATCTAGCCTCTTCTGGCTTTGGCATTTGCTACTGAATATCCACCCCATCTGAAAATGAAATTTTTAATAATTAATACATAACTTCTATTTCCTTTTTTTAATCAATGTCGTACATGATCCACTATAATAGGAATAGGAAACTAATATTAATTTTTGATCAGCTAAACTGGTTCAAAAAATCTCTATGTTTTGAGTCAAAAGAGTAGCAAAGTTGTGACTATTCTTGTGAAAACAGGGAAATTTTGGTAATGATTTACATTCAACCTTTCCCATTAAATCTTATTCAATACCAAAAGTACAAAATGGGACAACTGCTTAGAAATGGCTCCTAATGAATTTAAGGCACTGAACTAGCGCTATCTACCAAAATTTGTGGTAACTACTTTGAATTCAACTGTAATATTCCTTATTTAATATTAGTAAAATTATTTCTGCTTAGATTGTATGTTTTAATTGACGGAGTCGTTGAACTGTCAGATGAGGCGGATTTATTCTAAATAAAGGACACTAGTGTATGAGCAAAAGGTATTACTAGGTGCTCAAAAGGGATCTACATCTCCCTACTGCTTTAAAATATCTCGATATAGACAACGTATTTAGAAAACTTATGAGATCTTTACCAAGGATATTACAGAAGACGATGATATCTTCATTACTGTTAACTTAGTTAATATTATTTTTGGACGTATATAGGTCGTGTGTGAGATTGTAGAAACGTGGTACGCCGAAATGCCACTTTCGGTAAATTTATTAACGACTAAGTTTATTCCAGAAAATTAAATCTTCTTACCCATATATGACTAAAAGGCTAAGCGGTTTTAAATTGTATTATTACTAAAGAGGACCGACGAACGCAAGTAATGGCTAAACTTATTTCCAGTGACCACAATGGAAGAACCAGCTCCTCAATCTCTTTCATCAGAATATCGTGAAGATCCAGTTGCAGGAATTTATTATTCACATTTTGCGCTTCTTCTTTCTTCCTTGGAGCTACAGGCCGGTGAAAAAATCGAGAATCGCTTCCACCCATCTGTCTTCAGCCCTCGGCCGCCAATTTGGCACCGAATCTATAATTCAAAATCCTATTGGGGCTTCTGTTTCAAATAGTTGTCAATTTGGTAATTTGGTAAAACATATCTATCTCTTATCACAATAAATTTTGTCTTGCTTTCATTCCGAATCCCACTTTTCTTTTCTTTTTTTTCATTTACTAGAAAGGAAACGCTAATTCTTCGACGTATTTTTTTTTATAGGTAGGCCACTTACGTTTACTGGTCGAAAGTAACTGTTTTTAATTATTGTATACTCATTCATCTGTTTATACAGATCTATAATAATTTCTCAAAATCAATTCGTCAGGCCTATATACATGTAATAATTAAAAACCGAAAAAGTGCCATTTATGGTTACAAATCGCTCCTTCAAAAGAACGATGCCATAACTAAAAAAAACCTAATTTTTCAATAGAGGTATTTGACAACAGGAAGATGTGCGTTTGCTATGCACTGGTGAGGTTCTCGAAGAAGTGGACCACTTTCCCTACTTAGGAACCATCATTAGCAGGTCTGGTAAAATAGTCCAAGAAGTGAGTAATAGAATCAATAAAGCAAATAAGATATATTACCAGATCAGTAATAGCATAGTTAGCCACCGAAATGTAGGGAAAGCGACGAAACTTCACATATTTAAAGCAATATACCTCCTAACACTTACATATGGGAGTGAAAGTTGGGTCATACTTGACAAGGACATCAGCCGGACAACAGGAGCTGAAATGAAATACCTTCGCAGAATGGTCGGTAAAACAAGGAGGGGCCGAGCGCGGAATATAAACATAAAGAATCAGCTGCAGGTAGCAGAACTGAAGACCTCCATCGAAAAAAGACAGCTCAAGTGGTTCGGCCATGTCTGTCGCATGGACGAAGAATGGCTTCCTAGAAAGGTTATGGAAGCCCGCCCGATAGGCAGAAGACCCCGTGGATGCCCGAGAATCCTCTATGAGGATTATATCCAAAGAATAGGAGGTAAAAGAGGAAAAACCCTGGCTAAAATGATGAGGAGTTGTCTAGACCAGGAAGAATGGCTCCAATAGATTGAGGTCCCTCTACACTAAATGGCAGAAAGAGGTAGCGAAAAAAAAAAAAGTATTTGACAGTTCTATGAGAGTCAAAAAAATAAAAATTTCGGTATTGGTAAAGTAAAGTATTCCTATTGTAATGATGGTATTGAAGTTCTTTTATTAACCATTAGAAACTTTTTTCATTTTTACTTGTCACTATTCCGATAAAACTTCAAGTTCAAACATGATAAAACTCAAAATATAACAATACTAGCTTATGCCCGCAGCTTCGCTCGCGTGGAATTTGGTCTGCCACATAAAGTTTTGTGAAAGATCATTTTAAATAAATAATTTAATTATTTTTTTAAAATATAAGTTACTCGTACATCCAAAATTTCAGATGTCTAACTTCAAAACTGACGGATTCTATACAACCTTTGAACCCCTATTATATTAAAAGGGAAACCGTTGGGGTGGAATTATCCAAATTTCTTTCTTAAACTATACAAAGAACCTATCTACAAATTTCAAGATGCTAAGTTCCTGATTTGTCTCTAATTATGTACTATAACGGGGGGAGCACATGCCCCCATGCCCCCACATAAATCTTCCCTTGCTCTAGCCTATGATGTATAACCTACTTTACTTAATAAGTTTCATACAAATCCGTTCAGTAGTTTTTGCGTGAATGAGTAACAAACTTTCGCATTTATAATAATAGTAGGATATCAAAACAATAATTTCACTCATGTTCTTTCTGTTATTTTAACAACTATTATCATCTGATTTGCCTTTGAATATGTACTATAATGGATTCTCCACAGTACCTAAAAAACTGTCGGGGGGGCACGTGCCCCCGTGCGCCCCCCCTAAATCCGCGCTTGCTATAGCCTATGTGTTATTCTGATGTATAACCTATATTACTGTAAAGTTTCATCCAAATCCGTTCAGTAGTGTTTGCGTGAAAGAGAGACAAATATACAAACTTTCACATTTATAATATTAGTAAGATAAGATAAGATTAAACATGGAACATCAGATATGTCGTTCATGAATTAAAAAGCTTCAACCAATACAATTGCTACTGAAGGCTTATTGGCATATATAAAATTTTCATTTTTGGGTTAAATCGTTCTTTTGAAAGAGCGATATGTTTCATATTACCATATTCTGTTCATTAGTAATTGAACATTACTGGTAATTTCCGTTGAAACTAACACAGAAGGTGAGGTCGATGACTTTACACAAAAGCAATTGGAAACAGTTCCCATTGGCGCTGGCAATGACCGCTTGTAATTATTATAGGTGTCGTAGCCAAAGAGAATTCCGAACACAATTCGAAATTTAGAAAATACTTTTGCTGTTCTTTATATTTTTAAACAAAATTTGTTTACCTTGTATGTGAATCTTACTACGTAAAATGCATTGACAGAAAATATTATACATGGAGGATTTACTAAAGCAGATCCATAGATGTTTCCTGCACAATCAAAACGAATTCTTGGGTTCGTTGCTATCATTTGCATATAAACACTATCTTCACGAGTTTAATTAAATCTCCAATTCTCTCAATCTTCTAAATCTAATCCTCTTCAAATTCCACACGAGTTCTTGTTAATGATACTTCATTAAATTAAGTGTACAAAATCGGTTAAAATAATTATTATTTTGGTGTGTGTGTGTGTGTGTGTGTGTGTGTGTGTGTGTGTGTCTGTGTCTGTGTCTGTGCCTGTGTCTGTGTCTGTGTCTGTGTCTGTATCTGGGCAAATAATCAATCTATATCCGACATAGCAGAATTAAGATAAACAATATTTTTATCACTTTGTCAAATTTATTTTTCGATAGGAGTTTCAAATTCCTCAATGCATTGTCGATATTACAGATGAACACGTATACAATATTTGTTTAATTAGAATTTATAATATAAATATTTCAATACTTATTATTTTCTATTTTAACTTTATTCGTAATACCCGTGAAGATGGTTAAGCTGTCCCTCGAAAGGGACGTTAAACAGGGGTCCCAAGCCTGTACGAAGTCAGGTACTCGTTAAAAATCCCAATCCTAATTAAACCTGAAGAGGCAAAATTTAGGACTCCTATTGCAGCATCATCCGAAAGTGGCATTTTATCAAACAAACAGAAAAAACTCGTGAAGATAGTGTTTATATGCAAATGATAGCAACGAACCCAAGAATTCGTTTTGATTGTGCAGGAAACATCTATGGATCTGCTTTAGTAAATCCTCCATGTATAATATTTTCTGTCAATGCATTTTACGTAGTAAGATTCACATACAAGGTAAACAAATTTTGTTTAAAAATATAAAGAACAGCAAAAGTATTTTCTAAATTTCGAATTGTGTTCGGAATTCTCTTTGGCTACGACACCTATAATAATTACAAGCGGTCATTGCCAGCGCCAATGGGAACTGTTTCCAATTGCTTTTGTGTAAAGTCATCGACCTCACCTTCTGTGTTAGTTTCAACGGAAATTACCAGTAATGTTCAATTACTAATGAACAGAATATGGTAATATGAAACATATCGCTCTTTCAAAAGAACGATTTAACCCAAAAATGAAAATTTTATATATGCCAATAAGCCTTCAGTAGCAATTGTATTGGTTGAAGCTTTTTAATTCATGAACGACATATCTGATGTTCCATGTTTAATCTTATCTTATCTTACTAATATTATAAATGTGAAAGTTTGTATATTTGTCTCTCTTTCACGCAAACACTACTGAACGGATTTGGATGAAACTTTACAGTAATATAGGTTATACATCAGAATAACACATAGGCTATAGCAAGCGCGGATTTAGGGGGGGCGCACGGGGGCACGTGCCCCCCCGACAGTTTTTTAGGTACTGTGGAGAATCCATTATAGTACATATTCAAAGGCAAATCAGATGATAATAGTTGTTAAAATAACAGAAAGAACATGAGTGAAATTATTGTTTTGATATCCTACTATTATTATAAATGCGAAAGTTTGTTACTCATTCACGCAAAAACTACTGAACGGATTTGTATGAAACTTATTAAGTAAAGTAGGTTATACATCATAGGCTAGAGCAAGGGAAGATTTATGTGGGGGCATGGGGGCATGTGCTCCCCCCGTTATAGTACATAATTAGAGACAAATCAGGAACTTAGCATCTTGAAATTTGTAGATAGGTTCTTTGTATAGTTTAAGAAAGAAATTTGGATAATTCCACCCCAACGGTTTCCCTTTTAATATAATAGGGGTTCAAAGGTTGTATAGAATCCGTCAGTTTTGAAGTTAGACATCTGAAATTTTGGATGTACGAGTAACTTATATTTTAAAAAAATAATTAAATTATTTATTTAAAATGATCTTTCACAAAACTTTATGTGGCAGACCAAATTCCACGCGAGCGAAGCTGCGGGCATAAGCTAGTATTGTTATATTTTGAGTTTTATCATGTTTGAACTTGAAGTTTTATCGGAATAGTGACAAGTAAAAATGAAAAAAGTTTCTAATGGTTAATAAAAGAACTTCAATACCATCATTACAATAGGAATACTTTACTTTACCAATACCGAAATTTTTATTTTTTTGACTCTCATAGAACTGTCAAATACTTTTTTTTTTTTCGCTACCTCTTTCTGCCATTTAGCGTAGAGGGACCTCAATCTATTGGAGCCATTCTTCCTGGTCTAGACAACTCCTCATCATTTTAGCCAGGGTTTTTCCTCTTTTACCTCCTATTCTTTGGATATAATCCTCATAGAGGATTCTCGGGCATCCACGGGGTCTTCTGCCTATCGGGCGGGCTTCCATAACCTTTCTAGGAAGCCATTCTTCGTCCATGCGACAGACATGGCCGAACCACTTGAGCTGTCTTTTTTCGATGGAGGTCTTCAGTTCTGCTACCTGCAGCTGATTCTTTATGTTTATATTCCGCGCTCGGCCCCTCCTTGTTTTACCGACCATTCTGCGAAGGTATTTCATTTCAGCTCCTGTTGTCCGGCTGATGTCCTTGTCAAGTATGACCCAACTTTCACTCCCATATGTACGTGTTAGGAGGTATATTGCTTTAAATATGTGAAGTTTCGTCGCTTTCCCTACATTTCGGTGGCTAACTATGCTATTACTGATCTGGTAATATATCTTATTTGCTTTATTGATTCTATTACTCACTTCTTGGACTATTTTACCAGACCTGCTAATGATGGTTCCTAAGTAGGGAAAGTGGTCCACTTCTTCGAGAACCTCACCAGTGCATAGCAAACGCACATCTTCCTGTTGTCAAATACCTCTATTGAAAAATTAGGTTTTTTTTAGTTATGGCATCGTTCTTTTGAAGGAGCGATTTGTAACCATAAATGGCACTTTTTCGGTTTTTAATTATTACATGTATATAGGCCTGACGAATTGATTTTGAGAAATTATTATAGATCTGTATAAACAGATGAATGAGTATACAATAATTAAAAACAGTTACTTTCGACCAGTAAACGTAAGTGGCCTACCTATAAAAAAAAATACGTCGAAGAATTAGCGTTTCCTTTCTAGTAAATGAAAAAAAAGAAAAGAAAAGTGGGATTCGGAATGAAAGCAAGACAAAATTTATTGTGATAAGAGATAGATATGTTTTACCAAATTACCAAATTGACAACTATTTGAAACAGAAGCCCCAATAGGATTTTGAATTATAGATTCGGTGCCAAATTGGCGGCCGAGGGCTGAAGACAGATGGGTGGAAGCGATTCTCGATTTTTTCACCGGCCTGTAGCTCCAAGGAAGAAAGAAGAAGCGCAAAATGTGAATAATAAATTCCTGCAACTGGATCTTCACGATATTCTGATGAAAGAGATTGAGGAGCTGGTTCTTCCATTGTGGTCACTGGAAATAAGTTTAGCCATTACTTGCGTTCGTCGGTCCTCTTTAGTAATAATACAATTTAAAACCGCTTAGCCTTTTAGTCATATATGGGTAAGAAGATTTAATTTTCTGGAATAAACTTAGTCGTTAATAAATTTACCGAAAGTGGCATTTCGGCGTACCACGTTTCTACAATCTCACACACGACCTATATACGTCCAAAAATAATATTAACTAAGTTAACAGTAATGAAGATATCATCGTCTTCTGTAATATCCTTGGTAAAGATCTCATAAGTTTTCTAAATACGTTGTCTATATCGAGATATTTTAAAGCAGTAGGGAGATGTAGATCCCTTTTGAGCACCTAGTAATACCTTTTGCTCATACACTAGTGTCCTTTATTTAGAATAAATCCGCCTCATCTGACAGTTCAACGACTCCGTCAATTAAAACATACAATCTAAGCAGAAATAATTTTACTAATATTAAATAAGGAATATTACAGTTGAATTCAAAGTAGTTACCACAAATTTTGGTAGATAGCGCTAGTTCAGTGCCTTAAATTCATTAGGAGCCATTTCTAAGCAGTTGTCCCATTTTGTACTTTTGGTATTGAATAAGATTTAATGGGAAAGGTTGAATGTAAATCATTACCAAAATTTCCCTGTTTTCACAAGAATAGTCACAACTTTGCTACTCTTTTGACTCAAAACATAGAGATTTTTTGAACCAGTTTAGCTGATCAAAAATTAATATTAGTTTCCTATTCCTATTATAGTGGATCATGTACGACATTGATTAAAAAAAGGAAATAGAAGTTATGTATTAATTATTAAAAATTTCATTTTCAGATGGGGTGGATATTCAGTAGCAAATGCCAAAGCCAGAAGAGGCTAGATGGACAAGTGGCGATTGTCACAGGGTGTAACACTGGCATAGGAAAATACACTGCTTTAGATCTAGCTAAGAGAGGTGCACTTAAAACTTTTTAAATTTATTAAAAAAAATAAAAGAAATGTTTATTAAAAACGTTTCATTTTAATAAATTGAAATTTGACTTCACTGAATACAGGTGAACTATATTTTGATCGATAATTACTTTTAAAATTATTAATTATCAGATTTATAGGTGATACTCATTTGGCTACTACATATAGTTCAGATCTGTTGAATGTACACAAGTCGCAAGCAAGGTTATTCCTACGTTGTGAATTAATTTTGATTCTTATGGTATCTATACTTTTACAATTTTTTGGAATAACTGCTAATTTTTTTGCAACTTGTAAAATAAAATTAAGGTCTAGTATATCATTTGACTATTCATTTTATTATATTAATTTTATTTTCCCATAATGTTTTTAGGAGCTCTTGTGGTGATGGCCTGCCGTAGTTTAGAAAGGGCAGAAGAGGCTGCAAAAGAGATTCGTAGCGCTGTCCCTGAAGCTAAACTGGAAATCATAAAGTTGGATTTGTCTTCTTTAGAATCAGTCAGAGAATTTTGCAAAGAATTCTCATCTTCTCACAAAACTCTTGACTTACTCATCAATAATGCTGGTAATATTGTATGTTTGTAGTTGTAGTTATTACTGTTCATCTTTTATTCTAAAATATCCTTTATCGTCTATTATGGGTATATATTAAAACTGCTATAGGTAATTGAACACAAATACCATAAAATACTTAATTGAAACATAAAAGAAGCAGTAAAAAATAAATCAAAATACTCCACATTCACAAGTAAAGTTTCATCCAAATCCGTTCAGTAGTGTTTGCGTGAAAGAGAGACAAATATACAAACTTTCACATTTATAATATTAGTAAGATAAGATAAGATTAAACATGGAACATCAGATATGTCGTTCATGAATTAAAAAGCTTCAACCAATACAATTGCTACTGAAGGCTTATTGGCATATATAAAATTTTCATTTTTGGGTTAAATCGTTCTTTTGAAAGAGCGATATGTTTCATATTACCATATTCTGTTCATTAGTAATTGAACATTACTGGTAATTTCCGTTGAAACTAACACAGAAGGTGAGGTCGATGACTTTACACAAAAGCAATTGGAAACAGTTCCCATTGGCGCTGGCAATGACCGCTTGTAATTATTATAGGTGTCGTAGCCAAAGAGAATTCCGAACACAATTCGAAATTTAGAAAATACTTTTGCTGTTCTTTATATTTTTAAACAAGATTTGTTTACCTTGTATGTGAATCTTACTACGTAAAATGCATTGACAGAAAATATTATACATGGAGGATTTACTAAAGCAGATCCATAGATGTTTCCTGCACAATCAAAACGAATTCTTGGGTTCGTTGCTATCATTTGCATATAAACACTATCTTCACGAGTTTAATTAAATCTCCAAATCTCTCAATCTTCTAAATCTAATCCCCTTCAAATTCCACACGAGTTCTTGTTAATGATACTTCATTAAATTAAGTGTACAAAATCGGTTAAAATAATTATTATTTTGGTGTGTGTGTGTGTGTGTGTGTGTGTCTGTGTGTGTGTGTGTGTGTGTGTGTGTGTGTGTGTGTGTGTGTGTGTGTGTGTGTGTGTGTGTGTGTGTCTGTCTGTCTGTGTGTGTCTGTGTGTGTCTGTGTGTGTCTGTGTGTGTCTGTGTGTCTGTGTCTGTGTCTGTGTCTGTGTCTGTGTTTGATACACACACACACACACACACACACACAGTTAGACTCTAATTCAGTCTAATCTGCAAATTCCACATGAGTTCTTTATAACGATAGTTCATTATTGCGTGTATTGGTGAAATTAGTTGACAAAGTTATGAATTAGATTGAAAAAACAATGAATTTTGCTAAAAGAGCTCTATTTTTTATAAACCTTAAAAACAAGGAATGAAATAATAAAATCAGATTTGATGATAAAAACATTTTTGGGATAACCGGAATAAATGACAAATTAATACCCATAATAACATAGTTTAATTAGAAATAATATTATAACCCTACTTGTATTGAATATATGCCATGCTTGTGTGTTAACTTACGTGAAAGAGGAACGCTGCCTTACGTAGTAGAGAAGAAACTAGTGGTGGGGCCGAAATAACGTAACAGTCTAAAATAACGTGTTATTGGAAAATAACGGTTACTGTGATAACGTGTTACCAGAACGAGCTCGTTATTGGAATAACTCCTTCATCGTTTCACTCGCCAATAACCAAATAGCACTTCGACATGATTTCAATAAGAGCTGAAGGCCGAGGCGTTTTCGTTCCCAATTACTGATTGAAAAATTAACAAAAAAATTCCAAGTAAATATGTTTTAAAACAATAAAACTGCCTTAGACGTTATTGAAGCAGCGACATCTATTAGACGTTATCGGAACTATTAAACAGTTATTGGCTTCGTTGCCTATTTTTTGCGAATATAGAAGTATTTCATTCACAATTACTGATTGAAAAATTAACAAAAAAATCGGACTTGCTAATTCGGACAAAAAAATGGAAAAAATTCAAAGTAAATATGTTTTAAAACAATAAAACTGTTTTATTAGATGTTAGTCATGTGGCGCTGCCTACGTTATCGAATCGGTTATCGGAACTATTAAACAGTTATTGGCTTCATTGCCTATTTTTTGCGAATATAGAAGTAGTTCATTCACAATTACTGATTTAAAAATTAACAAAAAAATCGGACTTGCTAATTCGGACAAAAAAATGGAAAAAATTCAAAGTAAATATGTTTTAAAACCATAAAAATGCCTTAGATGTTAGTCATGTGGCGCTGCCAACGTTATCGAATCAGTTATCGGAACTATTAAACAGTTATTGGCTTCGTTGCCTATTTTTTGGGAATATAGAAGTATTTCATTCACAATTACTGATTGAAAAATTAACGAAAAAATCAAACTTGCTAATTCGCACAAAAAAATGCCAAGTAAATATGTTTTAAAACCATAAATAAAACTGCCTTAAACGTTATTGAAGCAGCGACATCTATTAGACGTTATCGGAACTATTAAAGAGTTATTGGCTTTGTTGCCTCTTGTTTTTGCGAATATAGAAGGATTTCATTCACAATTACTGATTGAAAAATTAACAAAAAAATCAAACTTGCTACTTCGCACAAAAATATGGAAAAAATTCAAAGTAAATATGTTTTAAAACAATAAAACTGTTTTATTAGATGTTAGTCATGTGGCGCTGCCTACGTTATCGAATCGGTTATCGGAACTATTAAACAGTTATTGGCTTCATTGCCTATTTTTTGCGAATATAGAAGTAGTTCATTCACAATTACTGATTTAAAAATTAACAAAAAAATCGGACTTGCTAATTCGGACAAAAAAATGGAAAAAATTCAAAGTAAATATGTTTTAAAACCATAAATAAAACTGCTTTAGGCGTTATTGAAGCAGCGACATCTATTAGACGTTATCGGAACTATTAAAGAGTTATTGGCTTCGTTGCCTATTTTTTGCGAATATAGAAGTATTTCATTCACAATTACTGATTGAAAAATTAACGAAAAAATCAGACTTGCTAATTCGGACAAAAATATGGAAAAAATTCAAAGTAAATATGTTTTAAAACCATAAAAATGCCTTAGATGGTAGTCATGTGGCGCTGCCTACGATATCGAATCAGTTATCGGAACTATTAAACAGTTATTGGCTTCGTTGCCTATTTTTTGGGAATATAGAAGTATTTCATTCACAATTACTGATTGAAAAATTAACAAAAAAATCGGACTTGCTAATTCGGACAAAAAAATGGAACAAATTAAAAGTAAATATGTTTTAAAACCATAAAAATGCCTTAGATGTTAGTCATGTGGCGCTGCCAACGTTATCGAATCAGTTATCGGAACTATTAAACAGTTATTGGCTTCGTTGCCTATTTTTTGGGAATATAGAAGTATTTCATTCACAATTACTGATTGAAAAATTAACGAAAAAATCAAACTTGCTAATTCGCACAAAAAAATGCCAAGTAAATATGTTTTAAAACCATAAATAAAACTGCCTTAAACGTTATTGAAGCAGCGACATCTATTAGACGTTATCGGAACTATTAAAGAGTTATTGGCTTTGTTGCCTCTTGTTTTTGCGAATATAGAAGGATTTCATTCACAATTACTGATTGAAAAATTAACAAAAAAATCAAACTTGCTACTTCGCACAAAAAATGGAAAAAATATCAAGTAAATATTTTTTAAAACCATAAAACTGCCTTAGATGTTAGTCATGAGGTTATCGGAACTATTATGCCAATATGAAATATAAAATATATATGGAAATATTCCTGCATTTCCTACCTATGGAAAAGCATTGACAATGCTAATAGGCACCATAGATTTGTTTAAGAGGGTGACTAGTTATTATAGTATGAACACAAAGTAGCAAAATACTGTAATGGAGATTACTGTACAACAATAAATTATAAAATGCAATTGATGATGAAAGGATATAATGAATTTAAAATACTAATATAATGATAAGCTTTTATTAGATAATGAAGTACAAAAAGGAAGAACTACAGATAATTAATTAATACCATAGCCTAAATAATTTTACTATAAAAAAAATAAATAGTTTCTCCAAATCAAAAACAATAAATATGTGTATTATGAAGTTCGTTATGAACATCCACAAATTTAATAAACTCAATAAACAACAGAAACACAAAATATAAAATTGTTAATATTAATCAATAATGCATAAATTTGTTTTATGTTAACAGGGATATATACTGATTTAATGTAGAACATTTATATATACGACTATACCAGTACATTACAGAAGGTAAAACAGGTATTTGATCCTATTAAAGATCAAACAGAAAAATCTGCCAGCTGTATAGAACTATATTCGCTCCTTCAAAAGAACTACATATAACATAAACTCAAAATTAGGCATTTTTTAGTTAAGCTTTCAGAAGCAATTGTATTGATTGATTCAGAATTCAGAAAGAGCATATCTGATATTCCGTTTCCAACATTTTTAATAAAGTCATATTTTGAGTTGTATTATGTTTGAACTTGAAGTTTTATGGGAATAATGGCATTGAAAGAAAAAGTTTCAAGGTTTTAAAAATTTTCTAGTCGTTAGTAAAAGAATTTTGTATCAATAACCAAATTTTTTATTTTTTTAACTCACATGTAACTTTCAAATATCTCCATTGCAATATTAGGTTTTTTGAGTAATAACACCGTTCTTTTGAAGGAATGATATGTGAGGAACACATTTAAAAATGTATTCATAAAAAAAAAAAAAGGTGGAAAAATTACAGGCATCTAACTTGTACATACGACTCTTCGTAAAAATAATTACTCATTATATTTTGAAATATTCTAAATAATAAAACAACAATTGTCTCGATTTAACAGAAACCTTTTTTCTGTTTCACAAGGTTTATCATTATTAGCTCTTGGTTATAATGAAATAAGCAAATGAATTAAAATAAACAATAATTTAACACCTATAGCTTTAATTGGTTACACTTAAATAGTCATAAGTCGTAGAAGACAGCATAAGAGGCACTGTAATCTAAATATATTCACTTCGAAAGAACCGACCACAAAAGTATGGTTGAAGCCATTACTGGGAACTCTAAACTCAGGAAGATTCTTCAGGGTTTGGTACTAGGCTAGGACCTTTACAGTTTCTAAAACAAGCAAAGAAGTTTTATTCGACTAATAGACTATTAGTTAACAAATAGATTAAAAAAAATAATTAATTAAGCTTATTCATTTAATGATATTACCATTTCAGCCACTCTACTCTCAAAAACCTAATTTATTTTTAAGTACATACAAAGTTTATCTTTAAGTGCTTCTCACTTTCTCTTTACCAGATTATTATAACTATATAAAGCTAAAATGAATAAATACTTAAATAACTATCCAGTAGACAGAATAAAAAGGAAGCATAAGCTCATCTTAATGATTCATTTAATACATGACTATTGCTGCAGACATTACTTGTGATTACGTCGTGTAAACTGTAGTAGGAGCACTTGAAGAGTTATGGCAGAAGTTCAGTGCACTCTGATCTAATTTTAACAATGTCACAGAATAAATTAAAACCTTATTAATACTTTTTATTTTAACTACATTTTTATATACAGGATAAACTATCTTTAAAAATCTGTTTAATAGTATTAGTTGATTTTGTTTATGTATTAAGGATATAATTTGGGTGGAAGTCAGAAAATATTCTTTTTAACTTCAAAGACTTGTTTTTAAATTTCAGAAAAATAGTTAATAGCTATCAATATAATTAATATTTAATTTTTACTAAAATAAACATAACAACAAATTTGATAATTAAGTTTTAAAAGAAAACAATTGTATACCTTACTTTCTGTAAACATCCAATTTTAGGAATCAAAACTTCTCTGTAGACTGCCTAAAAATTTCTTGATTATAATTCCATTTATTAATAAATTAAAATGAGGTCAATCTAAAGCATTTATAAAATGTATTGATTGCACCCCCCTCACCAATTCAATACATCATTTGAATTATCCAGTTTATTATATATAGGTATTACATAATTGTAAATGTTATACTTACTTTTTTTTATTGAAAATAATATTTGTTGCACAACTGTCTCTCTTCATTTAAATTATTCTTATAATGTCAAGTTCTTCTCTTGATTGCTTAAGGAAAGAAAGAAAAAAGGAAAAGGTGGGGGAAAAAAGACTTTAAAAGTATTATAATTTTAGAAGGGAAAAACTTGGCTTTCATTCTTTTTCATGTGCAGTACTACAAGTGTTGTTGAAGCATTAAAATCTCGATTTAAAATTGAAAGTGAATTCCTATAAAATAAATGAAATCAATTATATATCACATAATATAATATATTATAAATAGTTTTATAAATTTATGTAAGTTGACGTACCTTATTTTAATGAAAATAATGTTTTTGGTACAACTGTCTCTGTCATTTTAATTTTCCTTTAATCTGTTTTTTAATCCTGAATTCCAATCTTTCTTGAATAATTTTTTTTATATTATTTCTGGTTTTACTTGAGTCGTTGTATTTATTATTTTAAATCTCCAAATGTGTTAATTATGTAAAGACCATAAGATAGTACTGCTTGATATCTTTTTAGATATTCTTCATGATGCAACTCATGAACGCAGTTGAAAATAAAAAATAAACTTAGAGAAACAAATTTTTCATTCTCACCCCATATTCTTCCCTCCTCTATTCAAGATCAATTTTCTGAAAGAGGTTAAATTCATGTTCCATTCTAGCAATCAGACAGTCGACTGCTTCTTCATTAAAATTAACTAGTAATTAAAAAGTAAGTATAACATTTACAATTATGTAATACCTATATATAATAAACTGGATAATTCAAATGATGTATTGAATTGGTGAGGGGGGTGCAATCAATACATTTTATAAATGCTTTAGATTGACCTCATTTTAATTTATTAATAAATGGAATTATAATCAAGAAATTTTTAGGCAGTCTACAGAGAAGTTTTGGTTCCTAAAATTGGATGTTTACAGAAAGTAAGGTATGCAATTGTTTATCTTTTAAAACTTAATTATCAAATTTGTTGTTATGTTTATTTTAGTAAAAATTAAATATTAATTATATTGATAACTATTAACTCTTTTTCTGAAATTTAAAAACAAGTCTTTGAAGTTAAAAAGAATATTTTCTGACTTCCACCCAGATTATATCCTTAATACATAAACAAAATCAACTAATACTATTAAACAGATTTTTAAAGATAGTTTATCCTGTATATAAAAATGTAGTTAAAATAAAAAGTATTAATAAGGTTTTAATTTATTCTGTGACATTGTTAAAATTAGATCAGAGTGCACTGAACTTCTGCCATAACTCTTCAAGTGCTCCTACTACAGTTTACACGACGTAATCGCAAGTAATGTCTGCAGCAATAGTCATGTATTAAATGAATCATTAAGATGAGCTTATGCTTCCTTTTTATTCTGTCTACTGGATAGTTATTTAAGTATTTATTCATTTTAGCTTTATATAGTTATAATAATCTGGTAAAGAGAAAGTGAGAAGCACTTAAAGATAAACTTTGTATGTACTTAAAAATAAATTAGGTTTTTGAGAGTAGAGTGGCTGAAATGGTAATATCATTAAATGAATAAGCTTAATTAATTATTTTTTTTAATCTATTTGTTAACTAATAGTCTATTAGTCGAATAAAACTTCTTTGCTTGTTTTAGAAACTGTAAAGGTCCTAGCCTAGTACCAAACCCTGAAGAATCTTCCTGAGTTTAGAGTTCCCAGTAATGGCTTCAACCATACTTTTGTGGTCGGTTCTTTCGAAGTGAATATATTTAGATTACAGTGCCTCTTATGCTGTCTTCTACGACTTATGACTATTTAAGTGTAACCAATTAAAGCTATAGGTGTTAAATTATTGTTTATTTTAATTCATTTGCTTATTTCATTATAACCAAGAGCTAATAATGATAAACCTTGTGAAACAGAAAAAAGGTTTCTGTTAAATCGAGACAATTGTTGTTTTATTATTTAGAATATTTCAAAATATAATGAGTAATTATTTTTACGAAGAGTCGTATGTACAAGTTAGATGCCTGTAATTTTTCCACCTTTTTTTTTTTTTATGAATACATTTTTAAATGTGTTCCTCACATATCATTCCTTCAAAAGAACGGTGTTATTACTCAAAAAACCTAATATTGCAATGGAGATATTTGAAAGTTACATGTGAGTTAAAAAAATAAAAAATTTGGTTATTGATACAAAATTCTTTTACTAACGACTAGAAAATTTTTAAAACCTTGAAACTTTTTCTTTCAATGCCATTATTCCCATAAAACTTCAAGTTCAAACATAATACAACTCAAAATATGACTTTATTAAAAATGTTGGAAACGGAATATCAGATATGCTCTTTCTGAATTCTGAATCAATCAATACAATTGCTTCTGAAAGCTTAACTAAAAAATGCCTAATTTTGAGTTTATGTTATATGTAGTTCTTTTGAAGGAGCGAATATAGTTCTATACAGCTGGCAGATTTTTCTGTTTGATCTTTAATAGGATCAAATACCTGTTTTACCTTCTGTAATGTACTGGTATAGTCGTATATATAAATGTTCTACATTAAATCAGTATATATCCCTGTTAACATAAAACAAATTTATGCATTATTGATTAATATTAACAATTTTATATTTTGTGTTTCTGTTGTTTATTGAGTTTATTAAATTTGTGGATGTTCATAACGAACTTCATAATACACATATTTATTGTTTTTGATTTGGAGAAACTATTTATTTTTTTTATAGTAAAATTATTTAGGCTATGGTATTAATTAATTATCTGTAGTTCTTCCTTTTTGTACTTCATTATCTAATAAAAGCTTATCATTATATTAGTATTTTAAATTCATTATATCCTTTCATCATCAATTGCATTTTATAATTTATTGTTGTACAGTAATCTCCATTACAGTATTTTGCTACTTTGTGTTCATACTATAATAACTAGTCACCCTCTTAAACAAATCTATGGTGCCTATTAGCATTGTCAATGCTTTTCCATAGGTAGGAAATGCAGGAATATTTCCATATATATTTTATATTTCATATTGGCATAATAGTTCCGATAACCTCATGACTAACATCTAAGGCAGTTTTATGGTTTTAAAAAATATTTACTTGATATTTTTTCCATTTTTTGTGCGAAGTAGCAAGTTTGATTTTTTTGTTAATTTTTCAATCAGTAATTGTGAATGAAATCCTTCTATATTCGCAAAAACAAGAGGCAACAAAGCCAATAACTCTTTAATAGTTCCGATAACGTCTAATAGATGTCGCTGCTTCAATAACGTTTAAGGCAGTTTTATTTATGGTTTTAAAACATATTTACTTGGCATTTTTTTGTGCGAATTAGCAAGTTTGATTTTTTCGTTAATTTTTCAATCAGTAATTGTGAATGAAATACTTCTATATTCCCAAAAAATAGGCAACGAAGCCAATAACTGTTTAATAGTTCCGATAACTGATTCGATAACGTTGGCAGCGCCACATGACTAACATCTAAGGCATTTTTATGGTTTTAAAACATATTTACTTTTAATTTGTTCCATTTTTTTGTCCGAATTAGCAAGTCCGATTTTTTTGTTAATTTTTCAATCAGTAATTGTGAATGAAATACTTCTATATTCCCAAAAAATAGGCAACGAAGCCAATAACTGTTTAATAGTTCCGATAACTGATTCGATATCGTAGGCAGCGCCACATGACTACCATCTAAGGCATTTTTATGGTTTTAAAACATATTTACTTTGAATTTTTTCCATATTTTTGTCCGAATTAGCAAGTCTGATTTTTTCGTTAATTTTTCAATCAGTAATTGTGAATGAAATACTTCTATATTCGCAAAAAATAGGCAACGAAGCCAATAACTCTTTAATAGTTCCGATAACGTCTAATAGATGTCGCTGCTTCAATAACGCCTAAAGCAGTTTTATTTATGGTTTTAAAACATATTTACTTTGAATTTTTTCCATTTTTTTGTCCGAATTAGCAAGTCCGATTTTTTTGTTAATTTTTCAATCAGTAATTGTGAATGAAATACTTCTATATTCCCAAAAAATAGGCAACGAAGCCAATAACTGTTTAATAGTTCCGATAACTGATTCGATATCGTAGGCAGCGCCACATGACTACCATCTAAGGCATTTTTATGGTTTTAAAACATATTTACTTTGAATTTTTTCCATATTTTTGTCCGAATTAGCAAGTCTGATTTTTTCGTTAATTTTTCAATCAGTAATTGTGAATGAAATACTTCTATATTCGCAAAAAATAGGCAACGAAGCCAATAACTCTTTAATAGTTCCGATAACGTCTAATAGATGTCGCTGCTTCAATAACGCCTAAAGCAGTTTTATTTATGGTTTTAAAACATATTTACTTTGAATTTTTTCCATTTTTTTGTCCGAATTAGCAAGTCCGATTTTTTTGTTAATTTTTAAATCAGTAATTGTGAATGAACTACTTCTATATTCGCAAAAAATAGGCAATGAAGCCAATAACTGTTTAATAGTTCCGATAACCGATTCGATAACGTAGGCAGCGCCACATGACTAACATCTAATAAAACAGTTTTATTGTTTTAAAACATATTTACTTTGAATTTTTTCCATATTTTTGTGCGAAGTAGCAAGTTTGATTTTTTTGTTAATTTTTCAATCAGTAATTGTGAATGAAATCCTTCTATATTCGCAAAAACAAGAGGCAACAAAGCCAATAACTCTTTAATAGTTCCGATAACGTCTAATAGATGTCGCTGCTTCAATAACGTTTAAGGCAGTTTTATTTATGGTTTTAAAACATATTTACTTGGCATTTTTTTGTGCGAATTAGCAAGTTTGATTTTTTCGTTAATTTTTCAATCAGTAATTGTGAATGAAATACTTCTATATTCCCAAAAAATAGGCAACGAAGCCAATAACTGTTTAATAGTTCCGATAACTGATTCGATAACGTAGGCAGCGCCACATGACTAACATCTAAGCCAGTTTTATTGTTTTAAAACATATTTACTTGACATTTTTTCCATTTTTTTGTCCGAATTAGCAAGTCCGATTTTTTCGTTAATTTTTAAATCAGTAATTGTGAATGAAATACTTCTATATTCGCAAAAAATAGGCAACGAAGCCAATAACTCTTTAATAGTTCCGATAACGTCTAATAGATGTCGCTGCTTCAATAACGTCTAAGGCAGTTTTAGTTATGGTTTTAAAACATATTTACTTGGCATTTTTTTCCATTTTTTTGTGCGAATTAGCAAGTTTGATTTTTTCGTTAATTTTTCAATCAGTAATTGTGAATGAAATACTTCTATATTCCCAAAAAATAGGCAACGAAGCCAATAACTGTTTAATAGTTCCGATAACTGATTCGATAACGTAGGCAGCGCCACATGACTAACATCTAAGGCATTTTTATGGGGTTTTTTTAGCAATTAGCCATTATTGGCTACGTCTGTTTCTATTCTCATGTAAATTTATATATTATTTTCTTTAATGAAATAAAACGTTACTCAAATAACGTGTTATTGGAACACGTTATTACATGGTAGCAGTTATGCCATAACGTGTTATTAAGATTTCACTATTTAGCCCACCCCTAGAAGAAACTAAACAGCTGAAGCAGAACGATCGTGATAAGCTGTCAAAGTGGCTGATAACAAAAGTAGCCTTCCACTGGGTCATTTGCAGCAAACAAAAAGGATGAGTTATTTTGTTTAATCCAAGTTACTATGTTTACGTCAATATAGTATCAATAAATTTTTAGCTAAATTATAATTAACTACTCACTGTGTAGTAGATATATTTATTTGAATGTTTTGACAAGTGATACAGTGATATAATGTTTAACCATTGTTTTTAAGATTTCTCCTATGATAAATACAGTTCATTCATATTTCCTTGAAGAAACATTTTGGTGAGTTAAAAGGCCTAAGGTTATGTAACTTTCAAATATCAATTGTAATGAAATTTTAAAATTGATTAACTACTTATCACTTGCATAATGATAATTCCTTAAAATTTGATAATTTGAGCTAATGAAAAAATTGGTTTTTGTTGTTAATTTAATTTATTTATGGATATTTCATGTGTGTCTCAATAACTTTCCTTATCAGTAGTAATTCATTACAAATCCTATTGTTTGCCTACAATTCGTTGTTTATTGATTAGCTGTTACTCCTGATCTAAGGATGGTTCTGATTGTATTTGAATATTCAAATAAGTAACCTTACTTATTAACATTTAGTTCAATGAAACAAGTCAAACAATAAGTTTTATATTGTATCAGTTCTGCAGGCTGATACAATATAAAAGTTATTTTGAGTTAAGTCGCAGCATGTTTTAACTTTTCATTCGATCCCTTTTTATTATTCTCGAATATAAAAATAATCATGAGTTTTTGTATGAAAAAAAAGTGCAGTTATGGTTAATATGTATATTTCATTAACCATTTCATCAAGAAATAAACGTTGTTTCAATTAACAGTTTGAAGTATAGATGATATATGTTTGCCGAAACACTCATTTCTTGATGTAATGATTACAGAAATATAAACATTTTCCTTAATTACTTTTTTTTCCATATTAAACCTCACGATTTCATGTATTTTCGTAAAATGTTGAAAAATAAGCAAATAAAAAGTTTAACCTTATTGTGAATAAACTGGAAGCAACTACCTGCGGAACTGATACCTTTTATACTACCCCAAACAACAGTGCTCTATCCTGCAATCTATACAAATTACTCATTGTCGAACTTCTGTAGTCAATAACAACTTTAAAATATGTTGGGTACCAGAAGGTATTATCTCATCAACATTTATGCTTCTGAAATAGTTGGTAAATCTTTTGCTGAAACATCTATTCTAGCACACTGTGGCCAAGAAGTGTTTTTTGTTTACTGTACCTTTTCCAAAACAATCTTTTTGTAAGGAATTACAACTATGTTATTTAGTTTAGTTTAACATTACTGCTTCTCTCTACACCTAGCTTCCTTGTGTCTCTCTTCACCTGTTTTGAGGTCTACTTTTTTTTCCCGCTGAAGTGTGCTTATAGTATTTTCATTCTGGACTCTTTTATCCTCCATTCTGACCAAATGTCGTGCCCATCTCAGCTTACTTGCTTTAATATAGTTAACAGTGTTATTATTCTCTAATATAATCTCAATTTCACTGTTGATCTTAAGTTTCTACTCTCTGCTAACTCTTGTAGACCCCTAAATCCTTCTAATTATCTTTCTTATGGTATCTTTATTATTAATCTATTAAAGCAATTTAATATTTAAAAACTTGTTATTTAATAAGAAATGTATTGAATATATTAAAACTACAAATACTAGATGATTACAAAAGTGATTTCAAAATTTTTTTTCTAAGAATCTAAAGAAAAAAAATCGATCATTTTAATTGAATTTTATGATTGGTGTGACAAATTATTGAGGAATATTGCCTATCTGTGTCTACCTAAACTAATTAATGACTGAAATTTAGTTCTCACTAGATTACTTAGTTATCAGAGGAATACTATATCTACAGATAAGCTTGGCCACCTACTGAAAATATAAATTTAACTGATATTATGGAGATGATTTAAAGTTTTATATGATATACTGAGGTGAGTAGTATTAGATGATTTGGTACTTTCTTCTTATATGGGCACCGCTGATAAGATTTCTTAATGTTACTATGGCGTAAAATAGTTGGGGGGGTGCAGTCAATAGATTTAAATGCAGGCACAAATAAAATAAGTATAACTTATTTTATATAATTTATTAACTGCAATGTCTGTTTTATAATTAATAAATTCTAGTCAACCACATGAATTCCATTTCCACATGAATACTTAATGTTACATTTATTTATTGCATATTTTTTTACATCTCTGACTTTCTTATATTTCTAAAACTATAATAAAAGAAAATTAAAATCTCTTAGAAGGCAATCTGAATAGTTCAATCCTGGTTGTTTAATCAAAGAAAAAATTTGTACTCTGTAGGTTTATTCCTTGATTTTTCGTAAGTTCAAAAATATTGTTTTTAAAATTGTTATTGTAAGCAGCTTGCAAATGGCAGCCATTCACAATTTATTATATTACTTGTGCCTTTCAAATCAAAGCCTTTTTTGCCCAGTTAATATAATCATGTTTACCTAAAATATGTCTCCAATGTTATCAAATGAGAATGAGCCTAGTTCAATTTTTACATTCGTTTCTTAACAGAAGGACTATATTTCGTGCTCAATTTTTTTTCTCTCTCTTTTTGCTGCTTATATAAAAGTGTTTACTACTTTATAAACAACGTATCAATCGTGAGTAAATTACACTTTAAAAATTATTCTTCCTCAAAAACTCCTTTTTCTATTATTTTTTAGCTCTAGAGTCTATTGGCCTTTAGATAAAAATTTAGACATTTTATGTGTTAAAAATTCAATTTCTCAGTTTGCAGACTGAATAGAGTTTTTAAAATACAGCATACACGAGGACACTAAGGAACAAAGCAACACTAGAGTTTCTGTGAGCATTTTGGCTTTGATTAAGTCATAACCAGGAAATATCTTTGTAAGTATTATTTGTTGAGTGGTATGAGATAAGCAAGATGGGATAACAAAACTTTCTCCATGAGAATGAATGGTAAAGAATTCCTGAATCAGTATAAATACCTATTATATACTTTTATTACTCAACAGTAATTAAATGCTATTTATTTAAAAAAATAACAAAGAGCTTTTATATGTTACATGCGTTACAAAATTTAGCATATTCAATTTTATTTTATTTTATTTTAATTTGTATACAATCTTTTATCACAATTCAGTATGAATTACATCGTTAGAAGACGCTGACAGCCATTTGTTGTAGACTAGCATAGGATCAACATTCCAGTGTTTGTGGAAAGATACTGGATGCCCAATATCCAAATAACTGCTGGCATAATCCATTGGTCTAGCCTAAACAAAATGTATCAAGTTATTAGTTAAGTTATTGAATTCTATGATTAATGAGTACAATAAAAACAAAGAAGAAACAAGAATGTAAAGTACAAATTAATGAGATCAAATTCTAAATACAGTGAAACCCCTCTATAATGGACACTCGTGGGATGAATAAAAATGTCTGCTACAGAGGGGTGTCCATTAAAGAGGGGTTCTCAGGGAAAAAAGGAGATTATGGATATAAATCAACGCCAAGACAATTGTTCTGGATAAATGATGTACTAATTTATTTGGTACACAACAAAAAACAATATGTACAAAGCCCTGTAAGACTGGATTCATCTTCCATATTTTCTGCGACAAGTTGTTCTTCTATTGGGAACCCTGCTTTTTTAAAACAATTTTTTATTGTTGAAGGTCATACGCTTTTTGACAAGCTTTTTGGATCCAAGTTACTGCTTTCAGTATGTCAATGGATTTGGATAAGTCCTACACTGGTACGTTTTTTTCTGAATTAGCTATCAGGTGACGTAATGCTACCTGACAATACTCTACTTTAAAATTTTGGATAACTCCTTGATCCACGGGTTGACATATTGAAGTAACATTTGGAGGAAAAAATACAAGTTTTATGTTTTTTAAATTAAGGTGGACGTGGTAAGTTGCATTATCCAGAAACAAAACAACTTTTCTGTCCAACATTTTCATTTTTCGGTCTAATTGATCCAACCATTCAGTCATTATTATTCCATGCCTTTTTGATTGCTTTCCATTTAACACCTATCAGCGCCAAGTGAACGCCTTTAAAACATCTAGGATGTTGAGCTTTTCCTATCACCAATGGTATTAATTTTGCACCTTCCAAACTAGAACATAAAAGTTCCTGCCCATCCTATCTTACTCCTCCCAATCATAGACCCTTACCTCAAAACAAAAAGGGCAGATCCAGACAATGGAAATGAGATACCTAAGAAAGGTTGAAGGAAGGACCAGGGCAGATAGTAGCATAACGTTTTATCCGGTAGAGCGTGATAAAATAATTGCTTTTCATCATAAAAATATGTCCTTTTCATCATAAATAGAAATTGGCCAGGACAGATATGATCCGCAACACTACCATAAGATCGAACCTCGAGGTAAAGCTGGTAGAAACCACTCTTGAAGAAATTAAACTAAGATGGTTTAAGCACCTCCTGAGGATGAGCATGGAGAGAATGGCCAGGATAACATATCAAACGAGAGTAGACAGAAGAAGACCAAGAGGAAGACCACGGATTACCTGGGAAGAAGGCGTGCGGGAGACGTTGAGGAAGCGAGAGCTTGAATGGAGCAGGAGGAGAGAATTGGTTCAATAATTCAGGGACACCTGGGTCAAGCTCTTTAGAGGGCATCCCCACACTGCGCAGCGGTAGAGAGGGAAAGATGATGATGACCTACTACTTCTTGAGCTTTTTCCGGTCCTGATACAGGCACTTTTTGAGATCGAACACGATTACAGCAACATTGGAGCCCTGTTTCTATTAAATTACTAATTTTACGTTTGTCCGTTGTGAGGGGCTAGAAATGCCGATGGGGGAACAAATGCCGTGTCCGTGTACGGTATAGAGGGGGTCCGTTATAGAGGGGTTAATAACGGACCTATAAAATACCTTTATTTCATTGATTTTATCTCGGGATTTTAAAAAAATGTCTGTTAAAAAGGGGTGTCCGTAAATAGGGGATTCACTGTAAATGTAAAAAATATTTTATTCTTTATTATTTGCATTGGCAACACTTTTGCATTGCCCCAAGCATATTTGATCTTGTTAATGCACTCAGAGATATATATATATATAATTCACTTTTACATTCTTTTACATATATATATATATATTTATATAAGATTCTTATATATATATATATATATATATATATATATATGTAAAAGTAAATTATTCCCTTTTACTTTTGTAACTGAGGTATAACCATGCTGTAATCTCAGGAACATATGTTTTTGTATTTGAGAAGCGTCAGTTAGACATATTGTGATTGCTACATTGTGTTCTGTTATAAAGATTGTTTGTAGAAGTTTATTATATTAACTTTAAAAACCGATTGTTTTTTAGGTAAGATTCTTATTTCCAATTGTTTTACTTTTATTTTGTTGTAAATAGTGCTGTAAATAATTCCAAATATAATTGTTTTTTAAGAGTCAATACGGCTTAAAGTTATTTTAACCTAACTCTACATTACCACATTACAAATCGGGTTTTTTTCTCGAACATCGATACTAAACACCTGAGCATCAGCACCAGCAGAAAGAACAAGAAAAGGCTTTTGTTTTATAACAGATATTTTATGACAACCCCGGGAATGATGAGCAATGGTTTAAGAACTTTCATAGCCGCCGTTGCTTGTCTGTAATGCAAGTCTTACCTGGCCATCACGAGAGCAGGTTACTATGTGGCCGTCGCCGGTTAATGGTAAATATTTACACTGAAAAACATTGCTAGAATGCCCTGAGTTGAACGTCGTAAGGCACTTTCTAACAGTCCAATTCCAAACGGCAACCGTTTTATCGTCTGAACCGGAAATGTCTTGTTCCGGATGAATTAAAATTAATGGCATTAACGCAACCTTCGTGTTTTTCCAATTTATACATCAGTTCAAGGCGTTGAACGGCATGAAGTGAGCCATAAAATCGCTGCGTGAAAGAAGCTGGGTGGTGGAAATCTCCTACCTCCCTTTTGACAATTTCTTTTACAATGAACCATTTGTGTTTGGGCTTTGGAATCCACATGACATTAGGAGATTCAGGGCCTCCTGAACGCGATCCATCATTATTTCCTTCACCTGCAGAACTTGAACACTCAGATCCTTTTTCTGACCAGTCTGGATTAAAAACCCAATTTATTTCATCTTCAGAAGACAAGTGGCTGACTTTAAGTTGACTGGTGATATGAATTTGATCTCAAAATGAACAATAATTACAAAAGTAATGACAGTGGAGAAGGTTCTCCAAATCGTCAGTAATCTGTGATAAATACGGAAAATGTCAGTGGAGAAAATAATGACAAAGAAGGGAACTGTTATAAAGATTGTTTATAATAACTTTAAAAACCGATTGTTTTTTAGGTAAGATTCTTATTTAGAATTGTTTTACTTTTATTTTGTTGTAAATAGTGCTGTAAATAATACCAAACATAATTGTTTTTTAGGAATCAATACGGTTATTTTAGCCTAACTCTACATTACATGCATATATATATAATCTGGTTGATTTTATATATATATATATATATATATATATATATATATATTGTTGAGGTTCAAAAAATGTTAGAAATAAATAAAAATAAAACTATCGATGATTTGCTTATCAATCGGACTACCGTAAAGTTGACATAGATTTATGATTAGTTTATTTAAGTAAATAAAAATAATTCCAAAACTTATAAAATATTTTTTTTTATTAAAATTAATATTTGGTTTGTTCAATGAAAAACACAATTTTTATAAGTAAAATTGATTTTCAAATCAAACAAATGGCATTGCCGCACACTACGGATAATGCAAAGCTCCCGCCATCTTTCAAGCATTCTGCAGCGTGGGTTCCTGAGGATAGGTAGGACCTTCACAGTTTTTTGTCAGCTCTCTTCAAGAATGCCCTGAGTGAGGACTTTAGTCACATGACTTGAATATTTGATGTCCTGAAGATAGAATCTCTACAAGCTATTCTACCATTGAGAGTCTGCTGTAAGGATCAGTTTTCAAGTGTTCAAGAGAAGCATCGGTGTCATTCGGCGTCACTGTTATGGGTGAAGAAGTTTGAAGACAATTGTATGAGATAAATGAGAGTGGTTATTATATAAAAATTGTGTTTTAATTTAAATTGTTACAAACAATCCCAAACTGTAATTATCATTGGCCCACGGAGATTAAAGATCTCAGTTTTGTTTTACTCTTATAATAGATACATTTTGTAATAAAATTAAAATTCTTTACAATATATATAAATTATAGTAATTATTAACTGATGTAGTACTCATGTGTAAAAAAAAAAAAAAAGGTTTGGGAATCCCTACAAAAACGTTACTTGGCCGTTTTAACAGCCAGCAAGTGAGAAATTTTCTCTCAAAAGCTGTTATGAAACAAAATTACCTGATGAAATAAAGGAGAATGGGTCAAAGAAATATTTAGTGTTGCGATGCACAGACCAAGGACCATATCGTCTGGACTATCAATCTGCGGGCAGTTGCAAAAGTCCACAATATCTTGAAGAATGTCTATTCCAAATGCGATTCCTCCACCGCCTGAAATGAAAAAAAAAATTTCGATTCTGCAATTGACCTATTGATATATAGTTTTATAAAGTCTTTTATGCTCTGGGTATACCCTTTTATTTTAAAGGATTATAGATCTGTATAAACAGATGATTATTAAATGATTAAAAACAGTTACTTATAAATACTAAAAGTAGCTGGTGTGCCTAAAGCAAAAATGACCTGTTTATAATTCTCAGACACAAATATCTATTCTAAGTTTACTTTTATTTTGTAATAATCTTTCATATGTTGACTGCCATAGCAATTTTCTGAAATCTTGCCTACAATGGCAATTTGATTTAATCACATTATATTATTAAAAACTCTAATTTTAGAGCATAGTTATCATCAAAAAACATATAAAATGTGCTTTAAAAAAAAAGTCTTACGAATTATCTCGTAGTTGGCTTCTGTAACAGAGCTCTGCAAGCCAGCATTGATTTTTTGTTCTTTTACCAGAAGCCATCTATGAATAGCACTGATATATTTAAAATTTAATCGTAGCTGCAAAAAAATGGCAAGTATACACAGGACGAGATAACTCATAGTTGGCGTCCTAGAAAAGAACGCAATCTAGGAGTTTTCTCGTGGCTGGCAGTCAACATGTTAATGCTCTGTTAGTAGAAGTTACATTTATAAATACTCTGGCATAGTTATTTTTAAAATTAATTTGACTAGATTTCTTGATTTAATGCATAGTTTGGTTATGCAAGAATGTATCAAATAAGCACACTAGAAAGCAAAAAGCATTTTTTCACAATTATACCACCTAGCAGTGGAGATAAGATCGAAACGCTACTTACCCTTGGCATCAATAGAGGCCAGCTAACGCTCTCATATATTCAATGCCATCATATTGTTATTAATATTTATTTGCAAACATAACTTGTGTATGTTATTGTTTCCTAGTCATTTTAAAATTTAGAACATGAATTAATAATAGCCTGATCTAAAACTGAACTACTTGTAGTAATCCATTCCATATTTCTTTGTGATAGAAATCATCATAGTTAATTAGATCAACCAGAAAAATTGATAGTAGCAGTAAAAAAACTTATATAAAAAGAATAAAAAAAATGCAATCCACCATTATTACAAAGCCTCAAAACAATTAACATGCATATTTGAAATACAAAAAAGATGCAAACCTGTAAGGTAATTGTATCCATGGCCACTGTGAACTTTGTACCCATATCTTTCACCAACTATAGTATCTGGAGAATAGCAAGATATATGCGAAAGCAAACGCTTAACACTAAAGGAAAAAACATCATTAATAATCTAATTTTATTTGCATAATTGTTTTCTTAAAATTAATCCTAAACATTGATTTATTGATAAAAATTATGGGGATGTTACCCATATTCATTTTTCTATGAAGCAGGTTTTCCAACAGAATCATGAAATCCATAGCTCAGCAGCTGTTTTTCCAATGTCCTTTCCACAAATTTATGATAAAACACTTAGGTTTAAGGATAGGTTCATATCAGCATAGATCTAAATAATGCAGTTCAGCAGGCCCACTAGATATGCCTATATGTCTTTCCTAATATTTATAGCATTTATTACTAGTTGAAATAATAACAAATTCATAGGGTTTATCCAATCTCATATTGCTGTGATCCAGGGTTTCCAAGATATGAATCTGTTACTCATTGCTCAGAAACTCGTATTATCATTCACTCAGTGGCCAACCTTTTAAGAAGTTATTGACATAAGCTGGTATTTTATATCAAATCATGACTTTCAATTAAAATACACAATTTGATTATTGATTCTACACCTTGTGAGATAGTCAACTGGATGCAATTAACAAAACAAATATAGATGGTAAGTAACAGATTAATAACTTATTAAACTTAAAAATTGAGAAAACCTTAATATTGTGTCATCATCAGCAAGAATCACCCACTTAACTTCTTTCAAAGCATTATTTACTTCTTCTAAGGCCATCCTCAGTATCTTTATTGTCTTCAAACAATGGCCTATTTCAGTGTTTTTTATCCCAACTTGAGTTGTTGGTATGGTTTCATCTGAAATTTATAATTAAAAAAATTATTTGTTGCACTGGGAAATGTAAAAAATCTCATCAATAGGAAAAATTAATTGTTATTGTCACTTATAATGCCATCTCACTCACTTGCAATGTCGCTGAAAAACTTAATATACTTAGCTTCTTTACCCCATGTTTTCTGAACAAAAGGCACACGATTTGAATGATATTTATGGCAAGTCTTGACAGCAAAATATATTTCATTAATATCTAAAGTAGGCCTCTGAAAAAAGGGTACATTTAATCACGACAACTCATAAAATCTTATTAGAAAAATTTATGTTGGGATAGAGGTAAACTCACACAATATTTAACTTTATTAGGGTAGGAAGCACAAGATTCACTGGGTTTATCGCAGAATAATGTAGGTTTATGTTTGAGAGGATATTTTTCTCCAATGTAAAGAGCTAATTCGTGAGATGCATCAATGGCAAATTCTGAATCTTTTTCTGTATCAGATGTTCTCCTGATGTTAAGCCTGTGAAAATGAGGAATAAAATACATCGGTAAACAATAATAAAATGTTACTGCTGTCAATAGAAAGCTGAGTTACGCATTAATGCAGATTTTAAACATTTAAGAAAAAGAAATATCTAATAATATCCTGAATGAAACTAGAGCCCAGAGAGATTTAAACTAAAATGCATTAATTTATTCCAGTTATGCATTTATAATTAAAACTAATCAGCAATCAATATTTCAATAATTGATTTAATATTTATATCCAATAAAACTCATAACTATAACTTACTCTTTTAACAATGAAGTTGTTATAGCGAAACCTGCAGAAATGAGAGGGTATTTAAATATAGTTGGATCTTCATGAAAAGCAAAATGATGAATAATAGTTGGTTCTTCATCATTTAATCCAAAACCTATCCATGTTTTCTGAAAACAATTCTTTCCTGAATACACAATAAGTCTTAAGGACAGAGGCTAATATATTTATTTTTACTAAACAAATAATAATGTGTTAATAAAATGGTTACCTCCGTTTTATTGAATTTTTGAAGGCCTGAAATCAGTCTTTTAAGATTGACTATAGTACTATCTTCACAAAAATATACCCAACTTGATGTCTTTCCGTAGTCTCTTACGAATCTAAAATTTAATTTAAAGGTTTTTGATAATGAATAATTACTTCAAAAACAAAAATAGGATCTTTTATTTTTCTAAAATGATACCACCTTTCTCAAAAGTATATACTAAGAATGTGAAATATATTTAACTGTTTCACTGAACAAAAAAATGTTTTGAGATGAAAATGGTTGACTGGATGATCTTATGTAAAGGAGATGGTTGGGGGGTGCAGTCAATAAGAACACCGAATAAGTGAAGTACTTATATTATGTGCCGACGTTTCGACCTACAGTGTAGGTCATCTTCAGGGCTAACTGAGAAACAAACAGAACAAAAATGTAAAAACATCAAAGTTGTACAGTAACAATACTAGTGACAAATAATGTAGAAAAATACAAAGTGGCAGATATGAAAATAGAAGATAAAGAATATTAAAAAGGAGTCAGATTATAATAAAATAAAGATATAGACAGATTAAAAAAATTACTGATAATGAAAAGGCATTAAACTAGTGGTAGATATAATAAAGATCAGATAAAGACAAATATAACAAAATTATTGAAATAGTGACAGATATAATTATAGAAAATGTGATAGAATATAATAAAATTAATCCTATCTACTATATTTTCAAAACAGTCATTGTACACTGTTGTTATTGTACAATAGTTTTTCTATTATTCACATTTGTTATTGTACATATAGTTCCATACTTTTCTGTAATTTGGTAACATCATTAAGTCCGTTATCATACATTTTACACCTTTATTTTACTAGTTTTTCTGTATTCTTCATATTCCAACCTTTCTTTATATGTAAATATCCTCATTTTGTTTCTTTTGTTTAACTCCTCCTTTTGATTTTACTTTATATTATTATATTGTACTGTACTATCCATTCTGTACATTTATTTTCTATTTTTTATTTTATATGCGTTATTTATTATTTATCATTTCTGCTCATTTTCTTTAATTTTATTAAACCTGTCTTACTTTATTATATCTGCCATTTTTTTCATTTTCTTTCCATTATCAATATCTTTGTTATATCTGTCTTTATCTTAATTTTATTATATTCTATCACATTTTCTATAATTATATCTGTCACTATTTCAATAATTTTGTTATATTTGTCTTTATCTGATCTTTATTATATCTACCACTAGTTTAATGCCTTTTCATTATCAGTAATTTTTTTAATCTGTCTATATCTTTATTTTATTATAATCTGACTCCTTTTTAATATTCTTTATCTTCTATTTTCATATCTGCCACTTTGTATTTTTCTACATTATTTGTCACTAGTATTGTTACTGTACAACTTTGATGTTTTTACATTTTTGTTCTGTTTGTTTCTCTGTTAGCCCTGAAGATGACCTACACTGTAGGTCGAAACGTCGGCACATAATATAAGTACTTCACTTATTCGGTGTTCTTATTGACTGCACCCCCCAACCATCTCCTTTACAAAAAAATGTTTTGTTTTTTTTTAAAACAACAGATGCAAACTATCTAAGAAAAAATTACTTAAAATTATGGAGAAAAGAATAATTTCACTAAGGTATAAATGCAAATAATTGAATAAAAAATTCAATCTGTAGGAATTACTATTATTATTATGAATCAATAGACAAAATTATACTGTAAAATAAGCATAGCTTATCAGAAAATGAAATATAATTTAAATAATTAAATTCCATATCTATAAGTTACAGAAAACATGAACACTTATTACTGTTACATATACTCTTTTACCATAGTGCATTTCATAACAATCACAATACCTTGGGATAAGAGGAATAATTGTCCAATAACCAATATGAGTCTTTTCATCAGGAAGTACTTCTACAATTACTTTACTGGCATGTGATACCTGCAGAAAAATTTGATAATATGATCATTTTTAATAATAATGCATAAATAAGGGTGATAAACTCTTTTTAAAAATAAGAAGGACATTTAAACCAACCAACACTGAATAACGCGTTATTTATAACATTAATATGTATAACTTTAAATATATTTCTAGGCAAACTAATACCTAACATTTGTAATAAATACACTAAAGAAATATAAAATTGATATTAAAGAAACTACAAATTTATTTTAAATAATTATGAAACACGTTTTGGTAATTAAAACAAGAATATTCCATGTACCTGTAATGATTCAGATTGGTGTAAAATATTTTCTTTAAGGTATTCGGCATTCTTTGCATGATGACTATTTTCTTGACTCAAAATAACAATAATGATGTTTGATGAATCTGAAAACAAAAAAACGTATCAATTTCTGTTAATTGAAAATAAAATTCTAAAAAACTGTACTGTAATTATTTTCATGATATAATCTCATCAAAAGTTGGAGGAAAAATTGAGTTCACTCACTCAATTTAAAGGGTTTGGAAAGGTGTGAAACCAATATTATGAAAAAACAATAAATTAAAAGTTATTATCATTCACTAAATATTGCCTTGCCTACAGGTCCTGACAACCAATTTTTCCTCTCAAAATATTTAATCTTATTTACCATTTTCCCACAATCCTATTTCTTTTTATATATTATTTATATTTTAGTAAGCTATCATCACCCCTCAGTATGGATTAAATATATATATATATATATATATATATATATATATATATATATATATATATATATATATATATATTTTACACCTTTTGGTTAAATCTTATTTTTTGCTTATTCTCAAGGGACTTACTCCCAGATTAATTATTTTTTTCTGATAATCAAACATCTTTAACCGGTAATATTCCTGTTACAGATATTATGAAACTGTAATAAAAAGAATCCCAAAGAAACCATCTTTGCATGATGTTAAATACAAAGAATCTCTATTATTTTGAGGAAAACACAAACAATTATTTATTATTATAATTATTGAAACAATATCAACAAATTCATGACACAATGGAATTTACTTTGGTCAATAAAAAAAAGTAATTTTTTATTATCAGAATCATCTTTTCCCCTGCCTCTGAGACAAACTTATTCATTACTAAGTTGTTTGTACCAAAACGATTATTTCAAAATAATCAAATTTAAAGTAAAGGTCGTTTCAAATGAAATTCAAAGGGAAGGTATTTAGTGAAACAACTTTAAGAAATCAAAATATTTACTCTCATTTTCTATACATTTTCCCCAACCTGTTATCAAATTTTCAATCCCAGAATTGATAAATTCAGGGTAGTAAGATGAAATAAAGTCTGAAATTGCGCTTTGGCTTGACAACCATTTTCCAAAAATGTATCCTTAAGGAAGTTGTACAAATTTACGAACGGATGGGATTCTGTTGGAAATAAGTCTAGTGAATAAAGTGGATGTGAAAAGACTTCGAAACCCAGTTCGTTCAGTTCCATCACTGTGTGTCGTGAAACATGCGGTATGATGTTATGGTGTAAGAGTCCCTTCACGAATGCGAACGAATGCAGATAGTTTTGGTTGTATTGTGACAATATATATTTTCATAAATTTTATCATTAAAAAAATATACTGTGACTGTGAATTCAAGTTCGTTACAACTTCCCGGAAATCGATGGTAATGTTTCCTACCGAGTATCCAAGTTTAACTCTTAAAAAAAAAACTACACGAAAATCGCCATCTCCATGGTCATATTAGATGGCATACAAAACAATGTTCGTTCAATAGTAGTGATAGTAACATCTCATTACAATCTGTAAACAAAAGAAATCCACTATTTCCACTTAGAATTTTTGAAAAGACCCAATACGTCGGTTTTTTGGACTAAGTGTGCTATTTTGCTCGCATAAAAAAATTAAAACAAATCCTTATAATAAAGGGGAACTAAATTACTAGAGAAGAAAAGTAGGATATTATTTTAACAATGTCAATTTTAGTAATCTCATATTTATAATCTTATTGAGCGGTCAACCATTAAAAAAAAAATACGTGTAGAGCTCAAAATGACTGACGCAGTATTATGATTATTGTCCTAATGAAGAAAAGCGGCAAAGCCAGAGAGGCTGCTACAGACCCGTTGGGAATCTACTCCACTTTCAAATGAAAACAAATCATCTCACTAATATTTTCCGAGTAGCGTCTTTCCGTTTTAAATCATCCGTGGGAAGTTTATTCTAAAGAAATTACTTCTGGGGAACGGACCAGTTGAAAATAAGTTTAATACTACAAAACTTGTAGGTTTACTGCCAATAAAAAAAAATATTAAATTTTTATTACAATATCGGCAGCAGCAGCGGCTCGAATTTTATCGAACCCCTTAGAATTTTAGCTTAAACCTACTCCTCAGTATCACAAATAGTGTTTAAAAAATAATAAAATACGAAAATATTTTATTTGATAGATAAAAATAGAACATTCGAAATAAAAAGGAAAACATGATAATTTCAAATATAAAATATAAGGGATTAAATTGATATGTTGATACTAATACTGAAAACAAAAATGTTTGAGTTTATTTGCTTTATCATTTGGGATCTTATTATTCTAATATTTTCATTTCTCTTTAATAAACACGAAGTACCTTTGAAAATGTAATGATTGCGAAAATGGCCTAGTTCAAATATTTCTTTATAAAAGCATAGAATTATTCGTCGAATGAAAACAAGTTTCTGAAATCTAATCTAGTGACCCAGCAGCTAAAAAGTGTAAGAATTATATGACAGTATTGTGCATACATATGTGAAACGCCAGATTGCTCTATTTAACGTCACTTTGAGGTATTATAGCTAAATGGACGATGTTACAGTGGGAGCCCTAAAGTTCGCATATCAAGTTATAATTTGGATAATGAATTGAATTGGTCAGGGGGGGGGGGTACAGTCAATGATTACACAAAATAAGTTTTGCTCATTATAATAGTCTGCATCCCCTGACCGATTCAATTCATTATTAGTATTATCCAGTCAACTATTTTTCACTCAAATACAATTTGGATAGGAATCTTTAACGAGTACTGAGACCCCACAGACTAGAGACCCCATTTTACTACCCTTCTTGAGTACGGCGTAACCAAGAATTTTGTATTCCCTTTTAAAAAATCTTAGGGCCACCTAGGACATATAAGGTTATACTAGGGAAGTATTCAATATTATTTCTTCATGTTCCATCAATTATATCAAATAATTTTTCTCTTTGAAGGCCATTTTACGGATAAATTTGATTAGCCGGTATAAATTCGAGTATAACACCCCTCTGATAATCCCAGTATATAACTGCATTTGAAAGCAATTATTTAGACACAGAAACAATTTCCAGTTGCATGGACTATTTAATAAAAAAAAAATCATTTTCATTAAATAAACGCTTACTACCTTCGTTGTGAGAACAAAGCATGATGGAATGAATAATAAAGTTTTAATCGACAATTTACTAAAAAAAAAAAAAAAAAAAAAACCTGTTTAAAAAACATTATTGTTTCTGTCTAAAGAAAGAAAGGAGCAATGATGAGATGAAGTGGTAAGAGGAAAGAAATACGTAACATTCCTATATGATGATAAAGGTATAAAGGAAGAGAAAAATAAAGAGGAAAGCCTATCGAAAAAAAAATATCCACCAGCAAAAACAAACATCACAAATAAATTAAACTATTGAACAATAATGTTCCTTATTGACGAAAGCAAATCCTCAGGCAGATTGAGTTTTAGACTCGGCATGCACAGAAGCAGGGTAACAAAGATATTTTACATGATAAAATACGAAGCATCATCAATAAACAAAATGTCAATCGTTACAAATAAGCTTTTTTTTTAGCGTCAACTACTACAGCCCATATAGGGTCTAGGGTTCAGTACACATACGAGTGAGATTGACGGTGGGTGACAGCCACAAAAGGTGCAACCTTGAGAAAATAAATTCTCCGGGACAACTGGGTTTTGCAATTCCTCACACACCATGGCAATTATAAGCTAAGAGCTTATAATAATTTAGGGATCCGTCGAACTATACAAGGATAGCCTGTTGTTGACTAACGTGCTAAATTTATACATTGTTTTTTATGAAAGATATCGACCCTTTATGTACTACCTGCGGCTTTCCGGAGTCTGCTGAACACATCGTCATAAACTGCACCGACTTTGAGTCACAAAATCTAAATTACAGAGGGGAACCGGACTTCACGTCCCCTCCGAGATTGATTCCCATAGGCTCACTCACCCATGACTCAAATAATAACACAGGCCAACGATGAAAAAACTTTTTTAATGAAAATACCTTATTCTTATGTTGTTTAGGTTGCTGAATCCAAATATGATGCTTAAAAAGTTGTATCACCCACCATTTATTCACATTTTATAGTTAAATTCATGAAATAAAGAAATATTTTTAGAATTTAACAGCTTTTTCATAGTTAAGATAACATGAAAAAATAGGTCTAATGAACAAAGATGATGTTGGCAGCACTGCTGAAACACATGCTAAACAGCTGATGTTTTGTTTATTTTCAACATAACCTCACTTTTACGTTTCCTGTACATGTGCTCAGTGCAATGTCTCATCGCGGCTGTAAAAACTCTGCTGACAGTTTTTGTTATATTTGTGGTGAGTTTGTTATTAAAAAGCACCAAAGAAACATTACAGACTTTGTGAAAAAGGTTTATCTAGCATACTTTGGAACCAAACTTGGAGACCAGGATAAACCTTGGGCACCGCATAAGGTATGTTATGTATGTGTTGAAGACCTCAGGAAATGGTCAAAAAAAGAGAAAAAACACTTTAAATTTGCTGTTCCCATGATATGGAGGGAACCAAAAAATCATTCCGATGACTGTTACTTTTGCAGTGTAGATATTACTGGTCATAACTCTAAGAACAAGAAGGTAATAAGCTACCCTAACCTTCCGTCCGCCATCCGACCAGTAGGGCACGGTGTAGATTTGCCAATCCCGGAACCACCAGAGGACTTAAATTCTATTGAAACAGAAGTATTTTCTGATGTACAGTCGGAGTTAGATGAACACGATGAAGAATTCCAATGTTTTACAGAAAATGTAGAGCCTAAATTGTTCACTCAGGTCGAGCTTAATGACTTAGTTAGGGGTCTGGGCTTAACAAAAGAAAAAGCTGAACTGCTTGGCTCTAGGCTAAAAGAAAAGAACTTGCTGGCGGCTGGAACCAGCATTCATGTGTATAGGAAGAGAGAACAACAATTTTCGAAGTATTTTGAACAAGAGGGTGATTTGGTGTACTGCTCAGACATTCATGGTTTAATGAATGAGTTTGGAATTGAATACAAAACAGAAGATTAGAGGTTGTTTATTGATTCATCCAAAAATAGTTTGAAGGCAGTTTTAGCACACAACGGTAACATGTATGCCTCTGTACCTGTCGGTCATTCTGTACACATGAAAGAGAGTTACGAAAATCTAGAAATAGTGTTAAATAAAATAGGTTATTCTGCACACGGTTGGATGATATGTGGTGATTTGAAAGTTACGTGCATGCTCCTTGGTCAGCAAGGGGGTTTTACCAAATTTCCATGTTTCTTGTGTGAATGGGACAGTAGAGCTCGGAATCAACATTGGTGCAGAAAGAACTGGCCTGCTAGGGAGTCTTTAAAGCCTGGCGAGAAGAACATTTTACGCAAAAACCTTGTAGATCCAAAAAACGTGCTCCTACCACCACTACATATTAAGTTAGGTCTCATGAAACAGTTTGTAAAGGCTTTGCCTAAAGATGGGCTTTGTTTCAAATATCTCTGTCAGAAGTTTCCACACCTTTCAGAAGCTAAACTGAAAGAAGGCGTCT
>JBBAGI010000121.1:0-270000 GCA_037127475.1 Arma custos
GCAGAGGCAGTTCGGGATCGCTGCAACTGCATTCAGTGAAGCAAACTATCCATTATAAAAAAATAAGAAAAACTATCAGAGAACAGGGGCTGAAGGACTAGTGGTTTCATAGGGCTACACTGATTGCATTAGCACGCAGACATTCGTGCTACTGGATTCAGTTTGGCGAACCATCCACTATAAAAAATGGGTAACGAAACCTCAGGCAGAACCTCATGGGTGGTTTGGAATCCTGCCTATCTCACAGGTAAGTATTTTCTTCTTCTTTTACTTCCTCCAAGTTCCTTTCTGCTTCGATATTTTCTACCCCAGGATCTGCATTTTTCTCTGTCCCTCCCCATGTCGTCCCCTGGATTCCTCACAATAACTAATCGATACACTTGCTATTTAGTTTTGATTAAATTTATTTTTTACATTCATTACTACTTTTAACGTCTATATGATTACTTTTCCTACACTTAAATTAATATTTACACACACAAAAAAAAATGATACTTGTTGTGCTTTTCTTGTTATTCTCCTGCTCTTTAAATAGAAGCTACTTTGGATGGAAGCCATCCAAGGACATTTATGGTTTCTTTCATTCTCTGGCATCTCCAGTTTTTCCCAACTTTTGATTAATACATCAACTAATGTTTAAAATTCCTATTTTTTAGGTGAGCTGGGTGGATAATAAGGGCTATCGTCGCTAAATTAACCACAAATCAGGGTTTTCCTCTTTTTTTACCGTCTTCTATTCTCAAAGAAGTTAGGATCATTCCAAAAAGTTTAAGAGGGTACTGCAATACTGTTAAATATGTAACTTTCGGATTGCAACGCGTCATGAGTCCATCTTCAGCCATTGGTCTGCCTGTATATCACATCATTAACTTTTGAAAATGGACTGATATTATTCAATACACTTCACTTGAAGCATGTGTATTATTAAACAGTGCACCCTTAGCAAAATTGCCAAAATATTCCTTTTTTTTATCGTACTCAACTGTTCTCATAAACACTTGTACAAGGAACAATGGATTTATTGAGTCTTCTACTGAATGTTCAAAAGTTTTTTTTTTCTTAATGTTATCAATGCCAAACCTACTCTTAAGGTAGGCGCACACGAAAACTGGTTTCGTAAGCTGATGGTGGACAGAACTACTCGGATGTGCATGTGCTCACACGGTTGCCAACATTGGACATTGTCGAACTTCTGTAGTTGATTGTACGGCTTAATGTTTTGATGTCTGCAACCACTGTACCCATTTCCGATGCAACTTCAGCCCATAACCGTTCTGCAACATTCCGATTATTGTTATTTTTTAAATGTTTATCCCACAGGGTTGGTCTATTATAAACAGAACTAATTAATTTTTCAATATCCTAAGTCGTTTAGGTAGATAACAACACACAAACACGACGAAATTATGAAAGTAAACTATAACACTCAATTTGCGCTATAGAGCTGGCAGACTGGCGAGAAATCCAAACAAGTTCGGACTAGTCGTTTGATCGGCCGTCAACGGGCCATCGGATGATGGCGGTTATAGTAGTGTACGCACTCCCTTTGTTTAACATAAGTTTGATTCGTTCGGCCGATAACTGTTTAGGAGTACGCGTGCCTTTAGTCAGTTATTATGTATTTAAAACAGCCATTGGAAGCTTACACATTTCTTCATTTTCCTTTTCTGGAAAGCCTAAACGATGACTACATGTCTTTAATGAAGAGAGAATGTTTATTAAGAACAAAAAAAAACAGTGATCGGTGTTGACTCTAAGGCGACTTTTAATGAAACATCAGAATAAAAATCCACATTATGGTCGTTGAACCATGAATTACGGCCTTTTTCGTTTATAATTTCAAGGATATTAATTTTCACTAATCTTGAATTCAATTCAATTCAGAAAGTTTGAGAAAATTCAAAATTTCCTCGATCTAAGAAATTTTCTATCATAAAGAAAACAAAAACGCTTATAAAAAACTTGCAATCACTTCCAATGTCTAAACAAGAAATACTAAATATCCCCATTGAATAATTATAATATTTAATTTCTATACTCTTTACTATTAATATTCCCTATAGATAACTCCATTTAATATGGGCATTACATATTTAGAATGCAATAAAAAAATTAAAACCATTGTTGAAAAATGATTGCTATGATATGTGTGTTTAAATGAAATAGAATACTTGACTTGATTGAACCATAGGAATTCACTGATTGCAGAGGCAGTTCGGGATCACTGCTACTGCATTCAGTGAAGCGAACTATCCATTGAATAAAAATTAACAAATGACTATCTGAAGAGATGATGATCCTATATAAAAAAAGAAAAAGGAGAACAATTGACATTGCGGACGACCAAAGCACATTCTATCCGTAGGGATTCACTGATTGCAGAGGCAGTTCGGGATCACTGCAACTGCATTCAGTGAAGCGAACTATCCAATGAATAAAAATTAACAAATGACTATCAGAATAGATGATGATCCTATATAAAAAAAAGAAAAGAAAAAGGAGAACTGTGGAACAACTGACATTCCGGAGAACCAAAGCACATTCTATCCATAGGGACTCACTGATTGCAGAGGCAGTTGGGGATCGCTGCAACTGCATTCAGTGAAGCAAACTATCCATTATAAAAAAATAAGAAAAACTATCAGAGAACAGGGGCTGAAGGACTAGTGGTTTCATAGGGCTACACTGATTGCATTAGCACGCAGACATTCGTGCTACTGGATTCAGTTTGGCGAACCATCCACTATAAAAAATGGGTAACGAAACCTCAGGCAGAACCTCATGGGTGGTTTGGAATCCTGCCTATCTCACAGGTAAGTATTTTCTTCTTCTTTTACTTCCTCCAAGTTCCTTTCTGCTTCGATATTTTCTACCCCAGGATCTGCATTTTTCTCTGTCCCTCCCCATGTCGTCCCCTGGATTCCTCACAATAACTAATCGATACACTTGCTATTTAGTTTTGATTAAATTTATTTTTTACATTCATTACTACTTTTAACGTCTATATGATTACTTTTCCTACACTTAAATTAATATTTACACACACAAAAAAAAATGATACTTGTTGTGCTTTTCTTGTTATTCTCCTGCTCTTTAAATAGAAGCTACTTTGGATGGAAGCCATCCAAGGACATTTATGGTTTCTTTCATTCTCTGGCATCTCCAGTTTTTCCCAACTTTTGATTAATACATCAACTAATGTTTAAAATTCCTATTTTTTAGGTGAGCTGGGTGGATAATAAGGGCTATTGTCGCTAAATTAACCACAAATCAGGGTTTTCCTCTTTATTTACCGTCTTCTATTCTCAAAGAAGTTAGGATCATTCCAAAAAGTTTAAGAGGGTACTGCAATACTGTTAAATATGTAACTTTCGGATTTCAACGCTTCATGAGTCCATCTTCAGCCATTGGTCTGCCTGTATATCACATCATTAACTTTTGAAAATGGACTGATATTATTCAATACACTTCACTTGAAGCATGTGTATAATTAAACAGTGCACCCTTAGCAAAATTGCCAAAATATTCCTTTTTTTTATCGTACTCAACTGTTCTCATAAACACTTGTACAAGGAACAATGGATTTATTGAGTCTTCTACTGAATGTTCAAAAGTTTTTTTTTTCTTAATGTTATCAATGCCAAACCTACTCTTAAGGTAGGCGCACACGAAAACTGGTTTCGTAAGCTGATGGTGGACAGAACTACTCGGATGTGCATGTGCTCACACGGTTGCCAACATTGGACATTGTCGAACTTCTGTAGTTGATTGTACGGCTTAATGTTTTGATGTCTGCAACCACTGTACCCATTTCCGATGCAACTTCAGCCCATAACCGTTCTGCAACATCCCGATTATTGTTATTTTTTAAATGTTTATCCCACAGGGTTGGTCTATTATAAACAGAACTAATTAATTTTTCAATATCCTAAGTCGTTTAGGTAGATAACAACACACAAACACGACGAAATTATGAAAGTAAACTATAACACTCAATTTGCGCTATAGAGCTGGCAGACTGGCGAGAAATCCAAACAAGTTCGGACTAGTCGTTTGATCGGCCGTCAACGGGCCATCGGATGATGGCGGTTTTAGTAGTGTACGCACTCCCTTTGTTTAACATAAGTTTGATTCGTTCGGCCGATAACTGTTTAGGAGTACGCGTGCCTTTAGTCAGTTATTATGTATTTAAAACAGCCACTGGAAGCTTACACATTTCTTCATTTTCCTTTTCTGGAAAGCCTAAACGATGACTACATGTCTTTAATGAAGAGAGAATTTTTATTAAGAACAAAAAAAAACAGTGATCGGTGTTGACTCTAAGGCGACTTTTAATGAAACATCAGAATAAAAATCCACATTATGGTCGTTGAACCATGAATTACGGCCTTTTTCGTTTATAATTTCAAGGATATTAATTTTCACTAATCTTGAATTCAATTCAATTCAGAAAGTTTGAGAAAATTCAAAATTTCCTCGATCTAAGAAATTTTCTATCATAAAGAAAACAAAAACGCTTATAAAAAACTTGCAATCACTTCCAATGTCTAAACAAGAAATACTAAATATCCCCATTGAATAATTATAATATTTAATTTCTATACTCTTTACTATTAATATTCCCTATAGATAACTCCATTTAATATGGGCATTACATATTTAGAATGCAATAAAAAAATTAAAACCATTGTTGAAAAATGATTGCTATGATATGTGTGTTTAAATGAAATAGAATACTTGACTTGATTGAACCATAGGAATTCACTGATTGCAGAGGCAGTTCGGGATCACTGCTACTGCATTCAGTGAAGCGAACTATCCATTGAATAAAAATTAACAAATGACTATCTGAAGAGATGATGATCCTATATAAAAAAAGAAAAAGGAGAACAATTGACATTGCGGACGACCAAAGCACATTCTATCCGTAGGGATTCACTGATTGCAGAGGCAGTTCGGGATCACTGCAACTGCATTCAGTGAAGCGAACTATCCAATGAATAAAAATTAACAAATGACTATCAGAATAGATGATGATCCTATATAAAAAAAAGAAAAGAAAAAGGAGAACTGTGGAACAACTGACATTCCGGAGAACCAAAGCACATTCTATCCATAGGGATTCACTGATTGCAGAGGCAGTTCGGGATCGCTGCAACTGCATTCAGTGAAGCAAACTATCCATTATAAAAAAATAAGAAAAACTATCAGAGAACAGGGGCTGAAGGACTAGTGGTTTCATAGGGCTACACTGATTGCATTAGCACGCAGACATTCGTGCTACTGGATTCAGTTTGGCGAACCATCCACTATAAAAAATGGGTAACGAAACCTCAGGCAGAACCTCATGGGTGGTTTGGAATCCTGCCTATCTCACAGGTAAGTATTTTCTTCTTCTTTTACTTCCTCCAAGTTCCTTTCTGCTTCGATATTTTCTACCCCAGGATCTGCATTTTTCTCTGTCCCTCCCCATGTCGTCCCCTGGATTCCTCACAATAACTAATCGATACACTTGCTATTTAGTTTTGATTAAATTTATTTTTTACATTCATTACTACTTTTAACGTCTATATGATTACTTTTCCTACACTTAAATTAATATTTACACACACAAAAAAAAATGATACTTGTTGTGCTTTTCTTGTTATTCTCCTGCTCTTTAAATAGAAGCTACTTTGGATGGAAGCCATCCAAGGACATTTATGGTTTCTTTCATTCTCTGGCATCTCCAGTTTTTCCCAACTTTTGATTAATACATCAACTAATGTTTAAAATTCCTATTTTTTAGGTGAGCTGGGTGGATAATAAGGGCTATCGTCGCTAAATTAACCACAAATCAGGGTTTTCCTCTTTTTTTACCGTCTTCTATTCTCAAAGAAGTTAGGATCATTCCAAAAAGTTTAAGAGGGTACTGCAATACTGTTAAATATGTAACTTTCGGATTTCAACGCTTCATGAGTCCATCTTCAGCCATTGGTCTGCCTGTATATCACATCATTAACTTTTGAAAATGGACTGATATTATTCAATACACTTCTCTTGAAGCATGTGTATAATTAAACAGTGCACCCTTAGCAAAATTGCCTAAATATTCCTTTTTTTTATCGTACTCAACTGTTCTCATAAACACTTGTACAAGGAACAATGGATTTATTGAGTCTTCTACTGAATGTTCAAAAGTTTTTTTTTTCTTAATGTTATCAATGCCAAACCTACTCTTAAGGTAGGCGCACACGAAAACTGGTTTCGTAAGCTGATGGTGGACAGAACTACTCGGATGTGCATGTGCTCACACGGTTGCCAACATTGGACATTGTCGAACTTCTGTAGTTGATTGTACGGCTTAATGTTTTGATGTCTGCAACCACTGTACCCATTCCCGATGCAACTTCAGCCCATAACCGTTCTGCAACCGAATATGGTTATTTTTTAAATGTTTATCCCACAGGGTTGGTCTATTATAAACAGAACTAATTAATTTTTCAATATCCTAAGTCGTTTAGGTAGATAACAACACACAAACACGACGAAATTATGAAAGTAAACTATAACACTCAATTTGCGCTATAGAGCTGGCAGACTGGCGAGAAATCCAAACAAGTTCGGACTAGTCGTTTGATCGGCCGTCAACGGGCCATCGGATGATGGCGGTTATAGTAGTGTACGCACTCCCTTTGTTTTACATAAGTTTGATTCCATCGGCCGATAACTGTTTAGGAGTACGCGTGCCTTTAGTCAGTTATTATGTATTTAAAACAGCCATTGGAAGCTTACACATTTCTTCATTTTCCTTTTCTGGAAAGCCTAAACGATGACTACATGTCTTTAATGAAGAGAGAATTTTTATTAAGAACAAAAAAAAGAGTGATCGGTGTTGACTCTAAGGCGACTTTTAATGAAACATCAGAATAAAAATCCACATTATGGTCGTTGAACCATGAATTACGGCCTTTTTCGTTTATAATTTCAAGGATATTAATTTTCACTAATCGTGAATTCAATTCAATTCAGAAAGTTTGAGAAAATTCAAAATTTCCTCGATCTAAGAAATTTTCTATCATAAAGAAAACAAAAACGCTTATAAAAAACTTGCAATCACTTCCAATGTCTAAACAAGAAATACTAAATATCCCCATTGAATAATTATAATATTTAATTTCTATACTCTTTACTATTAATATTCCCTATAGATAACTCCATTTAATATGGGCATTACATATTTAGAATGCAATAAAAAAATTAAAACCATTGTTGAAAAATTATTGCTATGATATGTGTGTTTAAATGAAATAGAATACTTGACTTGATTGAACCATAGGAATTCACTGATTGCAGAGGCAGTTCGGGATCACTGCTACTGCATTCAGTGAAGCGAACTATCCATTGAATAAAAATTAACAAATGACTATCTGAAGAGATGATGATCCTATATAAAAAAAGAAAAAGGAGAACAATTGACATTGCGGCCGACCAAAGCACATTCTATCCGTAGGGATTCACTGATTGCAGAGGCAGTTCGGGATCACTGCAACTGCATTCAGTGAAGCGAACTATCCAATGAATAAAAATTAACAAATGACTATCAGAATAGATGATGATCCTATATAAAAAAAAGAAAAGAAAAAGGAGAACTGTGGAACAACTGACATTCCGGAGAACCAAAGCACATTCTATCCATAGGGATTCACTGATTGCAGAGGCAGTTCGGGATCGCTGCAACTGCATTCAGTGAAGCAAACTATCCATTATAAAAAAATAAGAAAAACTATCAGAGAACAGGGGCTGAAGGACTAGTGGTTTCATAGGGCTACACTGATTGCATTAGCACGCAGACATTCGTGCTACTGGATTCAGTTTGGCGAACCATCCACTATAAAAAATGGGTAACGAAACCACAGGCAGAACCTCATGGGTGGTTTGGAATCCTGCCTATCTCACAGGTAAGTATTTTCTTCTTCTTTTACTTCCTCCAAGTTCCTTTCTGCTTCGATATTTTCTACCCCAGGATCTGCATTTTTCTCTGTCCCTCCCCATGTCCGTCCCCTGGATTCCTCACAATAACTAATCGATACACTTGCTATTTAGTTTTGATTAAATTTATTTTTTACATTCATTACTACTTTTAACGTCTATATAATTACTTTTCCTACACTTAAATTAATATTTACACACACAAAAAAAAATGATACTTGTTGTGCTTTTCTTGTTATTCTCCTGCTCTTTAAACAGAAGCTACTTTGGATGGAAGCCTTCCAAGGACATTTATGGTTTCTTTCATTCTCTGGCATCTCCAGTTTTTCCCAACTTTTGATTAATACATCAACTAATGTTTAAAATTCCTATTTTTTAGGTGAGCTGGGTGGATAATGAGGGCTATCGTCGCTAAATTAACCACAAATCAGGGTTTTCCCCTTTATTTACCGTCTTCTATTCTCAAAGAAGTTAGGATCATTCCAAAAAGTTTAAGAGGGTACTGCAATACTGTTAAATATGTAACTTTCGGATTTCAACGCGTCATGAGTCCATCTTCAGCCATTGGTCTGCCTGTATATCACATCATTAACTTTTGAAAATGGACTGATATTATTCAATACACTTCTCTTGAAGCATGTGTATAATTAAACAGTGCACCCTTAGCAAAATTGCCAAAATATTCCTTTTTTTTATCGTACTTAACTGTTCTCATAAACACTTGTACAAGGAACAATGGATTATTGAGTCTTCTACTGAATGTTCAAAAGTTTTTTTTTTCTTAATGTTATCAATGCCAAACCTACTCTTAAGGTAGGCGCAAACGAAAACTGGTTTCGTAAGCTGACTGTGGACAGAACTACTCGGATGTGCATGTGCTCACACGGTTGCCAACATTGGACATTGTCGAACTTCTGTAGTTGATTGTACGGCTTAATGTTTTGATGTCTGCAACCACTGTACCCATTCCCGATGCAACTTCAGCCCATAACCGTTCTGCAACCGAATATGGTTATTTTTTAAATGTTTATCCCACAGGGTTGGTCTATTATAAACAGAACTAATTAATTTTTCAATATCCTAAGTCGTTTAGGTAGATAACAACACACAAACACGACGAAATTATGAAAGTAAACTATAACACTCAATTTGCGCTATAGAGCTGGCAGACTGGCGAGAAATCCAAACAAGTTCGGACTAGTCGTTTGATCGGCCGTCAACGGGCCATCGGATGATGGCGGTTATAGTAGTGTACGCACTCCCTTTGTTTTACATAAGTTTGATTCCATCGGCCGATAACTGTTTAGGAGTACGCGTGCCTTTAGTCAGTTATTATGTATTTAAAACAGCCATTGGAAGCTTACACATTTCTTCATTTTCCTTTTCTGGAAAGCCTAAACGATGACTACATGTCTTTAATGAAGAGAGAATTTTTATTAAGAACAAAAAAAAGAGTGATCGGTGTTGACTCTAAGGCGACTTTTAATGAAACATCAGAATAAAAATCCACATTATGGTCGTTGAACCATGAATTACGGCCTTTTTCGTTTATAATTTCAAGGATATTAATTTTCACTAATCGTGAATTCAATTCAATTCAGAAAGTTTGAGAAAATTCAAAATTTCCTCGATCTAAGAAATTTTCTATCATAAAGAAAACAAAAACGCTTATAAAAAACTTGCAATCACTTCCAATGTCTAAACAAGAAATACTAAATATCCCCATTGAATAATTATAATATTTAATTTCTATACTCTTTACTATTAATATTCCCTATAGATAACTCCATTTAATATGGGCATTACATATTTAGAATGCAATAAAAAAATTAAAACCATTGTTGAAAAATTATTGCTATGATATGTGTGTTTAAATGAAATAGAATACTTGACTTGATTGAACCATAGTAATTCACTGATTGCAGAGGCAGTTCGGGATCACTGCTACTGCATTCAGTGAAGCGAACTATCCATTGAATAAAAATTAACAAATGACTATCTGAAGAGATGATGATCCTATATAAAAAAAGAAAAAGGAGAACAATTGACATTGCGGCCGACCAAAGCACATTCTATCCGTAGGGATTCACTGATTGCAGAGGCAGTTCGGGATCACTGCAACTGCATTCAGTGAAGCGAACTATCCAATGAATAAAAATTAACAAATGACTATCAGAATAGATGATGATCCTATATAAAAAAAAGAAAAGAAAAAGGAGAACTGTGGAACAACTGACATTCCGGAGAACCAAAGCACATTCTATCCATAGGGATTCACTGATTGCAGAGGCAGTTCGGGATCGCTGCAACTGCATTCAGTGAAGCAAACTATCCATTATAAAAAATTAAGAAAAACTATCAGAGAACAGGGGCTGAAGGACTAGTGGTTTCATAGGGCTACACTGATTGCATTAGCACGCAGACATTCGTGCTACTGGATTCAGTTTGGCGAACCATCCACTATAAAAAATGGGTAACGAAACCTCAGGCAGAACCTCATGGGTGGTTTGGAATCCTGCCTATCTCACAGGTAAGTATTTTCTTCTTCTTTTACTTCCTCCAAGTTCCTTTCTGCTTCGATATTTTCTACCCCAGGATCTGCATTTTTCTCTGTCCCTCCCCATGTCGTCCCCTGGATTCCTCACAATAACTAATCGATACACTTGCTATTTAGTTTTGATTAAATTTATTTTTTACATTCATTACTACTTTTAACGTCTATATGATTACTTTTCCTACACTTAAATTAATATTTACACACACAAAAAAAAATGATACTTGTTGTGCTTTTCTTGTTATTCTCCTGCTCTTTAAATAGAAGCTACTTTGGATGGAAGCCATCCAAGGACATTTATGGTTTCTTTCATTCTCTGGCATCTCCAGTTTTTCCCAACTTTTGATTAATACATCAACTAATGTTTAAAATTCCTATTTTTTAGGTGAGCTGGGTGGATAATGAGGGCTATCGTCGCTAAATTAACCACAAATCAGGGTTTTCCCCTTTATTTACCGTCTTCTATTCTCAAAGAAGTTAGGATCATTCCAAAAAGTTTAAGAGGGTACTGCAATACTGTTAAATATGTAACTTTCGGATTTCAACGCGTCATGAGTCCATCTTCAGCCATTGGTCTGCCTGTATATCACATCATTAACTTTTGAAAATGGACTGATATTATTCAATACACTTCTCTTGAAGCATGTGTATAATTAAACAGTGCACCCTTAGCAAAATTGCCAAAATATTCCTTTTTTTTATCGTACTCAACTGTTCTCATAAACACTTGTACAAGGAACAATGGATTATTGAGTCTTCTACTGAATGTTCAAAAGTTTTTTTTTTCTTAATGTTATCAATGCCAAACCTACTCTTAAGGTAGGCGCAAACGAAAACTGGTTTCGTAAGCTGACTGTGGACAGAACTACTCGGATGTGCATGTGCTCACACGGTTGCCAACATTGGACATTGTCGAACTTCTGTAGTTGATTGTACGGCTTAATGTTTTGATGTCTGCAACCACTGTACCCATTCCCGATGCAACTTCAGCCCATAACCGTTCTGCAACCGAATATGGTTATTTTTTAAATGTTTATCCCACAGGGTTGGTCTATTATAAACAGAACTAATTAATTTTTCAATATCCTAAGTCGTTTAGGTAGATAACAACACACAAACACGACGAAATTATGAAAGTAAACTATAACACTCAATTTGCGCTATAGAGCTGGCAGACTGGCGAGAAATCCAAACAAGTTCGGACTAGTCGTTTGATCGGCCGTCAACGGGCCATCGGATGATGGCGGTTATAGTAGTGTACGCACTCCCTTTGTTTTACATAAGTTTGATTCCATCGGCCGATAACTGTTTAGGAGTACGCGTGCCTTTAGTCAGTTATTATGTATTTAAAACAGCCATTGGAAGCTTACACATTTCTTCATTTTCCTTTTCTGGAAAGCCTAAACGATGACTACATGTCTTTAATGAAGAGAGAATTTTTATTAAGAACAAAAAAAAGAGTGATCGGTGTTGACTCTAAGGCGACTTTTAATGAAACATCAGAATAAAAATCCACATTATGGTCGTTGAACCATGAATTACGGCCTTTTTCGTTTATAATTTCAAGGATATTAATTTTCACTAATCGTGAATTCAATTCAATTCAGAAAGTTTGAGAAAATTCAAAATTTCCTCGATCTAAGAAATTTTCTATCATAAAGAAAACAAAAACGCTTATAAAAAACTTGCAATCACTTCCAATGTCTAAACAAGAAATACTAAATATCCCCATTGAATAATTATAATATTTAATTTCTATACTCTTTACTATTAATATTCCCTATAGATAACTCCATTTAATATGGGCATTACATATTTAGAATGCAATAAAAAAATTAAAACCATTGTTGAAAAAGTATTGCTATGATATGTGTGTTTAAATGAAATAGAATACTTGACTTGATTGAACCATAGGAATTCACTGATTGCAGAGGCAGTTCGGGATCACTGCTACTGCATTCAGTGAAGCGAACTATCCATTGAATAAAAATTAACAAATGACTATCTGAGAAGATGATGATCCTATATAAAAAAAGAAAAAGGAGAACAATTGACATTGCGGACGACCAAAGCACATTCTATCCGTAGGGATTCACTGATTGCAGAGGCAGTTCGGGATCACTGCAACTGCATTCAGTGAAGCGAACTATCCAATGAATAAAAATTAACAAATGACTATCAGAATAGATGATGATCCTATATAAAAAAAAGAAAAGAAAAAGGAGAACTGTGGAACAACTGACATTCCGGAGAACCAAAGCACATTCTATCCATAGGGATTCACTGATTGCAGAGGCAGTTCGGGATCGCTGCAACTGCATTCAGTGAAGCAAACTATCCATTATAAAAAATTAAGAAAAACTATCAGAGAACAGGGGCTGAAGGACTAGTGGTTTCATAGGGCTACACTGATTGCATTAGCACGCAGACATTCGTGCTACTGGATTCAGTTTGGCGAACCATCCACTATAAAAAATGGGTAACGAAACCACAGGCAGAACCTCATGGGTGGTTTGGAATCCTGCCTATCTCACAGGTAAGTATTTTCTTCTTCTTTTACTTCCTCCAAGTTCCTTTCTGCTTCGATATTTTCTACCCCAGGATCTGCATTTTTCTCTGTCCCTCCCCATGTCGTCCCCTGGATTCCTCACAATAACTAATCGATACACTTGCTATTTAGTTTTGATTAAATTTATTTTTTACATTCATTACTACTTTTAACGTCTATATAATTACTTTTCCTACGCTTAAATTAATATTTACACACACAAAAAAAAATGATACTTGTTGTGCTTTTCTTGTTATTCTCCTGCTCTTTAAACAGAAGCTACTTTGGATGGAAGCCTTCCAAGGACATTTATGGTTTCTTTCATTCTCTGGCATCTCCAGTTTTTCCCAACTTTTGATTAATACATCAACTAATGTTTAAAATTCCTATTTTTTAGGTGAGCTGGGTGGATAATAAGGGCTATCGTCGCTAAATTAACCACAAATCAGGGTTTTCCTCTTTATTTACCGTCTTCTATTCTCAAAGAAGTTAGGATCATTCCAAAAAGTTTAAGAAGGTACTGCAATACTGTTAAATATGTAACTTTCGGATTTCAACGCTTCATGAGTCCATCTTCAGCCATTGGTCTGCCTGTATATCACATCATTAACTTTTGAAAATGGACTGATATTATTCAATACACTTCTCTTGAAGCATGTGTATAATTAAACAGTGCACCCTTAGCAAAATTGCCAAAATATTCCTTTTTTTTTATCGTACTCAACTGTTCTCATAAACACTTGTACAAGGAACAATGGATTTATTGAGTCTTCTACTGAATGTTCAAAAGTTTTTTTTTTCTTAATGTTATCAATGCCAAACCTACTCTTAAGGTAGGCGCACACGAAAACTGGTTTCGTAAGCTGATGGTGGACAGAACTACTCGGATGTGCATGTGCTCACACGGTTGCCAACATTGGACATTGTCGAACTTCTGTAGTTGATTGTACGGCTTAATGTTTTGATGTCTGCAACCACTGTACCCATTCCCGATGCAACTTCAGCCCATAACCGTTCTGCAACATCCCGATTATTGTTATTTTTTAAATGTTTATCCCACAGGGTTGGTCTATTATAAACAGAACTAATTAATTTTTCAATATCCTAAGTCGTTTAGGTAGATAACAACACACAAACACGACGAAATTATGAAAGTAAACTATAACACTCAATTTGCGCTATAGACCTGGCAGACTGGCGAGAAATCCAAACAAGTTCGGACTAGTCGTTTGATCGGCCGTCAACGGGCCATCGGATGATGGCGGTTATAGTAGTGTACGCACTCCCTTTGTTTAACATAAGTTTGATTCGTTCGGCCGATAACTATTTAGGAGTACGCGTGCCTTTAGTCAGTTATTATGTATTTAAAACAGCCATTGAAAGCTTACACATTTCTTCATTTTCCTTTTCTGGAAAGCCTAAACGATGACTACATGTTTTTAATGAAGAGAGAATTTTTATTAAGAACAAAAAAAAGAGTGATCGGTGTTGACTCTAAGGCGACTTTTAATGAAACATCAGAATAAAAATCCACATTATGGTCTTTGAACCATGAATTACGGCCTTTTTCGTTTATAATTTCAAGGATATTAATTTTCACTAATCGTGAATTCAATTCAATTCAGAAAGTTTGAGAAAATTCAAAATTTCCTCGATCTAAGAAATTTTCTATCATAAAGAAAACAAAAACGCTTATAAAAAACTTGCAATCACTTCCAATGTCTAAACAAGAAATACTAAATATCCCCATTGAATAATTATAATATTTAATTTCTATACTCTTTACTATTAATATTCCCTATAGATAACTCCATTTAATATGGGCATTACATATTTAGAATGCAATAAAAAAATTAAAACCATTGTTGAAAAATTATTGCTATGATATGTGTGTTTAAATGAAATAGAATACTTGACTTGATTGAACCATAGTAATTCACTGATTGCAGAGGCAGTTCGGGATCACTGCTACTGCATTCAGTGAAGCGAACTATCCATTGAATAAAAATTAACAAATGACTATCTGAAGAGATGATGATCCTATATAAAAAAAGAAAAAGGAGAACAATTGACATTGCGGACGACCAAAGCACATTCTATCCGTAGGGATTCACTGATTGCAGAGGCAGTTCGGGATCACTGCAACTGCATTCAGTGAAGCGAACTATCCAATGAATAAAAATTAACAAATGACTATCAGAATAGATGATGATCCTATATAAAAAAAAGAAAAGAAAAAGGAGAACTGTGGAACAACTGACATTCCGGAGAACCAAAGCACATTCTATCCATAGGGATTCACTGATTGCAGAGGCAGTTCGGGATCGCTGCAACTGCATTCAGTGAAGCAAACTATCCATTATAAAAAATTAAGAAAAACTATCAGAGAACAGGGGCTGAAGGACTAGTGGTTTCATAGGGCTACACTGATTGCATTAGCACGCAGACATTCGTGCTACTGGATTCAGTTTGGCGAACCATCCACTATAAAAAATGGGTAACGAAACCACAGGCAGAACCTCATGGGTGGTTTGGAATCCTGCCTATCTCACAGGTAAGTATTTTCTTCTTCTTTTACTTCCTCCAAGTTCCTTTCTGCTTCGATATTTTCTACCCCAGGATCTGCATTTTTCTCTGTCCCTCCCCATGTCCGTCCCCTGGATTCCTCACAATAACTAATCGATACACTTGCTATTTAGTTTTGATTAAATTTATTTTTTACATTCATTACTACTTTTAACGTCTATATAATTACTTTTCCTACACTTAAATTAATATTTACACACACAAAAAAAAAATGATACTTGTTGTGCTTTTCTTGTTATTCTCCTGCTCTTTAAACAGAAGCTACTTTGGATGGAAGCCTTCCAAGGACATTTATGGTTTCTTTCATTCTCTGGCATCTCCAGTTTTTCCCAACTTTTGATTAATACATCAACTAATGTTTAAAATTCCTATTTTTTAGGTGAGCTGGGTGGATAATGAGGGCTATCGTCGCTAAATTAACCACAAATCAGGGTTTTCCCCTTTATTTACCGTCTTCTATTCTCAAAGAAGTTAGGATCATTCCAAAAAGTTTAAGAGGGTACTGCAATACTGTTAAATATGTAACTTTCGGATTTCAACGCGTCATGAGTCCATCTTCAGCCATTGGTCTGCCTGTATATCACATCATTAACTTTTGAAAATGGACTGATATTATTCAATACACTTCTCTTGAAGCATGTGTATAATTAAACAGTGCACCCTTAGCAAAATTGCCAAAATATTCCTTTTTTTTATCGTACTCAACTGTTCTCATAAACACTTGTACAAGGAACAATGGATTATTGAGTCTTCTACTGAATGTTCAAAAGTTTTTTTTTTCTTAATGTTATCAATGCCAAACCTACTCTTAAGGTAGGCGCAAACGAAAACTGGTTTCGTAAGCTGACTGTGGACAGAACTACTCGGATGTGCATGTGCTCACACGGTTGCCAACATTGGACATTGTCGAACTTCTGTAGTTGATTGTACGGCTTAATGTTTTGATGTCTGCAACCACTGTACCCATTCCCGATGCAACTTCAGCCCATAACCGTTCTGCAACATCCCGATTATTGTTATTTTTTAAATGTTTATCCCACAGGGTTGGTCTATTATAAACAGAACTAATTAATTTTTCAATATCCTAAGTCGTTTAGGTAGATAACAACACACAAACACGACGAAATTATGAAAGTAAACTATAACACTCAATTTGCGCTATAGACCTGGCAGACTGGCGAGAAATCCAAACAAGTTCGGACTAGTCGTTTGATCGGCCGTCAACGGGCCATCGGATGATGGCGGTTATAGTAGTGTACGCACTCCCTTTGTTTAACATAAGTTTGATTCGTTCGGCCGATAACTATTTAGGAGTACGCGTGCCTTTAGTCAGTTATTATGTATTTAAAACAGCCATTGAAAGCTTACACATTTCTTCATTTTCCTTTTCTGGAAAGCCTAAACGATGACTACATGTTTTTAATGAAGAGAGAATTTTTATTAAGAACAAAAAAAAGAGTGATCGGTGTTGACTCTAAGGCGACTTTTAATGAAACATCAGAATAAAAATCCACATTATGGTCTTTGAACCATGAATTACGGCCTTTTTCGTTTATAATTTCAAGGATATTAATTTTCACTAATCGTGAATTCAATTCAATTCAGAAAGTTTGAGAAAATTCAAAATTTCCTCGATCTAAGAAATTTTCTATCATAAAGAAAACAAAAACGCTTATAAAAAACTTGCAATCACTTCCAATGTCTAAACAAGAAATACTAAATATCCCCATTGAATAATTATAATATTTAATTTCTATACTCTTTACTATTAATATTCCCTATAGATAACTCCATTTAATATGGGCATTACATATTTAGAATGCAATAAAAAAATTAAAACCATTGTTGAAAAATTATTGCTATGATATGTGTGTTTAAATGAAATAGAATACTTGACTTGATTGAACCATAGTAATTCACTGATTGCAGAGGCAGTTCGGGATCACTGCTACTGCATTCAGTGAAGCGAACTATCCATTGAATAAAAATTAACAAATGACTATCTGAAGAGATGATGATCCTATATAAAAAAAGAAAAAGGAGAACAATTGACATTGCGGACGACCAAAGCACATTCTATCCGTAGGGATTCACTGATTGCAGAGGCAGTTCGGGATCACTGCAACTGCATTCAGTGAAGCGAACTATCCAATGAATAAAAATTAACAAATGACTATCAGAATAGATGATGATCCTATATAAAAAAAAGAAAAGAAAAAGGAGAACTGTGGAACAACTGACATTCCGGAGAACCAAAGCACATTCTATCCATAGGGATTCACTGATTGCAGAGGCAGTTCGGGATCGCTGCAACTGCATTCAGTGAAGCAAACTATCCATTATAAAAAATTAAGAAAAACTATCAGAGAACAGGGGCTGAAGGACTAGTGGTTTCATAGGGCTACACTGATTGCATTAGCACGCAGACATTCGTGCTACTGGATTCAGTTTGGCGAACCATCCACTATAAAAAATGGGTAACGAAACCACAGGCAGAACCTCATGGGTGGTTTGGAATCCTGCCTATCTCACAGGTAAGTATTTTCTTCTTCTTTTACTTCCTCCAAGTTCCTTTCTGCTTCGATATTTTCTACCCCAGGATCTGCATTTTTCTCTGTCCCTCCCCATGTCCGTCCCCTGGATTCCTCACAATAACTAATCGATACACTTGCTATTTAGTTTTGATTAAATTTATTTTTTACATTCATTACTACTTTTAACGTCTATATAATTACTTTTCCTACACTTAAATTAATATTTACACACACAAAAAAAAAATGATACTTGTTGTGCTTTTCTTGTTATTCTCCTGCTCTTTAAACAGAAGCTACTTTGGATGGAAGCCTTCCAAGGACATTTATGGTTTCTTTCATTCTCTGGCATCTCCAGTTTTTCCCAACTTTTGATTAATACATCAACTAATGTTTAAAATTCCTATTTTTTAGGTGAGCTGGGTGGATAATGAGGGCTATCGTCGCTAAATTAACCACAAATCAGGGTTTTCCCCTTTATTTACCGTCTTCTATTCTCAAAGAAGTTAGGATCATTCCAAAAAGTTTAAGAGGGTACTGCAATACTGTTAAATATGTAACTTTCGGATTTCAACGCGTCATGAGTCCATCTTCAGCCATTGGTCTGCCTGTATATCACATCATTAACTTTTGAAAATGGACTGATATTATTCAATACACTTCTCTTGAAGCATGTGTATAATTAAACAGTGCACCCTTAGCAAAATTGCCAAAATATTCCTTTTTTTTATCGTACTCAACTGTTCTCATAAACACTTGTACAAGGAACAATGGATTATTGAGTCTTCTACTGAATGTTCAAAAGTTTTTTTTTTCTTAATGTTATCAATGCCAAACCTACTCTTAAGGTAGGCGCAAACGAAAACTGGTTTCGTAAGCTGACTGTGGACAGAACTACTCGGATGTGCATGTGCTCACACGGTTGCCAACATTGGACATTGTCGAACTTCTGTAGTTGATTGTACGGCTTAATGTTTTGATGTCTGCAACCACTGTACCCATTCCCGATGCAACTTCAGCCCATAACCGTTCTGCAACATCCCGATTATTGTTATTTTTTAAATGTTTATCCCACAGGGTTGGTCTATTATAAACAGAACTAATTAATTTTTCAATATCCTAAGTCGTTTAGGTAGATAACAACACACAAACACGACGAAATTATGAAAGTAAACTATAACACTCAATTTGCGCTATAGACCTGGCAGACTGGCGAGAAATCCAAACAAGTTCGGACTAGTCGTTTGATCGGCCGTCAACGGGCCATCGGATGATGGCGGTTATAGTAGTGTACGCACTCCCTTTGTTTAACATAAGTTTGATTCGTTCGGCCGATAACTATTTAGGAGTACGCGTGCCTTTAGTCAGTTATTATGTATTTAAAACAGCCATTGAAAGCTTACACATTTCTTCATTTTCCTTTTCTGGAAAGCCTAAACGATGACTACATGTTTTTAATGAAGAGAGAATTTTTATTAAGAACAAAAAAAAGAGTGATCGGTGTTGACTCTAAGGCGACTTTTAATGAAACATCAGAATAAAAATCCACATTATGGTCTTTGAACCATGAATTACGGCCTTTTTCGTTTATAATTTCAAGGATATTAATTTTCACTAATCGTGAATTCAATTCAATTCAGAAAGTTTGAGAAAATTCAAAATTTCCTCGATCTAAGAAATTTTCTATCATAAAGAAAACAAAAACGCTTATAAAAAACTTGCAATCACTTCCAATGTCTAAACAAGAAATACTAAATATCCCCATTGAATAATTATAATATTTAATTTCTATACTCTTTACTATTAATATTCCCTATAGATAACTCCATTTAATATGGGCATTACATATTTAGAATGCAATAAAAAAATTAAAACCATTGTTGAAAAATTATTGCTATGATATGTGTGTTTAAATGAAATAGAATACTTGACTTGATTGAACCATAGTAATTCACTGATTGCAGAGGCAGTTCGGGATCACTGCTACTGCATTCAGTGAAGCGAACTATCCATTGAATAAAAATTAACAAATGACTATCTGAAGAGATGATGATCCTATATAAAAAAAGAAAAAGGAGAACAATTGACATTGCGGACGACCAAAGCACATTCTATCCGTAGGGATTCACTGATTGCAGAGGCAGTTCGGGATCACTGCAACTGCATTCAGTGAAGCGAACTATCCAATGAATAAAAATTAACAAATGACTATCAGAATAGATGATGATCCTATATAAAAAAAAGAAAAGAAAAAGGAGAACTGTGGAACAACTGACATTCCGGAGAACCAAAGCACATTCTATCCATAGGGATTCACTGATTGCAGAGGCAGTTCGGGATCGCTGCAACTGCATTCAGTGAAGCAAACTATCCATTATAAAAAATTAAGAAAAACTATCAGAGAACAGGGGCTGAAGGACTAGTGGTTTCATAGGGCTACACTGATTGCATTAGCACGCAGACATTCGTGCTACTGGATTCAGTTTGGCGAACCATCCACTATAAAAAATGGGTAACGAAACCACAGGCAGAACCTCATGGGTGGTTTGGAATCCTGCCTATCTCACAGGTAAGTATTTTCTTCTTCTTTTACTTCCTCCAAGTTCCTTTCTGCTTCGATATTTTCTACCCCAGGATCTGCATTTTTCTCTGTCCCTCCCCATGTCGTCCCCTGGATTCCTCACAATAACTAATCGATACACTTGCTATTTAGTTTTGATTAAATTTATTTTTTACATTCATTACTACTTTTAACGTCTATATAATTACTTTTCCTACACTTAAATTAATATTTACACACACAAAAAAAAATGATACTTGTTGTGCTTTTCTTGTTATTCTCCTGCTCTTTAAACAGAAGCTACTTTGGATGGAAGCCTTCCAAGGACATTTATGGTTTCTTTCATTCTCTGGCATCTCCAGTTTTTCCCAACTTTTGATTAATACATCAACTAATGTTTAAAATTCCTATTTTTTAGGTGAGCTGGGTGGATAATGAGGGCTATCGTCGCTAAATTAACCACAAATCAGGGTTTTCCCCTTTATTTACCGTCTTCTATTCTCAAAGAAGTTAGGATCATTCCAAAAAGTTTAAGAGGGTACTGCAATACTGTTAAATATGTAACTTTCGGATTTCAACGCGTCATGAGTCCATCTTCAGCCATTGGTCTGCCTGTATATCACATCATTAACTTTTGAAAATGGACTGATATTATTCAATACACTTCTCTTGAAGCATGTGTATAATTAAACAGTGCACCCTTAGCAAAATTGCCAAAATATTCCTTTTTTTTATCGTACTCAACTGTTCTCATAAACACTTGTACAAGGAACAATGGATTATTGAGTCTTCTACTGAATGTTCAAAAGTTTTTTTTTTCTTAATGTTATCAATGCCAAACCTACTCTTAAGGTAGGCGCAAACGAAAACTGGTTTCGTAAGCTGACTGTGGACAGAACTACTCGGATGTGCATGTGCTCACACGGTTGCCAACATTGGACATTGTCGAACTTCTGTAGTTGATTGTACGGCTTAATGTTTTGATGTCTGCAACCACTGTACCCATTCCCGATGCAACTTCAGCCCATAACCGTTCTGCAACCGAATATGGTTATTTTTTAAATGTTTATCCCACAGGGTTGGTCTATTATAAACAGAACTAATTAATTTTTCAATATCCTAAGTCGTTTAGGTAGATAACAACACACAAACACGACGAAATTATGAAAGTAAACTATAACACTCAATTTGCGCTATAGAGCTGGCAGACTGGCGAGAAATCCAAACAAGTTCGGACTAATCGTTTGATCGGCCGTCAACGGGCCATCGGATGATGGCGGTTATAGTAGTGTACGCACTCCCTTTGTTTTACATAAGTTTGATTCCATCGGCCGATAACTGTTTAGGAGTACGCGTGCCTTTAGTCAGTTATTATGTATTTAAAACAGCCATTGGAAGCTTACACATTTCTTCATTTTCCTTTTCTGGAAAGCCTAAACGATGACTACATGTCTTTAATGAAGAGAGAATTTTTATTAAGAACAAAAAAAAGAGTGATCGGTGTTGACTCTAAGGCGACTTTTAATGAAACATCAGAATAAAAATCCACATTATGGTCGTTGAACCATGAATTACGGCCTTTTTCGTTTATAATTTCAAGGATATTAATTTTCACTAATCGTGAATTCAATTCAATTCAGAAAGTTTGAGAAAATTCAAAATTTCCTCGATCTAAGAAATTTTCTATCATAAAGAAAACAAAAACGCTTATAAAAAACTTGCAATCACTTCCAATGTCTAAACAAGAAATACTAAATATCCCCATTGAATAATTATAATATTTAATTTCTATACTCTTTACTATTAATATTCCCTATAGATAACTCCATTTAATATGGGCATTACATATTTAGAATGCAATAAAAAAATTAAAACCATTGTTGAAAAATTATTGCTATGATATGTGTGTTTAAATGAAATAGAATACTTGACTTGATTGAACCATAGTAATTCACTGATTGCAGAGGCAGTTCGGGATCACTGCTACTGCATTCAGTGAAGCGAACTATCCATTGAATAAAAATTAACAAATGACTATCTGAAGAGATGATGATCCTATATAAAAAAAGAAAAAGGAGAACAATTGACATTGCGGCCGACCAAAGCACATTCTATCCGTAGGGATTCACTGATTGCAGAGGCAGTTCGGGATCACTGCAACTGCATTCAGTGAAGCGAACTATCCAATGAATAAAAATTAACAAATGACTATCAGAATAGATGATGATCCTATATAAAAAAAAGAAAAGAAAAAGGAGAACTGTGGAACAACTGACATTCCGGAGAACCAAAGCACATTCTATCCATAGGGATTCACTGATTGCAGAGGCAGTTCGGGATCGCTGCAACTGCATTCAGTGAAGCAAACTATCCATTATAAAAAATTAAGAAAAACTATCAGAGAACAGGGGCTGAAGGACTAGTGGTTTCATAGGGCTACACTGATTGCATTAGCACGCAGACATTCGTGCTACTGGATTCAGTTTGGCGAACCATCCACTATAAAAAATGGGTAACGAAACCACAGGCAGAACCTCATGGGTGGTTTGGAATCCTGCCTATCTCACAGGTAAGTATTTTCTTCTTCTTTTACTTCCTCCAAGTTCCTTTCTGCTTCGATATTTTCTACCCCAGGATCTGCATTTTTCTCTGTCCCTCCCCATGTCGTCCCCTGGATTCCTCACAATAACTAATCGATACACTTGCTATTTAGTTTTGATTAAATTTATTTTTTACATTCATTACTACTTTTAACGTCTATATAATTACTTTTCCTACACTTAAATTAATATTTACACACACAAAAAAAAATGATACTTGTTGTGCTTTTCTTGTTATTCTCCTGCTCTTTAAACAGAAGCTACTTTGGATGGAAGCCTTCCAAGGACATTTATGGTTTCTTTCATTCTCTGGCATCTCCAGTTTTTCCCAACTTTTGATTAATACATCAACTAATGTTTAAAATTCCTATTTTTTAGGTGAGCTGGGTGGATAATGAGGGCTATCGTCGCTAAATTAACCACAAATCAGGGTTTTCCCCTTTATTTACCGTCTTCTATTCTCAAAGAAGTTAGGATCATTCCAAAAAGTTTAAGAGGGTACTGCAATACTGTTAAATATGTAACTTTCGGATTTCAACGCGTCATGAGTCCATCTTCAGCCATTGGTCTGCCTGTATATCACATCATTAACTTTTGAAAATGGACTGATATTATTCAATACACTTCTCTTGAAGCATGTGTATAATTAAACAGTGCACCCTTAGCAAAATTGCCAAAATATTCCTTTTTTTTATCGTACTCAACTGTTCTCATAAACACTTGTACAAGGAACAATGGATTATTGAGTCTTCTACTGAATGTTCAAAAGTTTTTTTTTTCTTAATGTTATCAATGCCAAACCTACTCTTAAGGTAGGCGCAAACGAAAACTGGTTTCGTAAGCTGACTGTGGACAGAACTACTCGGATGTGCATGTGCTCACACGGTTGCCAACATTGGACATTGTCGAACTTCTGTAGTTGATTGTACGGCTTAATGTTTTGATGTCTGCAACCACTGTACCCATTCCCGATGCAACTTCAGCCCATAACCGTTCTGCAACCGAATATGGTTATTTTTTAAATGTTTATCCCACAGGGCTGGTCTATTATAAACAGAACTAATTAATTTTTCAATATCCTAAGTCGTTTAGGTAGATAACAACACACAAACACGACGAAATTATGAAAGTAAACTATAACACTCAATTTGCGCTATAGAGCTGGCAGACTGGCGAGAAATCCAAACAAGTTCGGACTAGTCGTTTGATCGGCCGTCAACGGGCCATCGGATGATGGCGGTTATAGTAGTGTACGCACTCCCTTTGTTTTACATAAGTTTGATTCCATCGGCTGATAACTGTTTAGGAGTACGCGTGCCTTTAGTCAGTTATTATGTATTTAAAACAGCCATTGGAAGCTTACACATTTCTTCATTTTCCTTTTCTGGAAAGCCTAAACGATGACTACATGTCTTTAATGAAGAGAGAATTTTTATTAAGAACAAAAAAAAGAGTGATCGGTGTTGACTCTAAGGCGACTTTTAATGAAACATCAGAATAAAAATCCACATTATGGTCGTTGAACCATGAATTACGGCCTTTTTCGTTTATAATTTCAAGGATATTAATTTTCACTAATCGTGAATTCAATTCAATTCAGAAAGTTTGAGAAAATTCAAAATTTCCTCGATCTAAGAAATTTTCTATCATAAAGAAAACAAAAACGCTTATAAAAAACTTGCAATCACTTCCAATGTCTAAACAAGAAATACTAAATATCCCCATTGAATAATTATAATATTTAATTTCTATACTCTTTACTATTAATATTCCCTATAGATAACTCCATTTAATATGGGCATTACATATTTAGAATGCAATAAAAAAATTAAAACCATTGTTGAAAAATTATTGCTATGATATGTGTGTTTAAATGAAATAGAATACTTGACTTGATTGAACCATAGTAATTCACTGATTGCAGAGGCAGTTCGGGATCACTGCTACTGCATTCAGTGAAGCGAACTATCCATTGAATAAAAATTAACAAATGACTATCTGAAGAGATGATGATCCTATATAAAAAAAGAAAAAGGAGAACAATTGACATTGCGGCCGACCAAAGCACATTCTATCCGTAGGGATTCACTGATTGCAGAGGCAGTTCGGGATCACTGCAACTGCATTCAGTGAAGCGAACTATCCAATGAATAAAAATTAACAAATGACTATCAGAATAGATGATGATCCTATATAAAAAAAAGAAAAGAAAAAGGAGAACTGTGGAACAACTGACATTCCGGAGAACCAAAGCACATTCTATCCATAGGGATTCACTGATTGCAGAGGCAGTTCGGGATCGCTGCAACTGCATTCAGTGAAGCAAACTATCCATTATAAAAAATTAAGAAAAACTATCAGAGAACAGGGGCTGAAGGACTAGTGGTTTCATAGGGCTACACTGATTGCATTAGCACGCAGACATTCGTGCTACTGGATTCAGTTTGGCGAACCATCCACTATAAAAAATGGGTAACGAAACCACAGGCAGAACCTCATGGGTGGTTTGGAATCCTGCCTATCTCACAGGTAAGTATTTTCTTCTTCTTTTACTTCCTCCAAGTTCCTTTCTGCTTCGATATTTTCTACCCCAGGATCTGCATTTTTCTCTGTCCCTCCCCATGTCGTCCCCTGGATTCCTCACAATAACTAATCGATACACTTGCTATTTAGTTTTGATTAAATTTATTTTTTACATTCATTACTACTTTTAACGTCTATATAATTACTTTTCCTACACTTAAATTAATATTTACACACACAAAAAAAAATGATACTTGTTGTGCTTTTCTTGTTATTCTCCTGCTCTTTAAACAGAAGCTACTTTGGATGGAAGCCTTCCAAGGACATTTATGGTTTCTTTCATTCTCTGGCATCTCCAGTTTTTCCCAACTTTTGATTAATACATCAACTAATGTTTAAAATTCCTATTTTTTAGGTGAGCTGGGTGGATAATGAGGGCTATCGTCGCTAAATTAACCACAAATCAGGGTTTTCCCCTTTATTTACCGTCTTCTATTCTCAAAGAAGTTAGGATCATTCCAAAAAGTTTAAGAGGGTACTGCAATACTGTTAAATATGTAACTTTCGGATTTCAACGCGTCATGAGTCCATCTTCAGCCATTGGTCTGCCTGTATATCACATCATTAACTTTTGAAAATGGACTGATATTATTCAATACACTTCTCTTGAAGCATGTGTATAATTAAACAGTGCACCCTTAGCAAAATTGCCAAAATATTCCTTTTTTTTATCGTACTCAACTGTTCTCATAAACACTTGTACAAGGAACAATGGATTATTGAGTCTTCTACTGAATGTTCAAAAGTTTTTTTTTTCTTAATGTTATCAATGCCAAACCTACTCTTAAGGTAGGCGCAAACGAAAACTGGTTTCGTAAGCTGACTGTGGACAGAACTACTCGGATGTGCATGTGCTCACACGGTTGCCAACATTGGACATTGTCGAACTTCTGTAGTTGATTGTACGGCTTAATGTTTTGATGTCTGCAACCACTGTACCCATTCCCGATGCAACTTCAGCCCATAACCGTTCTGCAACCGAATATGGTTATTTTTTAAATGTTTATCCCACAGGGCTGGTCTATTATAAACAGAACTAATTAATTTTTCAATATCCTAAGTCGTTTAGGTAGATAACAACACACAAACACGACGAAATTATGAAAGTAAACTATAACACTCAATTTGCGCTATAGAGCTGGCAGACTGGCGAGAAATCCAAACAAGTTCGGACTAGTCGTTTGATCGGCCGTCAACGGGCCATCGGATGATGGCGGTTATAGTAGTGTACGCACTCCCTTTGTTTAACATAAGTTTGATTCGTTCGGCCGATAACTATTTAGGAGTACGCGTGCCTTTAGTCAGTTATTATGTATTTAAAACAGCCATTGAAAGCTTACACATTTCTTCATTTTCCTTTTCTGGAAAGCCTAAACGATGACTACATGTTTTTAATGAAGAGAGAATTTTTATTAAGAACAAAAAAAAGAGTGATCGGTGTTGACTCTAAGGCGACTTTTAATGAAACATCAGAATAAAAATCCACATTATGGTCTTTGAACCATGAATTACGGCCTTTTTCGTTTATAATTTCAAGGATATTAATTTTCACTAATCGTGAATTCAATTCAATTCAGAAAGTTTGAGAAAATTCAAAATTTCCTCGATCTAAGAAATTTTCTATCATAAAGAAAACAAAAACGCTTATAAAAAACTTGCAATCACTTCCAATGTCTAAACAAGAAATACTAAATATCCCCATTGAATAATTATAATATTTAATTTCTATACTCTTTACTATTAATATTCCCTATAGATAACTCCATTTAATATGGGCATTACATATTTAGAATGCAATAAAAAAATTAAAACCATTGTTGAAAAATTATTGCTATGATATGTGTGTTTAAATGAAATAGAATACTTGACTTGATTGAACCATAGTAATTCACTGATTGCAGAGGCAGTTCGGGATCACTGCTACTGCATTCAGTGAAGCGAACTATCCATTGAATAAAAATTAACAAATGACTATCTGAAGAGATGATGATCCTATATAAAAAAAGAAAAAGGAGAACAATTGACATTGCGGCCGACCAAAGCACATTCTATCCGTAGGGATTCACTGATTGCAGAGGCAGTTCGGGATCACTGCAACTGCATTCAGTGAAGCGAACTATCCAATGAATAAAAATTAACAAATGACTATCAGAATAGATGATGATCCTATATAAAAAAAAGAAAAGAAAAAGGAGAACTGTGGAACAACTGACATTCCGGAGAACCAAAGCACATTCTATCCATAGGGATTCACTGATTGCAGAGGCAGTTCGGGATCGCTGCAACTGCATTCAGTGAAGCAAACTATCCATTATAAAAAATTAAGAAAAACTATCAGAGAACAGGGGCTGAAGGACTAGTGGTTTCATAGGGCTACACTGATTGCATTAGCACGCAGACATTCGTGCTACTGGATTCAGTTTGGCGAACCATCCACTATAAAAAATGGGTAACGAAACCACAGGCAGAACCTCATGGGTGGTTTGGAATCCTGCCTATCTCACAGGTAAGTATTTTCTTCTTCTTTTACTTCCTCCAAGTTCCTTTCTGCTTCGATATTTTCTACCCCAGGATCTGCATTTTTCTCTGTCCCTCCCCATGTCGTCCCCTGGATTCCTCACAATAACTAATCGATACACTTGCTATTTAGTTTTGATTAAATTTATTTTTTACATTCATTACTACTTTTAACGTCTATATAATTACTTTTCCTACACTTAAATTAATATTTACACACACAAAAAAAAATGATACTTGTTGTGCTTTTCTTGTTATTCTCCTGCTCTTTAAACAGAAGCTACTTTGGATGGAAGCCTTCCAAGGACATTTATGGTTTCTTTCATTCTCTGGCATCTCCAGTTTTTCCCAACTTTTGATTAATACATCAACTAATGTTTAAAATTCCTATTTTTTAGGTGAGCTGGGTGGATAATAAGGGCTATCGTCGCTAAATTAACCACAAATCAGGGTTTTCCTCTTTATTTACCGTCTTCTATTCTCAAAGAAGTTAGGATCATTCCAAAAAGTTTAAGAAGGTACTGCAATACTGTTAAATATGTAACTTTCGGATTTCAACGCTTCATGAGTCCATCTTCAGCCATTGGTCTGCCTGTATATCACATCATTAACTTTTGAAAATGGACTGATATTATTCAATACACTTCTCTTGAAGCATGTGTATAATTAAACAGTGCACCCTTAGCAAAATTGCCAAAATATTCTCTTTTTTTTTATCGTACTCAACTGTTCTCATAAACACTTGTACAAGGAACAATGGATTTATTGAGTCTTCTACTGAATGTTCAAAAGTTTTTTTTTTCTTAATGTTATCAATGCCAAACCTACTCTTAAGGTAGGCGCACACGAAAACTGGTTTCGTAAGCTGATGGTGGACAGAACTACTCGGATGTGCATGTGCTCACACGGTTGCCAACATTGGACATTGTCGAACTTCTGTAGTTGATTGTACGGCTTAATGTTTTGATGTCTGCAACCACTGTACCCATTCCCGATGCAACTTCAGCCCATAACCGTTCTGCAACATCCCGATTATTGTTATTTTTTAAATGTTTATCCCACAGGGTTGGTCTATTATAAACAGAACTAATTAATTTTTCAATATCCTAAGTCGTTTAGGTAGATAACAACACACAAACACGACGAAATTATGAAAGTAAACTATAACACTCAATTTGCGCTATAGACCTGGCAGACTGGCGAGAAATCCAAACAAGTTCGGACTAGTCGTTTGATCGGCCGTCAACGGGCCATCGGATGATGGCGGTTATAGTAGTGTACGCACTCCCTTTGTTTAACATAAGTTTGATTCGTTCGGCCGATAACTATTTAGGAGTACGCGTGCCTTTAGTCAGTTATTATGTATTTAAAACAGCCATTGAAAGCTTACACATTTCTTCATTTTCCTTTTCTGGAAAGCCTAAACGATGACTACATGTTTTTAATGAAGAGAGAATTTTTATTAAGAACAAAAAAAAGAGTGATCGGTGTTGACTCTAAGGCGACTTTTAATGAAACATCAGAATAAAAATCCACATTATGGTCTTTGAACCATGAATTACGGCCTTTTTCGTTTATAATTTCAAGGATATTAATTTTCACTAATCGTGAATTCAATTCAATTCAGAAAGTTTGAGAAAATTCAAAATTTCCTCGATCTAAGAAATTTTCTATCATAAAGAAAACAAAAACGCTTATAAAAAACTTGCAATCACTTCCAATGTCTAAACAAGAAATACTAAATATCCCCATTGAATAATTATAATATTTAATTTCTATACTCTTTACTATTAATATTCCCTATAGATAACTCCATTTAATATGGGCATTACATATTTAGAATGCAATAAAAAAATTAAAACCATTGTTGAAAAATTATTGCTATGATATGTGTGTTTAAATGAAATAGAATACTTGACTTGATTGAACCATAGTAATTCACTGATTGCAGAGGCAGTTCGGGATCACTGCTACTGCATTCAGTGAAGCGAACTATCCATTGAATAAAAATTAACAAATGACTATCTGAAGAGATGATGATCCTATATAAAAAAAGAAAAAGGAGAACAATTGACATTGCGGACGACCAAAGCACATTCTATCCGTAGGGATTCACTGATTGCAGAGGCAGTTCGGGATCACTGCAACTGCATTCAGTGAAGCGAACTATCCAATGAATAAAAATTAACAAATGACTATCAGAATAGATGATGATCCTATATAAAAAAAAGAAAAGAAAAAGGAGAACTGTGGAACAACTGACATTCCGGAGAACCAAAGCACATTCTATCCATAGGGATTCACTGATTGCAGAGGCAGTTCGGGATCGCTGCAACTGCATTCAGTGAAGCAAACTATCCGTTATAAAAAATTAAGAAAAACTATCAGAGAACAGGGGCTGAAGGACTAGTGGTTTCATAGGGCTACACTGATTGCATTAGCACGCAGACATTCGTGCTACTGGATTCAGTTTGGCGAACCATCCACTATAAAAAATGGGTAACGAAACCACAGGCAGAACCTCATGGGTGGTTTGGAATCCTGCCTATCTCACAGGTAAGTATTTTCTTCTTCTTTTACTTCCTCCAAGTTCCTTTCTGCTTCGATATTTTCTACCCCAGGATCTGCATTTTTCTCTGTCCCTCCCCATGTCGTCCCCTGGATTCCTCACAATAACTAATCGATACACTTGCTATTTAGTTTTGATTAAATTTATTTTTTACATTCATTACTACTTTTAACGTCTATATAATTACTTTTCCTACACTTAAATTAATATTTACACACACAAAAAAAAATGATACTTGTTGTGCTTTTCTTGTTATTCTCCTGCTCTTTAAACAGAAGCTACTTTGGATGGAAGCCTTCCAAGGACATTTATGGTTTCTTTCATTCTCTGGCATCTCCAGTTTTTCCCAACTTTTGATTAATACATCAACTAATGTTTAAAATTCCTATTTTTTAGGTGAGCTGGGTGGATAATGAGGGCTATCGTCGCTAAATTAACCACAAATCAGGGTTTTCCCCTTTATTTACCGTCTTCTATTCTCAAAGAAGTTAGGATCATTCCAAAAAGTTTAAGAGGGTACTGCAATACTGTTAAATATGTAACTTTCGGATTTCAACGCGTCATGAGTCCATCTTCAGCCATTGGTCTGCCTGTATATCACATCATTAACTTTTGAAAATGGACTGATATTATTCAATACACTTCTCTTGAAGCATGTGTATAATTAAACAGTGCACCCTTAGCAAAATTGCCAAAATATTCCTTTTTTTTATCGTACTCAACTGTTCTCATAAACACTTGTACAAGGAACAATGGATTATTGAGTCTTCTACTGAATGTTCAAAAGTTTTTTTTTTCTTAATGTTATCAATGCCAAACCTACTCTTAAGGTAGGCGCAAACGAAAACTGGTTTCGTAAGCTGACTGTGGACAGAACTACTCGGATGTGCATGTGCTCACACGGTTGCCAACATTGGACATTGTCGAACTTCTGTAGTTGATTGTACGGCTTAATGTTTTGATGTCTGCAACCACTGTACCCATTCCCGATGCAACTTCAGCCCATAACCGTTCTGCAACCGAATATGGTTATTTTTTAAATGTTTATCCCACAGGGTTGGTCTATTATAAACAGAACTAATTAATTTTTCAATATCCTAAGTCGTTTAGGTAGATAACAACACACAAACACGACGAAATTATGAAAGTAAACTATAACACTCAATTTGCGCTATAGAGCTGGCAGACTGGCGAGAAATCCAAACAAGTTCGGACTAGTCGTTTGATCGGCCGTCAACGGGCCATCGGATGATGGCGGTTATAGTAGTGTACGCACTCCCTTTGTTTTACATAAGTTTGATTCCATCGGCCGATAACTGTTTAGGAGTACGCGTGCCTTTAGTCAGTTATTATGTATTTAAAACAGCCATTGGAAGCTTACACATTTCTTCATTTTCCTTTTCTGGAAAGCCTAAACGATGACTACATGTCTTTAATGAAGAGAGAATTTTTATTAAGAACAAAAAAAAGAGTGATCGGTGTTGACTCTAAGGCGACTTTTAATGAAACATCAGAATAAAAACCCACATTATGGTCGTTGAACCATGAATTACGGCCTTTTTCGTTTATAATTTCAAGGATATTAATTTTCACTAATCGTGAATTCAATTCAATTCAGAAAGTTTGAGAAAATTCAAAATTTCCTCGATCTAAGAAATTTTCTATCATAAAGAAAACAAAAACGCTTATAAAAAACTTGCAATCACTTCCAATGTCTAAACAAGAAATACTAAATATCCCCATTGAATAATTATAATATTTAATTTCTATACTCTTTACTATTAATATTCCCTATAGATAACTCCATTTAATATGGGCATTACATATTTAGAATGCAATAAAAAAATTAAAACCATTGTTGAAAAATTATTGCTATGATATGTGTGTTTAAATGAAATAGAATACTTGACTTGATTGAACCATAGTAATTCACTGATTGCAGAGGCAGTTCGGGATCACTGCTACTGCATTCAGTGAAGCGAACTATCCATTGAATAAAAATTAACAAATGACTATCTGAAGAGATGATGATCCTATATAAAAAAAGAAAAAGGAGAACAATTGACATTGCGGCCGACCAAAGCACATTCTATCCGTAGGGATTCACTGATTGCAGAGGCAGTTCGGGATCACTGCAACTGCATTCAGTGAAGCGAACTATCCAATGAATAAAAATTAACAAATGACTATCAGAATAGATGATGATCCTATATAAAAAAAAGAAAAGAAAAAGGAGAACTGTGGAACAACTGACATTCCGGAGAACCAAAGCACATTCTATCCATAGGGATTCACTGATTGCAGAGGCAGTTCGGGATCGCTGCAACTGCATTCAGTGAAGCAAACTATCCATTATAAAAAATTAAGAAAAACTATCAGAGAACAGGGGCTGAAGGACTAGTGGTTTCATAGGGCTACACTGATTGCATTAGCACGCAGACATTCGTGCTACTGGATTCAGTTTGGCGAACCATCCACTATAAAAAATGGGTAACGAAACCACAGGCAGAACCTCATGGGTGGTTTGGAATCCTGCCTATCTCACAGGTAAGTATTTTCTTCTTCTTTTACTTCCTCCAAGTTCCTTTCTGCTTCGATATTTTCTACCCCAGGATCTGCATTTTTCTCTGTCCCTCCCCATGTCCGTCCCCTGGATTCCTCACAATAACTAATCGATACACTTGCTATTTAGTTTTGATTAAATTTATTTTTTACATTCATTACTACTTTTAACGTCTATATAATTACTTTTCCTACACTTAAATTAATATTTACACACACAAAAAAAAATGATACTTGTTGTGCTTTTCTTGTTATTCTCCTGCTCTTTAAACAGAAGCTACTTTGGATGGAAGCCTTCCAAGGACATTTATGGTTTCTTTCATTCTCTGGCATCTCCAGTTTTTCCCAACTTTTGATTAATACATCAACTAATGTTTAAAATTCCTATTTTTTAGGTGAGCTGGGTGGATAATGAGGGCTATCGTCGCTAAATTAACCACAAATCAGGGTTTTCCCCTTTATTTACCGTCTTCTATTCTCAAAGAAGTTAGGATCATTCCAAAAAGTTTAAGAGGGTACTGCAATACTGTTAAATATGTAACTTTCGGATTTCAACGCGTCATGAGTCCATCTTCAGCCATTGGTCTGCCTGTATATCACATCATTAACTTTTGAAAATGGACTGATATTATTCAATACACTTCTCTTGAAGCATGTGTATAATTAAACAGTGCACCCTTAGCAAAATTGCCAAAATATTCCTTTTTTTTATCGTACTCAACTGTTCTCATAAACACTTGTACAAGGAACAATGGATTATTGAGTCTTCTACTGAATGTTCAAAAGTTTTTTTTTTCTTAATGTTATCAATGCCAAACCTACTCTTAAGGTAGGCGCAAACGAAAACTGGTTTCGTAAGCTGACTGTGGACAGAACTACTCGGATGTGCATGTGCTCACACGGTTGCCAACATTGGACATTGTCGAACTTCTGTAGTTGATTGTACGGCTTAATGTTTTGATGTCTGCAACCACTGTACCCATTCCCGATGCAACTTCAGCCCATAACCGTTCTGCAACCGAATATGGTTATTTTTTAAATGTTTATCCCACAGGGTTGGTCTATTATAAACAGAACTAATTAATTTTTCAATATCCTAAGTCGTTTAGGTAGATAACAACACACAAACACGACGAAATTATGAAAGTAAACTATAACACTCAATTTGCGCTATAGAGCTGGCAGACTGGCGAGAAATCCAAACAAGTTCGGACTAGTCGTTTGATCGGCCGTCAACGGGCCATCGGATGATGGCGGTTATAGTAGTGTACGCACTCCCTTTGTTTTACATAAGTTTGATTCCATCGGCCGATAACTGTTTAGGAGTACGCGTGCCTTTAGTCAGTTATTATGTATTTAAAACAGCCATTGGAAGCTTACACATTTCTTCATTTTCCTTTTCTGGAAAGCCTAAACGATGACTACATGTCTTTAATGAAGAGAGAATTTTTATTAAGAACAAAAAAAAGAGTGATCGGTGTTGACTCTAAGGCGACTTTTAATGAAACATCAGAATAAAAATCCACATTATGGTCGTTGAACCATGAATTACGGCCTTTTTCGTTTATAATTTCAAGGATATTAATTTTCACTAATCGTGAATTCAATTCAATTCAGAAAGTTTGAGAAAATTCAAAATTTCCTCGATCTAAGAAATTTTCTATCATAAAGAAAACAAAAACGCTTATAAAAAACTTGCAATCACTTCCAATGTCTAAACAAGAAATACTAAATATCCCCATTGAATAATTATAATATTTAATTTCTATACTCTTTACTATTAATATTCCCTATAGATAACTCCATTTAATATGGGCATTACATATTTAGAATGCAATAAAAAAATTAAAACCATTGTTGAAAAATTATTGCTATGATATGTGTGTTTAAATGAAATAGAATACTTGACTTGATTGAACCATAGTAATTCACTGATTGCAGAGGCAGTTCGGGATCACTGCTACTGCATTCAGTGAAGCGAACTATCCATTGAATAAAAATTAACAAATGACTATCTGAAGAGATGATGATCCTATATAAAAAAAGAAAAAGGAGAACAATTGACATTGCGGCCGACCAAAGCACATTCTATCCGTAGGGATTCACTGATTGCAGAGGCAGTTCGGGATCACTGCAACTGCATTCAGTGAAGCGAACTATCCAATGAATAAAAATTAACAAATGACTATCAGAATAGATGATGATCCTATATAAAAAAAAGAAAAGAAAAAGGAGAACTGTGGAACAACTGACATTCCGGAGAACCAAAGCACATTCTATCCATAGGGATTCACTGATTGCAGAGGCAGTTCGGGATCGCTGCAACTGCATTCAGTGAAGCAAACTATCCATTATAAAAAATTAAGAAAAACTATCAGAGAACAGGGGCTGAAGGACTAGTGGTTTCATAGGGCTACACTGATTGCATTAGCACGCAGACATTCGTGCTACTGGATTCAGTTTGGCGAACCATCCACTATAAAAAATGGGTAACGAAACCACAGGCAGAACCTCATGCGTGGTTTGGAATCCTGCCTATCTCACAGGTAAGTATTTTCTTCTTCTTTTACTTCCTCCAAGTTCCTTTCTGCTTCGATATTTTCTACCCCAGGATCTGCATTTTTCTCTGTCCCTCCCCATGTCCGTCCCCTGGATTCCTCACAATAACTAATCGATACACTTGCTATTTAGTTTTGATTAAATTTATTTTTTACATTCATTACTACTTTTAACGTCTATATAATTACTTTTCCTACACTTAAATTAATATTTACACACACAAAAAAAAATGATACTTGTTGTGCTTTTCTTATTATTCTCCTGCTCTTTAAACAGAAGCTACTTTGGATGGAAGCCTTCCAAGGACATTTATGGTTTCTTTCATTCTCTGGCATCTCCAGTTTTTCCCAACTTTTGATTAATACATCAACTAATGTTTAAAATTCCTATTTTTTAGGTGAGCTGGGTGGATAATGAGGGCTATCGTCGCTAAATTAACCACAAATCAGGGTTTTCCCCTTTATTTACCGTCTTCTATTCTCAAAGAAGTTAGGATCATTCCAAAAAGTTTAAGAGGGTACTGCAATACTGTTAAATATGTAACTTTCGGATTTCAACGCGTCATGAGTCCATCTTCAGCCATTGGTCTGCCTGTATATCACATCATTAACTTTTGAAAATGGACTGATATTATTCAATACACTTCTCTTGAAGCATGTGTATAATTAAACAGTGCACCCTTAGCAAAATTGCCAAAATATTCCTTTTTTTTATCGTACTCAACTGTTCTCATAAACACTTGTACAAGGAACAATGGATTATTGAGTCTTCTACTGAATGTTCAAAAGTTTTTTTTTTCTTAATGTTATCAATGCCAAACCTACTCTTAAGGTAGGCGCAAACGAAAACTGGTTTCGTAAGCTGACTGTGGACAGAACTACTCGGATGTGCATGTGCTCACACGGTTGCCAACATTGGACATTGTCGAACTTCTGTAGTTGATTGTACGGCTTAATGTTTTGATGTCTGCAACCACTGTACCCATTCCCGATGCAACTTCAGCCCATAACCGTTCTGCAACCGAATATGGTTATTTTTTAAATGTTTATCCCACAGGGTTGGTCTATTATAAACAGAACTAATTAATTTTTCAATATCCTAAGTCGTTTAGGTAGATAACAACACACAAACACGACGAAATTATGAAAGTAAACTATAACACTCAATTTGCGCTATAGAGCTGGCAGACTGGCGAGAAATCCAAACAAGTTCGGACTAGTCGTTTGATCGGCCGTCAACGGGCCATCGGATGATGGCGGTTATAGTAGTGTACGCACTCCCTTTGTTTTACATAAGTTTGATTCCATCGGCCGATAACTGTTTAGGAGTACGCGTGCCTTTAGTCAGTTATTATGTATTTAAAACAGCCATTGGAAGCTTACACATTTCTTCATTTTCCTTTTCTGGAAAGCCTAAACGATGACTACATGTCTTTAATGAAGAGAGAATTTTTATTAAGAACAAAAAAAAGAGTGATCGGTGTTGACTCTAAGGCGACTTTTAATGAAACATCAGAATAAAAATCCACATTATGGTCGTTGAACCATGAATTACGGCCTTTTTCGTTTATAATTTCAAGGATATTAATTTTCACTAATCGTGAATTCAATTCAATTCAGAAAGTTTGAGAAAATTCAAAATTTCCTCGATCTAAGAAATTTTCTATCATAAAGAAAACAAAAACGCTTATAAAAAACTTGCAATCACTTCCAATGTCTAAACAAGAAATACTAAATATCCCCATTGAATAATTATAATATTTAATTTCTATACTCTTTACTATTAATATTCCCTATAGATAACTCCATTTAATATGGGCATTACATATTTAGAATGCAATAAAAAAATTAAAACCATTGTTGAAAAATTATTGCTATGATATGTGTGTTTAAATGAAATAGAATACTTGACTTGATTGAACCATAGTAATTCACTGATTGCAGAGGCAGTTCGGGATCACTGCTACTGCATTCAGTGAAGCGAACTATCCATTGAATAAAAATTAACAAATGACTATCTGAAGAGATGATGATCCTATATAAAAAAAGAAAAAGGAGAACAATTGACATTGCGGCCGACCAAAGCACATTCTATCCGTAGGGATTCACTGATTGCAGAGGCAGTTCGGGATCACTGCAACTGCATTCAGTGAAGCGAACTATCCAATGAATAAAAATTAACAAATGACTATCAGAATAGATGATGATCCTATATAAAAAAAAGAAAAGAAAAAGGAGAACTGTGGAACAACTGACATTCCGGAGAACCAAAGCACATTCTATCCATAGGGATTCACTGATTGCAGAGGCAGTTCGGGATCGCTGCAACTGCATTCAGTGAAGCAAACTATCCATTATAAAAAATTAAGAAAAACTATCAGAGAACAGGGGCTGAAGGACTAGTGGTTTCATAGGGCTACACTGATTGCATTAGCACGCAGACATTCGTGCTACTGGATTCAGTTTGGCGAACCATCCACTATAAAAAATGGGTAACGAAACCACAGGCAGAACCTCATGGGTGGTTTGGAATCCTGCCTATCTCACAGGTAAGTATTTTCTTCTTCTTTTACTTCCTCCAAGTTCCTTTCTGCTTCGATATTTTCTACCCCAGGATCTGCATTTTTCTCTGTCCCTCCCCATGTCCGTCCCCTGGATTCCTCACAATAACTAATCGATACACTTGCTATTTAGTTTTGATTAAATTTATTTTTTACATTCATTACTACTTTTAACGTCTATATAATTACTTTTCCTACACTTAAATTAATATTTACACACACAAAAAAAAATGATACTTGTTGTGCTTTTCTTGTTATTCTCCTGCTCTTTAAACAGAAGCTACTTTGGATGGAAGCCTTCCAAGGACATTTATGGTTTCTTTCATTCTCTGGCATCTCCAGTTTTTCCCAACTTTTGATTAATACATCAACTAATGTTTAAAATTCCTATTTTTTAGGTGAGCTGGGTGGATAATGAGGGCTATCGTCGCTAAATTAACCACAAATCAGGGTTTTCCCCTTTATTTACCGTCTTCTATTCTCAAAGAAGTTAGGATCATTCCAAAAAGTTTAAGAGGGTACTGCAATACTGTTAAATATGTAACTTTCGGATTTCAACGCGTCATGAGTCCATCTTCAGCCATTGGTCTGCCTGTATATCACATCATTAACTTTTGAAAATGGACTGATATTATTCAATACACTTCTCTTGAAGCATGTGTATAATTAAACAGTGCACCCTTAGCAAAATTGCCAAAATATTCCTTTTTTTTATCGTACTCAACTGTTCTCATAAACACTTGTACAAGGAACAATGGATTATTGAGTCTTCTACTGAATGTTCAAAAGTTTTTTTTTTCTTAATGTTATCAATGCCAAACCTACTCTTAAGGTAGGCGCAAACGAAAACTGGTTTCGTAAGCTGACTGTGGACAGAACTACTCGGATGTGCATGTGCTCACACGGTTGCCAACATTGGACATTGTCGAACTTCTGTAGTTGATTGTACGGCTTAATGTTTTGATGTCTGCAACCACTGTACCCATTCCCGATGCAACTTCAGCCCATAACCGTTCTGCAACCGAATATGGTTATTTTTTAAATGTTTATCCCACAGGGTTGGTCTATTATAAACAGAACTAATTAATTTTTCAATATCCTAAGTCGTTTAGGTAGATAACAACACACAAACACGACGAAATTATGAAAGTAAACTATAACACTCAATTTGCGCTATAGAGCTGGCAGACTGGCGAGAAATCCAAACAAGTTCGGACTAGTCGTTTGATCGGCCGTCAACGGGCCATCGGATGATGGCGGTTATAGTAGTGTACGCACTCCCTTTGTTTTACATAAGTTTGATTCCATCGGCCGATAACTGTTTAGGAGTACGCGTGCCTTTAGTCAGTTATTATGTATTTAAAACAGCCATTGGAAGCCTACACATTTCTTCATTTTCCTTTTCTGGAAAGCCTAAACGATGACTACATGTCTTTAATGAAGAGAGAATTTTTATTAAGAACAAAAAAAAGAGTGATCGGTGTTGACTCTAAGGCGACTTTTAATGAAACATCAGAATAAAAATCCACATTATGGTCGTTGAACCATGAATTACGGCCTTTTTCGTTTATAATTTCAAGGATATTAATTTTCACTAATCGTGAATTCAATTCAATTCAGAAAGTTTGAGAAAATTCAAAATTTCCTCGATCTAAGAAATTTTCTATCATAAAGAAAACAAAAACGCTTATAAAAAACTTGCAATCACTTCCAATGTCTAAACAAGAAATACTAAATATCCCCATTGAATAATTATAATATTTAATTTCTATACTCTTTACTATTAATATTCCCTATAGATAACTCCATTTAATATGGGCATTACATATTTAGAATGCAATAAAAAAATTAAAACCATTGTTGAAAAATTATTGCTATGATATGTGTGTTTAAATGAAATAGAATACTTGACTTGATTGAACCATAGTAATTCACTGATTGCAGAGGCAGTTCGGGATCACTGCTACTGCATTCAGTGAAGCGAACTATCCATTGAATAAAAATTAACAAATGACTATCTGAAGAGATGATGATCCTATATAAAAAAAGAAAAAGGAGAACAATTGACATTGCGGCCGACCAAAGCACATTCTATCCGTAGGGATTCACTGATTGCAGAGGCAGTTCGGGATCACTGCAACTGCATTCAGTGAAGCGAACTATCCAATGAATAAAAATTAACAAATGACTATCAGAATAGATGATGATCCTATATAAAAAAAAGAAAAGAAAAAGGAGAACTGTGGAACAACTGACATTCCGGAGAACCAAAGCACATTCTATCCATAGGGATTCACTGATTGCAGAGGCAGTTCGGGATCGCTGCAACTGCATTCAGTGAAGCAAACTATCCATTATAAAAAATTAAGAAAAACTATCAGAGAACAGGGGCTGAAGGACTAGTGGTTTCATAGGGCTACACTGATTGCATTAGCACGCAGACATTCGTGCTACTGGATTCAGTTTGGCGAACCATCCACTATAAAAAATGGGTAACGAAACCACAGGCAGAACCTCATGGGTGGTTTGGAATCCTGCCTATCTCACAGGTAAGTATTTTCTTCTTCTTTTACTTCCTCCAAGTTCCTTTCTGCTTCGATATTTTCTACCCCAGGATCTGCATTTTTCTCTGTCCCTCCCCATGTCCGTCCCCTGGATTCCTCACAATAACTAATCGATACACTTGCTATTTAGTTTTGATTAAATTTATTTTTTACATTCATTACTACTTTTAACGTCTATATAATTACTTTTCCTACACTTAAATTAATATTTACACACACAAAAAAAAATGATACTTGTTGTGCTTTTCTTATTATTCTCCTGCTCTTTAAACAGAAGCTACTTTGGATGGAAGCCTTCCAAGGACATTTATGGTTTCTTTCATTCTCTGGCATCTCCAGTTTTTCCCAACTTTTGATTAATACATCAACTAATGTTTAAAATTCCTATTTTTTAGGTGAGCTGGGTGGATAATGAGGGCTATCGTCGCTAAATTAACCACAAATCAGGGTTTTCCCCTTTATTTACCGTCTTCTATTCTCAAAGAAGTTAGGATCATTCCAAAAAGTTTAAGAGGGTACTGCAATACTGTTAAATATGTAACTTTCGGATTTCAACGCGTCATGAGTCCATCTTCAGCCATTGGTCTGCCTGTATATCACATCATTAACTTTTGAAAATGGACTGATATTATTCAATACACTTCTCTTGAAGCATGTGTATAATTAAACAGTGCACCCTTAGCAAAATTGCCAAAATATTCCTTTTTTTTATCGTACTCAACTGTTCTCATAAACACTTGTACAAGGAACAATGGATTATTGAGTCTTCTACTGAATGTTCAAAAGTTTTTTTTTTCTTAATGTTATCAATGCCAAACCTACTCTTAAGGTAGGCGCAAACGAAAACTGGTTTCGTAAGCTGACTGTGGACAGAACTACTCGGATGTGCATGTGCTCACACGGTTGCCAACATTGGACATTGTCGAACTTCTGTAGTTGATTGTACGGCTTAATGTTTTGATGTCTGCAACCACTGTACCCATTCCCGATGCAACTTCAGCCCATAACCGTTCTGCAACCGAATATGGTTATTTTTTAAATGTTTATCCCACAGGGTTGGTCTATTATAAACAGAACTAATTAATTTTTCAATATCCTAAGTCGTTTAGGTAGATAACAACACACAAACACGACGAAATTATGAAAGTAAACTATAACACTCAATTTGCGCTATAGAGCTGGCAGACTGGCGAGAAATCCAAACAAGTTCGGACTAGTCGTTTGATCGGCCGTCAACGGGCCATCGGATGATGGCGGTTATAGTAGTGTACGCACTCCCTTTGTTTTACATAAGTTTGATTCCATCGGCCGATAACTGTTTAGGAGTACGCGTGCCTTTAGTCAGTTATTATGTATTTAAAACAGCCATTGGAAGCTTACACATTTCTTCATTTTCCTTTTCTGGAAAGCCTAAACGATGACTACATGTCTTTAATGAAGAGAGAATTTTTATTAAGAACAAAAAAAAGAGTGATCGGTGTTGACTCTAAGGCGACTTTTAATGAAACATCAGAATAAAAATCCACATTATGGTCGTTGAACCATGAATTACGGCCTTTTTCGTTTATAATTTCAAGGATATTAATTTTCACTAATCGTGAATTCAATTCAATTCAGAAAGTTTGAGAAAATTCAAAATTTCCTCGATCTAAGAAATTTTCTATCATAAAGAAAACAAAAACGCTTATAAAAAACTTGCAATCACTTCCAATGTCTAAACAAGAAATACTAAATATCCCCATTGAATAATTATAATATTTAATTTCTATACTCTTTACTATTAATATTCCCTATAGATAACTCCATTTAATATGGGCATTACATATTTAGAATGCAATAAAAAAATTAAAACCATTGTTGAAAAATTATTGCTATGATATGTGTGTTTAAATGAAATAGAATACTTGACTTGATTGAACCATAGTAATTCACTGATTGCAGAGGCAGTTCGGGATCACTGCTACTGCATTCAGTGAAGCGAACTATCCATTGAATAAAAATTAACAAATGACTATCTGAAGAGATGATGATCCTATATAAAAAAAGAAAAAGGAGAACAATTGACATTGCGGCCGACCAAAGCACATTCTATCCGTAGGGATTCACTGATTGCAGAGGCAGTTCGGGATCACTGCAACTGCATTCAGTGAAGCGAACTATCCAATGAATAAAAATTAACAAATGACTATCAGAATAGATGATGATCCTATATAAAAAAAAGAAAAGAAAAAGGAGAACTGTGGAACAACTGACATTCCGGAGAACCAAAGCACATTCTATCCATAGGGATTCACTGATTGCAGAGGCAGTTCGGGATCGCTGCAACTGCATTCAGTGAAGCAAACTATCCATTATAAAAAATTAAGAAAAACTATCAGAGAACAGGGGCTGAAGGACTAGTGGTTTCATAGGGCTACACTGATTGCATTAGCACGCAGACATTCGTGCTACTGGATTCAGTTTGGCGAACCATCCACTATAAAAAATGGGTAACGAAACCACAGGCAGAACCTCATGCGTGGTTTGGAATCCTGCCTATCTCACAGGTAAGTATTTTCTTCTTCTTTTACTTCCTCCAAGTTCCTTTCTGCTTCGATATTTTCTACCCCAGGATCTGCATTTTTCTCTGTCCCTCCCCATGTCGTCCCCTGGATTCCTCACAATAACTAATCGATACACTTGCTATTTAGTTTTGATTAAATTTATTTTTTACATTCATTACTACTTTTAACGTCTATATAATTACTTTTCCTACACTTAAATTAATATTTACACACACAAAAAAAAATGATACTTGTTGTGCTTTTCTTGTTATTCTCCTGCTCTTTAAACAGAAGCTACTTTGGATGGAAGCCTTCCAAGGACATTTATGGTTTCTTTCATTCTCTGGCATCTCCAGTTTTTCCCAACTTTTGATTAATACATCAACTAATGTTTAAAATTCCTATTTTTTAGGTGAGCTGGGTGGATAATGAGGGCTATCGTCGCTAAATTAACCACAAATCAGGGTTTTCCCCTTTATTTACCGTCTTCTATTCTCAAAGAAGTTAGGATCATTCCAAAAAGTTTAAGAGGGTACTGCAATACTGTTAAATATGTAACTTTCGGATTTCAACGCGTCATGAGTCCATCTTCAGCCATTGGTCTGCCTGTATATCACATCATTAACTTTTGAAAATGGACTGATATTATTCAATACACTTCTCTTGAAGCATGTGTATAATTAAACAGTGCACCCTTAGCAAAATTGCCAAAATATTCCTTTTTTTTATCGTACTCAACTGTTCTCATAAACACTTGTACAAGGAACAATGGATTATTGAGTCTTCTACTGAATGTTCAAAAGTTTTTTTTTTCTTAATGTTATCAATGCCAAACCTACTCTTAAGGTAGGCGCAAACGAAAACTGGTTTCGTAAGCTGACTGTGGACAGAACTACTCGGATGTGCATGTGCTCACACGGTTGCCAACATTGGACATTGTCGAACTTCTGTAGTTGATTGTACGGCTTAATGTTTTGATGTCTGCAACCACTGTACCCATTCCCGATGCAACTTCAGCCCATAACCGTTCTGCAACCGAATATGGTTATTTTTTAAATGTTTATCCCACAGGGTTGGTCTATTATAAACAGAACTAATTAATTTTTCAATATCCTAAGTCGTTTAGGTAGATAACAACACACAAACACGACGAAATTATGAAAGTAAACTATAACACTCAATTTGCGCTATAGAGCTGGCAGACTGGCGAGAAATCCAAACAAGTTCGGACTAGTCGTTTGATCGGCCGTCAACGGGCCATCGGATGATGGCGGTTATAGTAGTGTACGCACTCCCTTTGTTTTACATAAGTTTGATTCCATCGGCCGATAACTGTTTAGGAGTACGCGTGCCTTTAGTCAGTTATTATGTATTTAAAACAGCCATTGGAAGCTTACACATTTCTTCATTTTCCTTTTCTGGAAAGCCTAAACGATGACTACATGTCTTTAATGAAGAGAGAATTTTTATTAAGAACAAAAAAAAGAGTGATCGGTGTTGACTCTAAGGCGACTTTTAATGAAACATCAGAATAAAAATCCACATTATGGTCGTTGAACCATGAATTACGGCCTTTTTCGTTTATAATTTCAAGGATATTAATTTTCACTAATCGTGAATTCAATTCAATTCAGAAAGTTTGAGAAAATTCAAAATTTCCTCGATCTAAGAAATTTTCTATCATAAAGAAAACAAAAACGCTTATAAAAAACTTGCAATCACTTCCAATGTCTAAACAAGAAATACTAAATATCCCCATTGAATAATTATAATATTTAATTTCTATACTCTTTACTATTAATATTCCCTATAGATAACTCCATTTAATATGGGCATTACATATTTAGAATGCAATAAAAAAATTAAAACCATTGTTGAAAAATTATTGCTATGATATGTGTGTTTAAATGAAATAGAATACTTGACTTGATTGAACCATAGTAATTCACTGATTGCAGAGGCAGTTCGGGATCACTGCTACTGCATTCAGTGAAGCGAACTATCCATTGAATAAAAATTAACAAATGACTATCTGAAGAGATGATGATCCTATATAAAAAAAGAAAAAGGAGAACAATTGACATTGCGGCCGACCAAAGCACATTCTATCCGTAGGGATTCACTGATTGCAGAGGCAGTTCGGGATCACTGCAACTGCATTCAGTGAAGCGAACTATCCAATGAATAAAAATTAACAAATGACTATCAGAATAGATGATGATCCTATATAAAAAAAAGAAAAGAAAAAGGAGAACTGTGGAACAACTGACATTCCGGAGAACCAAAGCACATTCTATCCATAGGGATTCACTGATTGCAGAGGCAGTTCGGGATCGCTGCAACTGCATTCAGTGAAGCAAACTATCCATTATAAAAAATTAAGAAAAACTATCAGAGAACAGGGGCTGAAGGACTAGTGGTTTCATAGGGCTACACTGATTGCATTAGCACGCAGACATTCGTGCTACTGGATTCAGTTTGGCGAACCATCCACTATAAAAAATGGGTAACGAAACCACAGGCAGAACCTCATGGGTGGTTTGGAATCCTGCCTATCTCACAGGTAAGTATTTTCTTCTTCTTTTACTTCCTCCAAGTTCCTTTCTGCTTCGATATTTTCTACCCCAGGATCTGCATTTTTCTCTGTCCCTCCCCATGTCGTCCCCTGGATTCCTCACAATAACTAATCGATACACTTGCTATTTAGTTTTGATTAAATTTATTTTTTACATTCATTACTACTTTTAACGTCTATATAATTACTTTTCCTACACTTAAATTAATATTTACACACACAAAAAAAAATGATACTTGTTGTGCTTTTCTTGTTATTCTCCTGCTCTTTAAACAGAAGCTACTTTGGATGGAAGCCTTCCAAGGACATTTATGGTTTCTTTCATTCTCTGGCATCTCCAGTTTTTCCCAACTTTTGATTAATACATCAACTAATGTTTAAAATTCCTATTTTTTAGGTGAGCTGGGTGGATAATGAGGGCTATCGTCGCTAAATTAACCACAAATCAGGGTTTTCCCCTTTATTTACCGTCTTCTATTCTCAAAGAAGTTAGGATCATTCCAAAAAGTTTAAGAGGGTACTGCAATACTGTTAAATATGTAACTTTCGGATTTCAACGCGTCATGAGTCCATCTTCAGCCATTGGTCTGCCTGTATATCACATCATTAACTTTTGAAAATGGACTGATATTATTCAATACACTTCTCTTGAAGCATGTGTATAATTAAACAGTGCACCCTTAGCAAAATTGCCAAAATATTCCTTTTTTTTATCGTACTCAACTGTTCTTTTAAACACTTGTACAAGGAACAATGGATTATTGAGTCTTCTACTGAATGTTCAAAAGTTTTTTTTTTCTTAATGTTATCAATGCCAAACCTACTCTTAAGGTAGGCGCAAACGAAAACTGGTTTCGTAAGCTGACTGTGGACAGAACTACTCGGATGTGCATGTGCTCACACGGTTGCCAACATTGGACATTGTCGAACTTCTGTAGTTGATTGTACGGCTTAATGTTTTGATGTCTGCAACCACTGTACCCATTCCCGATGCAACTTCAGCCCATAACCGTTCTGCAACCGAATATGGTTATTTTTTAAATGTTTATCCCACAGGGTTGGTCTATTATAAACAGAACTAATTAATTTTTCAATATCCTAAGTCGTTTAGGTAGATAACAACACACAAACACGACGAAATTATGAAAGTAAACTATAACACTCAATTTGCGCTATAGAGCTGGCAGACTGGCGAGAAATCCAAACAAGTTCGGACTAGTCGTTTGATCGGCCGTCAACGGGCCATCGGATGATGGCGGTTATAGTAGTGTACGCACTCCCTTTGTTTTACATAAGTTTGATTCCATCGGCCGATAACTGTTTAGGAGTACGCGTGCCTTTAGTCAGTTATTATGTATTTAAAACAGCCATTGGAAGCTTACACATTTCTTCATTTTCCTTTTCTGGAAAGCCTAAACGATGACTACATGTCTTTAATGAAGAGAGAATTTTTATTAAGAACAAAAAAAAGAGTGATCGGTGTTGACTCTAAGGCGACTTTTAATGAAACATCAGAATAAAAATCCACATTATGGTCGTTGAACCATGAATTACGGCCTTTTTCGTTTATAATTTCAAGGATATTAATTTTCACTAATCGTGAATTCAATTCAATTCAGAAAGTTTGAGAAAATTCAAAATTTCCTCGATCTAAGAAATTTTCTATCATAAAGAAAACAAAAACGCTTATAAAAAACTTGCAATCACTTCCAATGTCTAAACAAGAAATACTAAATATCCCCATTGAATAATTATAATATTTAATTTCTATACTCTTTACTATTAATATTCCCTATAGATAACTCCATTTAATATGGGCATTACATATTTAGAATGCAATAAAAAAATTAAAACCATTGTTGAAAAATTATTGCTATGATATGTGTGTTTAAATGAAATAGAATACTTGACTTGATTGAACCATAGTAATTCACTGATTGCAGAGGCAGTTCGGGATCACTGCTACTGCATTCAGTGAAGCGAACTATCCATTGAATAAAAATTAACAAATGACTATCTGAAGAGATGATGATCCTATATAAAAAAAGAAAAAGGAGAACAATTGACATTGCGGCCGACCAAAGCACATTCTATCCGTAGGGATTCACTGATTGCAGAGGCAGTTCGGGATCACTGCAACTGCATTCAGTGAAGCGAACTATCCAATGAATAAAAATTAACAAATGACTATCAGAATAGATGATGATCCTATATAAAAAAAGAAAAGAAAAAGGAGAACTGTGGAACAACTGACATTCCGGAGAACCAAAGCACATTCTATCCATAGGGATTCACTGATTGCAGAGGCAGTTCGGGATCGCTGCAACTGCATTCAGTGAAGCAAACTATCCATTATAAAAAATTAAGAAAAACTATCAGAGAACAGGGGCTGAAGGACTAGTGGTTTCATAGGGCTACACTGATTGCATTAGCACGCAGACATTCGTGCTACTGGATTCAGTTTGGCGAACCATCCACTATAAAAAATGGGTAACGAAACCACAGGCAGAACCTCATGGGTGGTTTGGAATCCTGCCTATCTCACAGGTAAGTATTTTCTTCTTCTTTTACTTCCTCCAAGTTCCTTTCTGCTTCGATATTTTCTACCCCAGGATCTGCATTTTTCTCTGTCCCTCCCCATGTCGTCCCCTGGATTCCTCACAATAACTAATCGATACACTTGCTATTTAGTTTTGATTAAATTTATTTTTTACATTCATTACTACTTTTAACGTCTATATAATTACTTTTCCTACACTTAAATTAATATTTACACACACAAAAAAAAATGATACTTGTTGTGCTTTTCTTGTTATTCTCCTGCTCTTTAAACAGAAGCTACTTTGGATGGAAGCCTTCCAAGGACATTTATGGTTTCTTTCATTCTCTGGCATCTCCAGTTTTTCCCAACTTTTGATTAATACATCAACTAATGTTTAAAATTCCTATTTTTTAGGTGAGCTGGGTGGATAATGAGGGCTATCGTCGCTAAATTAACCACAAATCAGGGTTTTCCCCTTTATTTACCGTCTTCTATTCTCAAAGAAGTTAGGATCATTCCAAAAAGTTTAAGAAGGTACTGCAATACTGTTAAATATGTAACTTTCGGATTTCAACGCTTCATGAGTCCATCTTCAGCCATTGGTCTGCCTGTATATCACATCATTAACTTTTGAAAATGGACTGATATTATTCAATACACTTCTCTTGAAGCATGTGTATAATTAAACAGTGCACCCTTAGCAAAATTGCCAAAATATTCCTTTTTTTTTATCGTACTCAACTGTTCTCATAAACACTTGTACAAGGAACAATGGATTTATTGAGTCTTCTACTGAATGTTCAAAAGTTTTTTTTTTCTTAATGTTATCAATGCCAAACCTACTCTTAAGGTAGGCGCACACGAAAACTGGTTTCGTAAGCTGATGGTGGACAGAACTACTCGGATGTGCATGTGCTCACACGGTTGCCAACATTGGACATTGTCGAACTTCTGTAGTTGATTGTACGGCTTAATGTTTTGATGTCTGCAACCACTGTACCCATTCCCGATGCAACTTCAGCCCATAACCGTTCTGCAACATCCCGATTATTGTTATTTTTTAAATGTTTATCCCACAGGGTTGGTCTATTATAAACAGAACTAATTAATTTTTCAATATCCTAAGTCGTTTAGGTAGATAACAACACACAAACACGACGAAATTATGAAAGTAAACTATAACACTCAATTTGCGCTATAGACCTGGCAGACTGGCGAGAAATCCAAACAAGTTCGGACTAGTCGTTTGATCGGCCGTCAACGGGCCATCGGATGATGGCGGTTATAGTAGTGTACGCACTCCCTTTGTTTAACATAAGTTTGATTCGTTCGGCCGATAACTATTTAGGAGTACGCGTGCCTTTAGTCAGTTATTATGTATTTAAAACAGCCATTGAAAGCTTACACATTTCTTCATTTTCCTTTTCTGGAAAGCCTAAACGATGACTACATGTTTTTTATGAAGAGAGAATTTTTATTAAGAACAAAAAAAAGAGTGATCGGTGTTGACTCTAAGGCGACTTTTAATGAAACATCAGAATAAAAATCCACATTATGGTCTTTGAACCATGAATTACGGCCTTTTTCGTTTATAATTTCAAGGATATTAATTTTCACTAATCGTGAATTCAATTCAATTCAGAAAGTTTGAGAAAATTCAAAATTTCCTCGATCTAAGAAATTTTCTATCATAAAGAAAACAAAAACGCTTATAAAAAACTTGCAATCACTTCCAATGTCTAAACAAGAAATACTAAATATCCCCATTGAATAATTATAATATTTAATTTCTATACTCTTTACTATTAATATTCCCTATAGATAACTCCATTTAATATGGGCATTACATATTTAGAATGCAATAAAAAAATTAAAACCATTGTTGAAAAATTATTGCTATGATATGTGTGTTTAAATGAAATAGAATACTTGACTTGATTGAACCATAGTAATTCACTGATTGCAGAGGCAGTTCGGGATCACTGCTACTGCATTCAGTGAAGCGAACTATCCATTGAATAAAAATTAACAAATGACTATCTGAAGAGATGATGATCCTATATAAAAAAAGAAAAAGGAGAACAATTGACATTGCGGCCGACCAAAGCACATTCTATCCGTAGGGATTCACTGATTGCAGAGGCAGTTCGGGATCACTGCAACTGCATTCAGTGAAGCGAACTATCCAATGAATAAAAATTAACAAATGACTATCAGAATAGATGATGATCCTATATAAAAAAAAGAAAAGAAAAAGGAGAACTGTGGAACAACTGACATTCCGGAGAACCAAAGCACATTCTATCCATAGGGATTCACTGATTGCAGAGGCAGTTCGGGATCGCTGCAACTGCATTCAGTGAAGCAAACTATCCGTTATAAAAAATTAAGAAAAACTATCAGAGAACAGGGGCTGAAGGACTAGTGGTTTCATAGGGCTACACTGATTGCATTAGCACGCAGACATTCGTGCTACTGGATTCAGTTTGGCGAACCATCCACTATAAAAAATGGGTAACGAAACCACAGGCAGAACCTCATGGGTGGTTTGGAATCCTGCCTATCTCACAGGTAAGTATTTTCTTCTTCTTTTACTTCCTCCAAGTTCCTTTCTGCTTCGATATTTTCTACCCCAGGATCTGCATTTTTCTCTGTCCCTCCCCATGTCGTCCCCTGGATTCCTCACAATAACTAATCGATACACTTGCTATTTAGTTTTGATTAAATTTATTTTTTACATTCATTACTACTTTTAACGTCTATATAATTACTTTTCCTACACTTAAATTAATATTTACACACACAAAAAAAAATGATACTTGTTGTGCTTTTCTTGTTATTCTCCTGCTCTTTAAACAGAAGCTACTTTGGATGGAAGCCTTCCAAGGACATTTATGGTTTCTTTCATTCTCTGGCATCTCCAGTTTTTCCCAACTTTTGATTAATACATCAACTAATGTTTAAAATTCCTATTTTTTAGGTGAGCTGGGTGGATAATGAGGGCTATCGTCGCTAAATTAACCACAAATCAGGGTTTTCCCCTTTATTTACCGTCTTCTATTCTCAAAGAAGTTAGGATCATTCCAAAAAGTTTAAGAGGGTACTGCAATACTGTTAAATATGTAACTTTCGGATTTCAACGCGTCATGAGTCCATCTTCAGCCATTGGTCTGCCTGTATATCACATCATTAACTTTTGAAAATGGACTGATATTATTCAATACACTTCTCTTGAAGCATGTGTATAATTAAACAGTGCACCCTTAGCAAAATTGCCAAAATATTCCTTTTTTTTATCGTACTCAACTGTTCTCATAAACACTTGTACAAGGAACAATGGATTATTGAGTCTTCTACTGAATGTTCAAAAGTTTTTTTTTTCTTAATGTTATCAATGCCAAACCTACTCTTAAGGTAGGCGCAAACGAAAACTGGTTTCGTAAGCTGACTGTGGACAGAACTACTCGGATGTGCATGTGCTCACACGGTTGCCAACATTGGACATTGTCGAACTTCTGTAGTTGATTGTACGGCTTAATGTTTTGATGTCTGCAACCACTGTACCCATTCCCGATGCAACTTCAGCCCATAACCGTTCTGCAACCGAATATGGTTATTTTTTAAATGTTTATCCCACAGGGTTGGTCTATTATAAACAGAACTAATTAATTTTTCAATATCCTAAGTCGTTTAGGTAGATAACAACACACAAACACGACGAAATTATGAAAGTAAACTATAACACTCAATTTGCGCTATAGAGCTGGCAGACTGGCGAGAAATCCAAACAAGTTCGGACTAGTCGTTTGATCGGCCGTCAACGGGCCATCGGATGATGGCGGTTATAGTAGTGTACGCACTCCCTTTGTTTTACATAAGTTTGATTCCATCGGCCGATAACTGTTTAGGAGTACGCGTGCCTTTAGTCAGTTATTATGTATTTAAAACAGCCATTGGAAGCTTACACATTTCTTCATTTTCCTTTTCTGGAAAGCCTAAACGATGACTACATGTCTTTAATGAAGAGAGAATTTTTATTAAGAACAAAAAAAAGAGTGATCGGTGTTGACTCTAAGGCGACTTTTAATGAAACATCAGAATAAAAATCCACATTATGGTCGTTGAACCATGAATTACGGCCTTTTTCGTTTATAATTTCAAGGATATTAATTTTCACTAATCGTGAATTCAATTCAATTCAGAAAGTTTGAGAAAATTCAAAATTTCCTCGATCTAAGAAATTTTCTATCATAAAGAAAACAAAAACGCTTATAAAAAACTTGCAATCACTTCCAATGTCTAAACAAGAAATACTAAATATCCCCATTGAATAATTATAATATTTAATTTCTATACTCTTTACTATTAATATTCCCTATAGATAACTCCATTTAATATGGGCATTACATATTTAGAATGCAATAAAAAAATTAAAACCATTGTTGAAAAATTATTGCTATGATATGTGTGTTTAAATGAAATAGAATACTTGACTTGATTGAACCATAGTAATTCACTGATTGCAGAGGCAGTTCGGGATCACTGCTACTGCATTCAGTGAAGCGAACTATCCATTGAATAAAAATTAACAAATGACTATCTGAAGAGATGATGATCCTATATAAAAAAAGAAAAAGGAGAACAATTGACATTGCGGCCGACCAAAGCACATTCTATCCGTAGGGATTCACTGATTGCAGAGGCAGTTCGGGATCACTGCAACTGCATTCAGTGAAGCGAACTATCCAATGAATAAAAATTAACAAATGACTATCAGAATAGATGATGATCCTATATAAAAAAAAGAAAAGAAAAAGGAGAACTGTGGAACAACTGACATTCCGGAGAACCAAAGCACATTCTATCCATAGGGATTCACTGATTGCAGAGGCAGTTCGGGATCGCTGCAACTGCATTCAGTGAAGCAAACTATCCATTATAAAAAATTAAGAAAAACTATCAGAGAACAGGGGCTGAAGGACTAGTGGTTTCATAGGGCTACACTGATTGCATTAGCACGCAGACATTCGTGCTACTGGATTCAGTTTGGCGAACCATCCACTATAAAAAATGGGTAACGAAACCACAGGCAGAACCTCATGGGTGGTTTGGAATCCTGCCTATCTCACAGGTAAGTATTTTCTTCTTCTTTTACTTCCTCCAAGTTCCTTTCTGCTTCGATATTTTCTACCCCAGGATCTGCATTTTTCTCTGTCCCTCCCCATGTCCGTCCCCTGGATTCCTCACAATAACTAATCGATACACTTGCTATTTAGTTTTGATTAAATTTATTTTTTACATTCATTACTACTTTTAACGTCTATATAATTACTTTTCCTACACTTAAATTAATATTTACACACACAAAAAAAAATGATACTTGTTGTGCTTTTCTTGTTATTCTCCTGCTCTTTAAACAGAAGCTACTTTGGATGGAAGCCTTCCAAGGACATTTATGGTTTCTTTCATTCTCTGGCATCTCCAGTTTTTCCCAACTTTTGATTAATACATCAACTAATGTTTAAAATTCCTATTTTTTAGGTGAGCTGGGTGGATAATGAGGGCTATCGTCGCTAAATTAACCACAAATCAGGGTTTTCCCCTTTATTTACCGTCTTCTATTCTCAAAGAAGTTAGGATCATTCCAAAAAGTTTAAGAGGGTACTGCAATACTGTTAAATATGTAACTTTCGGATTTCAACGCGTCATGAGTCCATCTTCAGCCATTGGTCTGCCTGTATATCACATCATTAACTTTTGAAAATGGACTGATATTATTCAATACACTTCTCTTGAAGCATGTGTATAATTAAACAGTGCACCCTTAGCAAAATTGCCAAAATATTCCTTTTTTTTATCGTACTCAACTGTTCTCATAAACACTTGTACAAGGAACAATGGATTATTGAGTCTTCTACTGAATGTTCAAAAGTTTTTTTTTTTCTTAATGTTATCAATGCCAAACCTACTCTTAAGGTAGGCGCAAACGAAAACTGGTTTCGTAAGCTGACTGTGGACAGAACTACTCGGATGTGCATGTGCTCACACGGTTGCCAACATTGGACATTGTCGAACTTCTGTAGTTGATTGTACGGCTTAATGTTTTGATGTCTGCAACCACTGTACCCATTCCCGATGCAACTTCAGCCCATAACCGTTCTGCAACCGAATATGGTTATTTTTTAAATGTTTATCCCACAGGGTTGGTCTATTATAAACAGAACTAATTAATTTTTCAATATCCTAAGTCGTTTAGGTAGATAACAACACACAAACACGACGAAATTATGAAAGTAAACTATAACACTCAATTTGCGCTATAGAGCTGGCAGACTGGCGAGAAATCCAAACAAGTTCGGACTAGTCGTTTGATCGGCCGTCAACGGGCCATCGGATGATGGCGGTTATAGTAGTGTACGCACTCCCTTTGTTTTACATAAGTTTGATTCCATCGGCCGATAACTGTTTAGGAGTACGCGTGCCTTTAGTCAGTTATTATGTATTTAAAACAGCCATTGGAAGCTTACACATTTCTTCATTTTCCTTTTCTGGAAAGCCTAAACGATGACTACATGTCTTTAATGAAGAGAGAATTTTTATTAAGAACAAAAAAAAGAGTGATCGGTGTTGACTCTAAGGCGACTTTTAATGAAACATCAGAATAAAAATCCACATTATGGTCGTTGAACCATGAATTACGGCCTTTTTCGTTTATAATTTCAAGGATATTAATTTTCACTAATCGTGAATTCAATTCAATTCAGAAAGTTTGAGAAAATTCAAAATTTCCTCGATCTAAGAAATTTTCTATCATAAAGAAAACAAAAACGCTTATAAAAAACTTGCAATCACTTCCAATGTCTAAACAAGAAATACTAAATATCCCCATTGAATAATTATAATATTTAATTTCTATACTCTTTACTATTAATATTCCCTATAGATAACTCCATTTAATATGGGCATTACATATTTAGAATGCAATAAAAAAATTAAAACCATTGTTGAAAAATTATTGCTATGATATGTGTGTTTAAATGAAATAGAATACTTGACTTGATTGAACCATAGTAATTCACTGATTGCAGAGGCAGTTCGGGATCACTGCTACTGCATTCAGTGAAGCGAACTATCCATTGAATAAAAATTAACAAATGACTATCTGAAGAGATGATGATCCTATATAAAAAAAGAAAAAGGAGAACAATTGACATTGCGGCCGACCAAAGCACATTCTATCCGTAGGGATTCACTGATTGCAGAGGCAGTTCGGGATCACTGCAACTGCATTCAGTGAAGCGAACTATCCAATGAATAAAAATTAACAAATGACTATCAGAATAGATGATGATCCTATATAAAAAAAAGAAAAGAAAAAGGAGAACTGTGGAACAACTGACATTCCGGAGAACCAAAGCACATTCTATCCATAGGGATTCACTGATTGCAGAGGCAGTTCGGGATCGCTGCAACTGCATTCAGTGAAGCAAACTATCCGTTATAAAAAATTAAGAAAAACTATCAGAGAACAGGGGCTGAAGGACTAGTGGTTTCATAGGGCTACACTGATTGCATTAGCACGCAGACATTCGTGCTACTGGATTCAGTTTGGCGAACCATCCACTATAAAAAATGGGTAACGAAACCACAGGCAGAACCTCATGGGTGGTTTGGAATCCTGCCTATCTCACAGGTAAGTATTTTCTTCTTCTTTTACTTCCTCCAAGTTCCTTTCTGCTTCGATATTTTCTACCCCAGGATCTGCATTTTTCTCTGTCCCTCCCCATGTCGTCCCCTGGATTCCTCACAATAACTAATCGATACACTTGCTATTTAGTTTTGATTAAATTTATTTTTTACATTCATTACTACTTTTAACGTCTATATAATTACTTTTCCTACACTTAAATTAATATTTACACACACAAAAAAAAATGATACTTGTTGTGCTTTTCTTGTTATTCTCCTGCTCTTTAAACAGAAGCTACTTTGGATGGAAGCCTTCCAAGGACATTTATGGTTTCTTTCATTCTCTGGCATCTCCAGTTTTTCCCAACTTTTGATTAATACATCAACTAATGTTTAAAATTCCTATTTTTTAGGTGAGCTGGGTGGATAATGAGGGCTATCGTCGCTAAATTAACCACAAATCAGGGTTTTCCCCTTTATTTACCGTCTTCTATTCTCAAAGAAGTTAGGATCATTCCAAAAAGTTTAAGAGGGTACTGCAATACTGTTAAATATGTAACTTTCGGATTTCAACGCGTCATGAGTCCATCTTCAGCCATTGGTCTGCCTGTATATCACATCATTAACTTTTGAAAATGGACTGATATTATTCAATACACTTCTCTTGAAGCATGTGTATAATTAAACAGTGCACCCTTAGCAAAATTGCCAAAATATTCCTTTTTTTTATCGTACTCAACTGTTCTCATAAACACTTGTACAAGGAACAATGGATTATTGAGTCTTCTACTGAATGTTCAAAAGTTTTTTTTTTCTTAATGTTATCAATGCCAAACCTACTCTTAAGGTAGGCGCAAACGAAAACTGGTTTCGTAAGCTGACTGTGGACAGAACTACTCGGATGTGCATGTGCTCACACGGTTGCCAACATTGGCCATTGTCGAACTTCTGTAGTTGATTGTACGGCTTAATGTTTTGATGTCTGCAACCACTGTACCCATTCCCGATGCAACTTCAGCCCATAACCGTTCTGCAACCGAATATGGTTATTTTTTAAATGTTTATCCCACAGGGTTGGTCTATTATAAACAGAACTAATTAATTTTTCAATATCCTAAGTCGTTTAGGTAGATAACAACACACAAACACGACGAAATTATGAAAGTAAACTATAACACTCAATTTGCGCTATAGAGCTGGCAGACTGGCGAGAAATCCAAACAAGTTCGGACTAGTCGTTTGATCGGCCGTCAACGGGCCATCGGATGATGGCGGTTATAGTAGTGTACGCACTCCCTTTGTTTTACATAAGTTTGATTCCATCGGCCGATAACTGTTTAGGAGTACGCGTGCCTTTAGTCAGTTATTATGTATTTAAAACAGCCATTGGAAGCTTACACATTTCTTCATTTTCCTTTTCTGGAAAGCCTAAACGATGACTACATGTCTTTAATGAAGAGAGAATTTTTATTAAGAACAAAAAAAAGAGTGATCGGTGTTGACTCTAAGGCGACTTTTAATGAAACATCAGAATAAAAATCCACATTATGGTCGTTGAACCATGAATTACGGCCTTTTTCGTTTATAATTTCAAGGATATTAATTTGCACTAATCGTGAATTCAATTCAATTCAGAAAGTTTGAGAAAATTCAAAATTTCCTCGATCTAAGAAATTTTCTATCATAAAGAAAACAAAAACGCTTATAAAAAACTTGCAATCACTTCCAATGTCTAAACAAGAAATACTAAATATCCCCATTGAATAATTATAATATTTAATTTCTATACTCTTTACTATTAATATTCCCTATAGATAACTCCATTTAATATGGGCATTACATATTTAGAATGCAATAAAAAAATTAAAACCATTGTTGAAAAATTATTGCTATGATATGTGTGTTTAAATGAAATAGAATACTTGACTTGATTGAACCATAGTAATTCACTGATTGCAGAGGCAGTTCGGGATCACTGCTACTGCATTCAGTGAAGCGAACTATCCATTGAATAAAAATTAACAAATGACTATCTGAAGAGATGATGATCCTATATAAAAAAAGAAAAAGGAGAACAATTGACATTGCGGCCGACCAAAGCACATTCTATCCGTAGGGATTCACTGATTGCAGAGGCAGTTCGGGATCACTGCAACTGCATTCAGTGAAGCGAACTATCCAATGAATAAAAATTAACAAATGACTATCAGAATAGATGATGATCCTATATAAAAAAAAGAAAAGAAAAAGGAGAACTGTGGAACAACTGACATTCCGGAGAACCAAAGCACATTCTATCCATAGGGATTCACTGATTGCAGAGGCAGTTCGGGATCGCTGCAACTGCATTCAGTGAAGCAAACTATCCATTATAAAAAATTAAGAAAAACTATCAGAGAACAGGGGCTGAAGGACTAGTGGTTTCATAGGGCTACACTGATTGCATTAGCACGCAGACATTCGTGCTACTGGATTCAGTTTGGCGAACCATCCACTATAAAAAATGGGTAACGAAACCACAGGCAGAACCTCATGCGTGGTTTGGAATCCTGCCTATCTCACAGGTAAGTATTTTCTTCTTCTTTTACTTCCTCCAAGTTCCTTTCTGCTTCGATATTTTCTACCCCAGGATCTGCATTTTTCTCTGTCCCTCCCCATGTCGTCCCCTGGATTCCTCACAATAACTAATCGATACACTTGCTATTTAGTTTTGATTAAATTTATTTTTTACATTCATTACTACTTTTAACGTCTATATAATTACTTTTCCTACACTTAAATTAATATTTACACACACAAAAAAAAATGATACTTGTTGTGCTTTTCTTGTTATTCTCCTGCTCTTTAAACAGAAGCTACTTTGGATGGAAGCCTTCCAAGGACATTTATGGTTTCTTTCATTCTCTGGCATCTCCAGTTTTTCCCAACTTTTGATTAATACATCAACTAATGTTTAAAATTCCTATTTTTTAGGTGAGCTGGGTGGATAATGAGGGCTATCGTCGCTAAATTAACCACAAATCAGGGTTTTCCCCTTTATTTACCGTCTTCTATTCTCAAAGAAGTTAGGATCATTCCAAAAAGTTTAAGAGGGTACTGCAATACTGTTAAATATGTAACTTTCGGATTTCAACGCGTCATGAGTCCATCTTCAGCCATTGGTCTGCCTGTATATCACATCATTAACTTTTGAAAATGGACTGATATTATTCAATACACTTCTCTTGAAGCATGTGTATAATTAAACAGTGCACCCTTAGCAAAATTGCCAAAATATTCCTTTTTTTTATCGTACTCAACTGTTCTCATAAACACTTGTACAAGGAACAATGGATTATTGAGTCTTCTACTGAATGTTCAAAATTTTTTTTTTTCTTAATGTTATCAATGCCAAACCTACTCTTAAGGTAGGCGCAAACGAAAACTGGTTTCGTAAGCTGACTGTGGACAGAACTACTCGGATGTTCATGTGCTCACACGGTTGCCAACATTGGACATTGTCGAACTTCTGTAGTTGATTGTACGGCTTAATGTTTTGATGTCTGCAACCACTGTACCCATTCCCGATGCAACTTCAGCCCATAACCGTTCTGCAACCGAATATGGTTATTTTTTAAATGTTTATCCCACAGGGTTGGTCTATTATAAACAGAACTAATTAATTTTTCAATATCCTAAGTCGTTTAGGTAGATAACAACACACAAACACGACGAAATTATGAAAGTAAACTATAACACTCAATTTGCGCTATAGAGCTGGCAGACTGGCGAGAAATCCAAACAAGTTCGGACTAGTCGTTTGATCGGCCGTCAACGGGCCATCGGATGATGGCGGTTATAGTAGTGTACGCACTCCCTTTGTTTTACATAAGTTTGATTCCATCGGCCGATAACTGTTTAGGAGTACGCGTGCCTTTAGTCAGTTATTATGTATTTAAAACAGCCATTGGAAGCTTACACATTTCTTCATTTTCCTTTTCTGGAAAGCCTAAACGATGACTACATGTCTTTAATGAAGAGAGAATTTTTATTAAGAACAAAAAAAAGAGTGATCGGTGTTGACTCTAAGGCGACTTTTAATGAAACATCAGAATAAAAATCCACATTATGGTCGTTGAACCATGAATTACGGCCTTTTTCGTTTATAATTTCAAGGATATTAATTTTCACTAATCGTGAATTCAATTCAATTCAGAAAGTTTGAGAAAATTCAAAATTTCCTCGATCTAAGAAATTTTCTATCATAAAGAAAACAAAAACGCTTATAAAAAACTTGCAATCACTTCCAATGTCTAAACAAGAAATACTAAATATCCCCATTGAATAATTATAATATTTAATTTCTATACTCTTTACTATTAATATTCCCTATAGATAACTCCATTTAATATGGGCATTACATATTTAGAATGCAATAAAAAAATTAAAACCATTGTTGAAAAAGTATTGCTATGATATGTGTGTTTAAATGAAATAGAATACTTGACTTGATTGAACCATAGGAATTCACTGATTGCAGAGGCAGTTCGGGATCACTGCTACTGCATTCAGTGAAGCGAACTATCCATTGAATAAAAATTAACAAATGACTATCTGAGAAGATGATGATCCTATATAAAAAAAGAAAAAGGAGAACAATTGACATTGCGGACGACCAAAGCACATTCTATCCGTAGGGATTCACTGATTGCAGAGGCAGTTCGGGATCACTGCAACTGCATTCAGTGAAGCGAACTATCCAATGAATAAAAATTAACAAATGACTATCAGAATAGATGATGATCCTATATAAAAAAAAGAAAAGAAAAAGGAGAACTGTGGAACAACTGACATTCCGGAGAACCAAAGCACATTCTATCCATAGGGATTCACTGATTGCAGAGGCAGTTCGGGATCGCTGCAACTGCATTCAGTGAAGCAAACTATCCATTATAAAAAATTAAGAAAAACTATCAGAGAACAGGGGCTGAAGGACTAGTGGTTTCATAGGGCTACACTGATTGCATTAGCACGCAGACATTCGTGCTACTGGATTCAGTTTGGCGAACCATCCACTATAAAAAATGGGTAACGAAACCACAGGCAGAACCTCATGGGTGGTTTGGAATCCTGCCTATCTCACAGGTAAGTATTTTCTTCTTCTTTTACTTCCTCCAAGTTCCTTTCTGCTTCGATATTTTCTACCCCAGGATCTGCATTTTTCTCTGTCCCTCCCCATGTCGTCCCCTGGATTCCTCACAATAACTAATCGATACACTTGCTATTTAGTTTTGATTAAATTTATTTTTTACATTCATTACTACTTTTAACGTCTATATAATTACTTTTCCTACGCTTAAATTAATATTTACACACACAAAAAAAAATGATACTTGTTGTGCTTTTCTTGTTATTCTCCTGCTCTTTAAACAGAAGCTACTTTGGATGGAAGCCTTCCAAGGACATTTATGGTTTCTTTCATTCTCTGGCATCTCCAGTTTTTCCCAACTTTTGATTAATACATCAACTAATGTTTAAAATTCCTATTTTTTAGGTGAGCTGGGTGGATAATAAGGGCTATCGTCGCTAAATTAACCACAAATCAGGGTTTTCCTCTTTATTTACCGTCTTCTATTCTCAAAGAAGTTAGGATCATTCCAAAAAGTTTAAGAAGGTACTGCAATACTGTTAAATATGTAACTTTCGGATTTCAACGCTTCATGAGTCCATCTTCAGCCATTGGTCTGCCTGTATATCACATCATTAACTTTTGAAAATGGACTGATATTATTCAATACACTTCTCTTGAAGCATGTGTATAATTAAACAGTGCACCCTTAGCAAAATTGCCAAAATATTCCTTTTTTTTTATCGTACTCAACTGTTCTCATAAACACTTGTACAAGGAACAATGGATTTATTGAGTCTTCTACTGAATGTTCAAAAGTTTTTTTTTTCTTAATGTTATCAATGCCAAACCTACTCTTAAGGTAGGCGCACACGAAAACTGGTTTCGTAAGCTGATGGTGGACAGAACTACTCGGATGTGCATGTGCTCACACGGTTGCCAACATTGGACATTGTCGAACTTCTGTAGTTGATTGTACGGCTTAATGTTTTGATGTCTGCAACCACTGTACCCATTCCCGATGCAACTTCAGCCCATAACCGTTCTGCAACATCCCGATTATTGTTATTTTTTAAATGTTTATCCCACAGGGTTGGTCTATTATAAACAGAACTAATTAATTTTTCAATATCCTAAGTCGTTTAGGTAGATAACAACACACAAACACGACGAAATTATGAAAGTAAACTATAACACTCAATTTGCGCTATAGACCTGGCAGACTGGCGAGAAATCCAAACAAGTTCGGACTAGTCGTTTGATCGGCCGTCAACGGGCCATCGGATGATGGCGGTTATAGTAGTGTACGCACTCCCTTTGTTTAACATAAGTTTGATTCGTTCGGCCGATAACTATTTAGGAGTACGCGTGCCTTTAGTCAGTTATTATGTATTTAAAACAGCCATTGAAAGCTTACACATTTCTTCATTTTCCTTTTCTGGAAAGCCTAAACGATGACTACATGTTTTTAATGAAGAGAGAATTTTTATTAAGAACAAAAAAAAGAGTGATCGGTGTTGACTCTAAGGCGACTTTTAATGAAACATCAGAATAAAAATCCACATTATGGTCTTTGAACCATGAATTACGGCCTTTTTCGTTTATAATTTCAAGGATATTAATTTTCACTAATCGTGAATTCAATTCAATTCAGAAAGTTTGAGAAAATTCAAAATTTCCTCGATCTAAGAAATTTTCTATCATAAAGAAAACAAAAACGCTTATAAAAAACTTGCAATCACTTCCAATGTCTAAACAAGAAATACTAAATATCCCCATTGAATAATTATAATATTTAATTTCTATACTCTTTACTATTAATATTCCCTATAGATAACTCCATTTAATATGGGCATTACATATTTAGAATGCAATAAAAAAATTAAAACCATTGTTGAAAAATTATTGCTATGATATGTGTGTTTAAATGAAATAGAATACTTGACTTGATTGAACCATAGTAATTCACTGATTGCAGAGGCAGTTCGGGATCACTGCTACTGCATTCAGTGAAGCGAACTATCCATTGAATAAAAATTAACAAATGACTATCTGAAGAGATGATGATCCTATATAAAAAAAGAAAAAGGAGAACAATTGACATTGCGGACGACCAAAGCACATTCTATCCGTAGGGATTCACTGATTGCAGAGGCAGTTCGGGATCACTGCAACTGCATTCAGTGAAGCGAACTATCCAATGAATAAAAATTAACAAATGACTATCAGAATAGATGATGATCCTATATAAAAAAAAGAAAAGAAAAAGGAGAACTGTGGAACAACTGACATTCCGGAGAACCAAAGCACATTCTATCCATAGGGATTCACTGATTGCAGAGGCAGTTCGGGATCGCTGCAACTGCATTCAGTGAAGCAAACTATCCGTTATAAAAAATTAAGAAAAACTATCAGAGAACAGGGGCTGAAGGACTAGTGGTTTCATAGGGCTACACTGATTGCATTAGCACGCAGACATTCGTGCTACTGGATTCAGTTTGGCGAACCATCCACTATAAAAAATGGGTAACGAAATGTTGTATCTTGATCTCGTTTTCCGCCATGTGTTTAGGAATAGAGAGAATAGAAGGTGATATAAAAGGTTATATATTCTATGTGTTATGTATTAATTCCAATTGAAATAAAGTATGTTTTCTCGTTTTGCCAAAGTGCGTGTGTTATTTTTCAAATACCGGACATTCCAAACATATTAATTGGCGACGAGGATTAAAACATCGAATAGTTCAGCATTAATGACTGCTATCAAACCGAATATCAAGATTCAAAATCGTTTCTAACCTCCGTCTACGAACGTCACTACGTTTTTCATCATACTACAGGTATCTTATTTTTCATTATACATACAGTTTACAATGGATGAGAATCAATTCAAAAGTTTTTTAGAAACGTTCTCCCAGGCACTTGCGTACAATCAAAAAGCTCTTGTAGAACAGTTGATAGCGGCCGTAGGCATTACTGGTAATGGTAATGTTGCACCGTTTGAACGATTTGAGTCAACATTGGAGAAATTCTCTTCATACCTCGAACGTTTCGAAAACTACGCCGCTATGAAAAACGTTACCTGTGATAAGAAAAAATCCCAGTTACTTTTGAGTTCAATAGGCCCTATTCAATACAACAATTTGGCCGCATTTCTAGGACCTGAGAGACCGTTGAACTCACTTGATTACAAATCACTTTCAGAGGAATTTTCGAGGATGCTGATGCCCGCTGGGAATGTTGTTGTTGCTCAACATTATTTTCTATCTTGCTACCAACAGGACTGTCAGTCTATTTCTGAATATGTTGCTACGCTACGACGTCATCTGTCAGATTGTGAGTTTCATGTCGAATGCACTGAATCTACGTGTAAGAGAAAAGTCTCGATATCTGAAGTTTTCTTGCGGGCTCAGTTTGTGCGAGGGATCCGCGACGATTGGATCCGCGAATTATTATTACAAGCTAATATTACTAAGTTTGATGACATTTTTAAAAAAGCATTGGCATTGGAAGCTTCGCGAATTCAAAGTAAGGAAATGAGTAGCATGAGCTCCTCCCTGGCTCTCACACCGGGATTTTCATCCAACTCAAGTGATGTTAACAAAATTTCACGTCGTTCAAATACAGACAAAGCTGGTTCGCGTCCTCACCACCCCCGGGACACCACTCCAAGCTCGCGTCGTCGTCCTCCATCACGTTCGCGGGATTTTTATCGCACATTGGGAATTGAAAATTTATGTTTTCGATGCGGGAAAAGTTCTCATAAATCAAATGACTGCCAAATCGACCGAGAAAAACTAAGATGCACTTCATGTTTCGCACAAGGTCACGTTTCAAGAGTGTGTATCAAAACCTTATCTAAATTACCTGTTGATTCTAAGCAAATCGGACATGAATCTGACGAAAGCCACTCTGATCATTCAACCCAGTCTTACGGATGCAATGCTATTACACATGTCTCGTCTAGCGTAATTGATTTATATGAACTCAATGCCTGCTCAGGGAAGTATATCATAACTGTGTCTCTCAACAGTAAACCTTTCAAAATGGAGGTGGATTCTGGTGCGAAATTCTCTATTCTGCCGGAAGACAAATTACAACAGCTTAACCTCAAAAAAGACCTTTTACCGGCGCATATTAACTTCAGAGCTTTTTCAAAGGACATCGTCCCCTGCAAGGGTAAAATAAACGTTGCAGTAACCTATAAAAACAAACGCATTTTAGCCGACCTGTACATTGTTCCACCTGGCCATGACGCTCTTTTGGGTCGCGACTGGATAAGGAAGCTTGGACTAGAACTTAAACAGATCGATGCAGAGATGTCACTTAAAAATGTTCCTCAGGATTTCACAGATTTCTACGCCTTAAATGAGGTTGGCATTCTTAATGAGTTTCCTGAGGTATTCGAGGAAAAAATTGGGTGTGTCCCAAATTGCAAAATTTCCTTGACATTGCGGGAAAATGCCAAGCCAATCTACACCAGAGAACGCACAGTACCATTTGCTCTTCGTGCTCGAGTGGAACGGGAGCTTGACTCACTTGAAAAATCTGGCTATAGGTGAAAAACCTATAGCCTATGCATCCCGTGCCCTCACACCGTCAGAAATGAACTACAGTCAACTTGACCGGGAAGCACTAGCTATTGTGTTTGGAGTCTCACGATTCTATAACTATATCTACGGGAAACATTTCTTACGGGAAACATTATTACACCAGTGGCTACGAGTGATTGGGGATCTCCCCTTGTTGTAATTCCAAAACCAGATGGAGGAGTCCGACTTTGTGTCGACTATAAATGTGGTGTAAATGAGCGCTTGGTTTCTGCAAATTTTCCTATTCAACGAGTGGAGGATGTTTTAAGTAGCCTTCGTAATTCCAATTACTTCTGTAAACTCGATTTGTTCAAGGCATACCTGCACCTCCCGGTAGATGAACAAAGCAGCATGATACAAACCATTTCCACCCATAGAGGGACATATAAAATGAACCGACTAAGTTTTGGCATTAAGACTGCCCCGTCAGAGTTTAATAGAACTATTTCTCAAATCCTGGGGGGCCTGCCCAAATGTGCTGTATACTACGATGACATCCTAGTTCACGGATTTTCCTTGGAGGAATGTCAAAAAAACCTTCGGCTATGCCTCAGAAGACTGTCAGAGTATGACTTGCACCTTAATAAACACAAGTGTTCGTTTTTCACTACTGAAACTGACTACCTTGGCCATGTCGTTTCGAGGAATGCTATCAGAAAAAATCCTCAAAAGATCCAGGCTGTCTCCGCACTACCACGCCCACAGAATGTCGATGAAGTTCGTAGATTTCTAGGTATGCTTACCTATTATGCAAGATTTATCCCTGATTACTCAACGACTTCATTTCCCTTACGAAATTTGCAAACTAAAGGACACTGTTTCAAGTGGACCAAGCAATGTGAAAATGCCTTCCTTAAACTCAAAGCAGAAATGTGCAGTGACAGAATTTTAGTTCCTTTCGATCCAGCACTGCCTGTTATTTTAACCACAGATGCTAGTCCGGTGGGAGTTGCAGCAATTCTTAGCCATTCTGTAGACCGACATGAAAAACCTATAGCCTATGCATCCCGTGCCCTCACACCGTCAGAAATGAACTACAGTCAACTTGACCGGGAAGCACTAGCTATTGTGTTTGGAGTCTCACGATTCTATAACTATATCTACGGGAAACATTTCTTTTTGGTTACTGATAATCAGCCACTTTCCCGGATTTTTGGACAGAACCGAGCTTTACCACAGATGACTTCAGCCAGACTACTTAGATACGCCTCATTCCTTTCAGGTTTTGACTACACAGTTCTATGCAAGAAGAGCAAGGAAAATCAGAATGTGGATTGTTTATCAAGGGCTCCTCTCCCGAATTCGAGTAAGACTGCAGATATTTCAATCAATGATGAGGTGAACCTTATTCATTTTGAATCAGTTTTCCATGTTTCCAGCACTTCAATAACAGCTGAGACCATCGCTGAGGCGACATCGTTGGACTCGGATCTCCAGAAAATCATCAAGGATCTGCAAACGGCATGCCAAGACTCCCCTTACTCTATTTCACATGGAATCCTATTCAGGTTGGATAGAGTGGTTATTCCAAAGCTTCTTAGACCCGCCATATTGAAAGAACTCCATGCCACTCACGTTGGCATTACAAAAATGAAGCAACTTGCTAGAAGGTATGTGTATTGGGAAGGGTTAGATAAGGAAATAGAACACACCGTCCGAGGGTGTTTGGAATGTGCGCCATTAAGAAACAACCCACCAAAAGTCACAGTACACCCATGGGACGATCCGAATGCCAACTGGGAACGCCTTCACGTAGATTACGCTGGGCCAATGAACGGTTTCTACTTTTTCCTGTGCATTGATGCGAAGTCCAAATGGCTGGAAGTTCGCGTGGTTCGAGACGCTCCGACTACTCAAGTGACCATAACCTTATTGGACGATATATTCTCTAATCATGGATTCCCTAACCAGATTGTATCGGACAACGATTCTATTTTCACGTGTAGTGCTTTCGAACAGTATTGTAAAGATCGAGGGATATCACAACGCCTCATTGCTTCTGGACACCCAGCAACCAACGGACTCGCAGAGCGAAGTGTCCAAACTCTGAAGAGAAGGCTAAAAGCCACAGCAAGCGAACCTGGAACTATGTCTCAGAAAGTGAAAAGAATCCTTTTCCGTTACAGAGCAACTCCCCTTTCATGTGGGTTTTCACCGGCAGAGTTATATCTAAACAGGAAAATGAAGATTAAACTAGACCTTGTTTTTCCAACCAGACAGCAGAAATCGACCAGCTCTACTGATTGCAGGCGATCGTTGAAAAAGGGAGCTAGAGTTCAAGCTCGCCTTTATCAGAACAATAGGGATACCTGGTGTTTTGGAACAATCGTCCAGTGTTTGGGCTCTCGGCATTATTTAATTAAACTTGACTCTGGGCGCACCCTAAAACGCCATATCAATCAACTGATTTCTACCGATGTGCCTGAACCACAGGATATTCCTCAATCTCAGGGAAACAGTGTTACGTCAGGAAGAAGGAACCGCACAACTCGCCATGTTACGTTCGACGTGCCTCAGCAATTGCGTAAAATGCCACCAACCCTGGACAAATTCAAAAAATCAATTGATGCGACGTGGGAGCAGAACCAAACCCCTACTGCAGACTGGCTACCACCTACACCACAACTGATCCTGGATCGGACTACCTCTGTGAATGAACCACCCGAAGACTTGGGTGTTGTTTTGGACCCGGAACAGAATTTAACTCCAACCACCCAGACTACAGGTAGAAATGAATTAATGCAGCCTTCGCTAGAACATCGCAATGTGACTCCTCGAATTAAAGCTCGCCCTCAAAGAGAAAGACGTCGACCAGCATACCTCAAGGATTATGACTGCAACAACCAAGATAAAGCTGAAGATATTGAATAGTACCTTGCATCATGGCTTTTATATATACATATATATATTTTATTTTTATTTTTTTGTATGACACCATCCTCCCTATTTTTTTTTACTTCTCTATCTTAGTTTGTTTTTTCTTTTCAAGTGGCGGACGCCTGCCTCACAGTTTATAAATTTGTTGTACTATTTTGCAGGACATTATCATAGAATGTTCCTTTTTAAAGTGGCGGACGACTGTTGTATCTTGATCTCGTTTTCCGCCATGTGTTTAGGAATAGAGAGAATAGAAGGTGATATAAAAGGTTATATATTCTATGTGTTATGTATTAATTCCAATTGAAATAAAGTATGTTTTCTCGTTTTGCCAAAGTGCGTGTGTTATTTTTCAAATACCGGACATTCCAAACATATTACGAAACCACAGGCAGAACCTCATGGGTGGTTTGGAATCCTGCCTATCTCACAGGTAAGTATTTTCTTCTTCTTTTACTTCCTCCAAGTTCCTTTCTGCTTCGATATTTTCTACCCCAGGATCTGCATTTTTCTCTGTCCCTCCCCATGTCGTCCCCTGGATTCCTCACAATAACTAATCGATACACTTGCTATTTAGTTTTGATTAAATTTATTTTTTACATTCATTACTACTTTTAACGTCTATATAATTACTTTTCCTACACTTAAATTAATATTTACACACACAAAAAAAAATGATACTTGTTGTGCTTTTCTTGTTATTCTCCTGCTCTTTAAACAGAAGCTACTTTGGATGGAAGCCTTCCAAGGACATTTATGGTTTCTTTCATTCTCTGGCATCTCCAGTTTTTCCCAACTTTTGATTAATACATCAACTAATGTTTAAAATTCCTATTTTTTAGGTGAGCTGGGTGGATAATAAGGGCTATCGTCGCTAAATTAACCACAAATCAGGGTTTTCCTCTTTATTTACCGTCTTCTATTCTCAAAGAAGTTAGGATCATTCCAAAAAGTTTAAGAAGGTACTGCAATACTGTTAAATATGTAACTTTCGGATTTCAACGCTTCATGAGTCCATCTTCAGCCATTGGTCTGCCTGTATATCACATCATTAACATTTGAAAATGGACTGATATTATTCAATACACTTCTCTTGAAGCATGTGTATAATTAAACAGTGCACCCTTAGCAAAATTGCCAAAATATTCCTTTTTTTTTATCGTACTCAACTGTTCTCATAAACACTTGTACAAGGAACAATGGATTTATTGAGTCTTCTACTGAATGTTCAAAAGTTTTTTTTTTCTTAATGTTATCAATGCCAAACCTACTCTTAAGGTAGGCGCACACGAAAACTGGTTTCGTAAGCTGATGGTGGACAGAACTACTCGGATGTGCATGTGCTCACACGGTTGCCAACATTGGACATTGTCGAACTTCTGTAGTTGATTGTACGGCTTAATGTTTTGATGTCTGCAACCACTGTACCCATTTCCGATGCAACTTCAGCCCATAACCGTTCTGCAACATCCCGATTATTGTTATTTTTTAAATGTTTATCCCACAGGGTTGGTCTATTATAAACAGAACTAATTAATTTTTCAATATCCTAAGTCGTTTAGGTAGATAACAACACACAAACACGACGAAATTATGAAAGTAAACTATAACACTCAATTTGCGCTATAGACCTGGCAGACTGGCGAGAAATCCAAACAAGTTCGGACTAGTCGTTTGATCGGCCGTCAACGGGCCATCGGATGATGGCGGTTATAGTAGTGTACGCACTCCCTTTGTTTAACATAAGTTTGATTCGTTCGGCCGATAACTATTTAGGAGTACGCGTGCCTTTAGTCAGTTATTATGTATTTAAAACAGCCATTGAAAGCTTACACATTTCTTCATTTTCCTTTTCTGGAAAGCCTAAACGATGACTACATGTCTTTAATGAAGAGAGAATTTTTATTAAGAACAAAAAAAAGAGTGATCGGTGTTGACTCTAAGGCGACTTTTAATGAAACATCAGAATAAAAATCCACATTATGGTCGTTGAACCATGAATTACGGCCTTTTTCGTTTATAATTTCAAGCATATTAATTTTCACTAATCGTGAATTCAATTCAATTCAGAAAGTTTGAGAAAATTCAAAATTTCCTCGATCTAAGAAATTTTCTATCATAAAGAAAACAAAAACGCTTATAAAAAACTTGCAATCACTTCCAATGTCTAAACAAGAAATACTAAATATCCCCATTGAATAATTATAATATTTAATTTCTATACTCTTTACTATTAATATTCCCTATAGATAACTCCATTTAATATGGGCATTACATATTTAGAATGCAATAAAAAAATTAAAACCATTGTTGAAAAATTATTGCTATGATATGTGTGTTTAAATGAAATAGAATACTTGACTTGATTGAACCATAGTAATTCACTGATTGCAGAGGCAGTTCGGGATCACTGCTACTGCATTCAGTGAAGCGAACTATCCATTGAATAAAAATTAACAAATGACTATCTGAAGAGATGATGATCCTATATAAAAAAAGAAAAAGGAGAACAATTGACATTGCGGCCGACCAAAGCACATTCTATCCGTAGGGATTCACTGATTGCAGAGGCAGTTCGGGATCACTGCAACTGCATTCAGTGAAGCGAACTATCCAATGAATAAAAATTAACAAATGACTATCAGAATAGATGATGATCCTATATAAAAAAAAGAAAAGAAAAAGGAGAACTGTGGAACAACTGACATTCCGGAGAACCAAAGCACATTCTATCCATAGGGATTCACTGATTGCAGAGGCAGTTCGGGATCGCTGCAACTGCATTCAGTGAAGCAAACTATCCATTATAAAAAATTAAGAAAAACTATCAGAGAACAGGGGCTGAAGGACTAGTGGTTTCATAGGGCTACACTGATTGCATTAGCACGCAGACATTCGTGCTACTGGATTCAGTTTGGCGAACCATCCACTATAAAAAATGGGTAACGAAACCACAGGCAGAACCTCATGCGTGGTTTGGAATCCTGCCTATCTCACAGGTAAGTATTTTCTTCTTCTTTTACTTCCTCCAAGTTCCTTTCTGCTTCGATATTTTCTACCCCAGGATCTGCATTTTTCTCTGTCCCTCCCCATGTCGTCCCCTGGATTCCTCACAATAACTAATCGATACACTTGCTATTTAGTTTTGATTAAATTTATTTTTTACATTCATTACTACTTTTAACGTCTATATAATTACTTTTCCTACACTTAAATTAATATTTACACACACAAAAAAAAATGATACTTGTTGTGCTTTTCTTGTTATTCTCCTGCTCTTTAAACAGAAGCTACTTTGGATGGAAGCCTTCCAAGGACATTTATGGTTTCTTTCATTCTCTGGCATCTCCAGTTTTTCCCAACTTTTGATTAATACATCAACTAATGTTTAAAATTCCTATTTTTTAGGTGAGCTGGGTGGATAATAAGGGCTATCGTCGCTAAATTAACCACAAATCAGGGTTTTCCTCTTTATTTACCGTCTTCTATTCTCAAAGAAGTTAGGATCATTCCAAAAAGTTTAAGAGGGTACTGCAATACTGTTAAATATGTAACTTTCGGATTTCAACGCTTCATGAGTCCATCTTCAGCCATTGGTCTGCCTGTATATCACATCATTAACTTTTGAAAATGGACTGATATTATTCAATACACTTCTCTTGAAGCATGTGTATAATTAAACAGTGCACCCTTAGCAAAATTGCCAAAATATTCCTTTTTTTTTATCGTACTCAACTGTTCTCATAAACACTTGTACAAGGAACAATGGATTTATTGAGTCTTCTACTGAATGTTCAAAAGTTTTTTTTTTCTTAATGTTATCAATGCCAAACCTACTCTTAAGGTAGGCGCACACGAAAACTGGTTTCGTAAGCTGATGGTGGACAGAACTACTCGGATGTGCATGTGCTCACACGGTTGCCAACATTGGACATTGTCGAACTTCTGTAGTTGATTGTACGGCTTAATGTTTTGATGTCTGCAACCACTGTACCCATTTCCGATGCAACTTCAGCCCATAACCGTTCTGCAACATCCCGATTATTGTTATTTTTTAAATGTTTATCCCACAGGGTTGGTCTATTATAAACAGAACTAATTAATTTTTCAATATCCTAAGTCGTTAAGGTAGATAACAACACACAAACACGACGAAATTATGAAAGTAAACTATAACACTCAATTTGCGCTATAGACCTGGCAGACTGGCGAGAAATCCAAACAAGTTCGGACTAGTCGTTTGATCGGCCGTCAACGGGCCATCGGATGATGGCGGTTATAGTAGTGTACGCACTCCCTTTGTTTAACATAAGTTTGATTCGTTCGGCCGATAACTATTTAGGAGTACGCGTGCCTTTAGTCAGTTATTATGTATTTAAAACAGCCATTGAAAGCTTTCACATTTCTTCATTTTCCTTTTCTGGAAAGCCTAAACGATGACTACATGTCTTTAATGAAGAGAGAATTTTTATTAAGAACAAAAAAAAGAGTGATCGGTGTTGACTCTAAGGCGACTTTTAATGAAACATCAGAATAAAAATCCACATTATGGTCGTTGAACCATGAATTACGGCCTTTTTCGTTTATTATTTCAAGGATATTAATTTTCACTAATCGTGAATTCAATTCAATTCAGAAAGTTTGAGAAAATTCAAAATTTCCTCGATCTAAGAAATTTTCTATCATAAAGAAAACAAAAACGCTTATAAAAAACTTGCAATCACTTCCAATGTCTAAACAAGAAATACTAAATATCCCCATTGAATAATTATAATATTTAATTTCTATACTCTTTACTATTAATATTCCCTATAGATAACTCCATTTAATATGGGCATTACATATTTAGAATGCAATAAAAAAATTAAAACCATTGTTGAAAAATTATTGCTATGATATGTGTGTTTAAATGAAATAGAATACTTGACTTGATTGAACCATAGTAATTCACTGATTGCAGAGGCAGTTCGGGATCACTGCTACTGCATTCAGTGAAGCGAACTATCCATTGAATAAAAATTAACAAATGACTATCTGAAGAGATGATGATCCTATATAAAAAAAGAAAAAGGAGAACAATTGACATTGCGGACGACCAAAGCACATTCTATCCGTAGGGATTCACTGATTGCAGAGGCAGTTCGGGATCACTGCAACTGCATTCAGTGAAGCGAACTATCCAATGAATAAAAATTAACAAATGACTATCAGAATAGATGATGATCCTATATAAAAAAAAGAAAAGAAAAAGGAGAACTGTGGAACAACTGACATTCCGGAGAACCAAAGCACATTCTATCCATAGGGATTCACTGATTGCAGAGGCAGTTCGGGATCGCTGCAACTGCATTCAGTGAAGCAAACTATCCGTTATAAAAAATTAAGAAAAACTATCAGAGAACAGGGGCTGAAGGACTAGTGGTTTCATAGGGCTACACTGATTGCATTAGCACGCAGACATTCGTGCTACTGGATTCAGTTTGGCGAACCATCCACTATAAAAAATGGGTAACGAAACCACAGGCAGAACCTCATGGGTGGTTTGGAATCCTGCCTATCTCACAGGTAAGTATTTTCTTCTTCTTTTACTTCCTCCAAGTTCCTTTCTGCTTCGATATTTTCTACCCCAGGATCTGCATTTTTCTCTGTCCCTCCCCATGTCGTCCCCTGGATTCCTCACAATAACTAATCGATACACTTGCTATTTAGTTTTGATTAAATTTATTTTTTACATTCATTACTACTTTTAACGTCTATATAATTACTTTTCCTACACTTAAATTAATATTTACACACACAAAAAAAAATGATACTTGTTGTGCTTTTCTTGTTATTCTCCTGCTCTTTAAACAGAAGCTACTTTGGATGGAAGCCTTCCAAGGACATTTATGGTTTCTTTCATTCTCTGGCATCTCCAGTTTTTCCCAACTTTTGATTAATACATCAACTAATGTTTAAAATTCCTATTTTTTAGGTGAGCTGGGTGGATAATAAGGGCTATCGTCGCTAAATTAACCACAAATCAGGGTTTTCCTCTTTATTTACCGTCTTCTATTCTCAAAGAAGTTAGGATCATTCCAAAAAGTTTAAGAGGGTACTGCAATACTGTTAAATATGTAACTTTCGGATTTCAACGCTTCATGAGTCCATCTTCAGCCATTGGTCTGCCTGTATATCACATCATTAACTTTTGAAAATGGACTGATATTATTCAATACACTTCTCTTGAAGCATGTGTATAATTAAACAGTGCACCCTTAGCAAAATTGCCAAAATATTCCTTTTTTTTTATCGTACTCAACTGTTCTCATAAACACTTGTACAAGGAACAATGGATTTATTGAGTCTTCTACTGAATGTTCAAAAGTTTTTTTTTCTTAATGTTATCAATGCCAAACCTACTCTTAAGGTAGGCGCACACGAAAACTGGTTTCGTAAGCTGATGGTGGACAGAACTACTCGGATGTGCATGTGCTCACACAGTTGCCAACATTGGACATTGTCGAACTTCTGTAGTTGATTGTACGGCTTAATGTTTTGATGTCTGCAACCACTGTACCCATTTCCGATGCAACTTCAGCCCATAACCGTTCTGCAACATCCCGATTATTGTTATTTTTTAAATGTTTATCCCACAGGGTTGGTCTATTATAAACAGAACTAATTAATTTTTCAATATCCTAAGTCGTTTAGGTAGATAACAACACACAAACACGACGAAATTATGAAAGTAAACTATAACACTCAATTTGCGCTATAGACCTGGCAGACTGGCGAGAAATCCAAACAAGTTCGGACTAGTCGTTTGATCGGCCGTCAACGGGCCATCGGATGATGGCGGTTATAGTAGTGTACGCACTCCCTTTCTTTAACATAAGTTTGATTCTTTCGGCCGATAACTGTTTAGGAGTACGCGTGCCTTTAGTCAGTTATTATGTATTTAAAACAGCCATTGGAAGCTTACACATTTCTTCATTTTCCTTTTCTGGAAAGCCTAAACGATGACTACATGTCTTTAATGAAGAGAGAATTTTTATTAAGAACAAAAAAAAGAGTGATCGGTGTTGACTCTAAGGCGACTTTTAATGAAACATCAGAATAAAAATCCACATTATGGTCGTTGAACCATGAATTACGGCCTTTTTCGTTTATAATTTCAAGGATATTAATTTTCACTAATCGTGAATTCAATTCAATTCAGAAAGTTTGAGAAAATTCAAAATTTCCTCGATCTAAGAAATTTTCTATCATAAAGAAAACAAAAACGCTTATAAAAAACTTGCAATCACTTCCAATGTCTAAACAAGAAATACTAAATATCCCCATTGAATAATTATAATATTTAATTTCTATACTCTTTACTATTAATATTCCCTATAGATAACTCCATTTAATATGGGCATTACATATTTAGAATGCAATAAAAAAATTAAAACCATTGTTGAAAAATTATTGCTATGATATGTGTGTTTAAATGAAATAGAATACTTGACTTGATTGAACCATAGTAATTCACTGATTGCAGAGGCAGTTCGGGATCACTGCTACTGCATTCAGTGAAGCGAACTATCCATTGAATAAAAATTAACAAATGACTATCTGAAGAGATGATGATCCTATATAAAAAAAGAAAAAGGAGAACAATTGACATTGCGGACGACCAAAGCACATTCTATCCGTAGGGATTCACTGATTGCAGAGGCAGTTCGGGATCACTGCAACTGCATTCAGTGAAGCGAACTATCCAATGAATATAAATTAACAAATGACTATCAGAATAGATGATGATCCTATATAAAAAAAAGAAAAGAAAAAGGAGAACTGTGGAACAACTGACATTCCGGAGAACCAAAGCACATTCTATCCATAGGGATTCACTGATTGCAGAGGCAGTTCGGGATCGCTGCAACTGCATTCAGTGAAGCAAACTATCCGTTATAAAAAATTAAGAAAAACTATCAGAGAACAGGGGCTGAAGGACTAGTGGTTTCATAGGGCTACACTGATTGCATTAGCACGCAGACATTCGTGCTACTGGATTCAGTTTGGCGAACCATCCACTATAAAAAATGGGTAACGAAACCACAGGCAGAACCTCATGGGTGGTTTGGAATCCTGCCTATCTCACAGGTAAGTATTTTCTTCTTCTTTTACTTCCTCCAAGTTCCTTTCTGCTTCGATATTTTCTACCCCAGGATCTGCATTTTTCTCTGTCCCTCCCCATGTCGTCCCCTGGATTCCTCACAATAACTAATCGATACACTTGCTATTTAGTTTTGATTAAATTTATTTTTTACATTTATTACTACTTTTAACGTCTATATAATTACTTTTCCTACACTTAAATTAATATTTACACACACATAAAAAAATGATACTTGTTGTGCTTTTCTTGTTATTCTCCTGCTCTTTAAACAGAAGCTACTTTGGATGGAAGCCTTCCAAGGACATTTATGGTTTCTTTCATTCTCTGGCATCTCCAGTTTTTCCCAACTTTTGATTAATACATCAACTAATGTTTAAAATTCCTATTTTTTAGGTGAGCTGGGTGGATAATAAGGGCTATCGTCGCTAAATTAACCACAAATCAGGGTTTTCCTCTTTATTTACCGTCTTCTATTCTCAAAGAAGTTAGGATCATTCCAAAAAGTTTAAGAGGGTACTGCAATACTGTTAAATATGTAACTTTCGGATTTCAACGCTTCATGAGTCCATCTTCAGCCATTGGTCTGCCTGTATATCACATCATTAACTTTTGAAAATGGACTGATATTATTCAATACACTTCTCTTGAAGCATGTGTATAATTAAACAGTGCACCCTTAGCAAAATTGCCAAAATATTCCTTTTTTTTTATCGTACTCAACTGTTCTCATAAACACTTGTACAAGGAACAATGGATTTATTGAGTCTTCTACTGAATGTTCAAAAGTTTTTTTTTTCTTAATGTTATCAATGCCAAACCTACTCTTAAGGTAGGCGCACACGAAAACTGGTTTCGTAAGCTGATGGTGGACAGAACTACTCGGATGTGCATGTGCTCACACGGTTGCCAACATTGGACATTGTCGAACTTCTGTAGTTGATTGTACGGCTTAATGTTTTGATGTCTGCAACCACTGTACCCATTTCCGATGCAACTTCAGCCCATAACCGTTCTGCAACATCCCGATTATTGTTATTTTTTAAATGTTTATCCCACAGGGTTGGTCTATTATAAACAGAACTAATTAATTTTTCAATATCCTAAGTCGTTTAGGTAGATAACAACACACAAACACGACGAAATTATGAAAGTAAACTATAACACTCAATTTGCGCTATAGACCTGGCAGACTGGCGAGAAATCCAAACAAGTTCGGACTAGTCGTTTGATCGGCCGTCAACGGGCCATCGGATGATGGCGGTTATAGTAGTGTACGCACTCCCTTTGTTTAACATAAGTTTGATTCGTTCGGCCGATAACTATTTAGGAGTACGCGTGCCTTTAGTCAGTTATTATGTATTTAAAACAGCCATTGAAAGCTTACACATTTCTTCATTTTCCTTTTCTGGAAAGCCTAAACGATGACTACATGTCTTTAATGAAGAGAGAATTTTTATTAAGAACAAAAAAAACAGTGATCGGTGTTGACTCTAAGGCGACTTTTAATGAAACATCAGAATAAAAATCCACATTATGGTCGTTGAACCATGAATTACGGCCTTTTTCGTTTATAATTTCAAGGATATTAATTTTCACTAATCGTGAATTCAATTCAATTCAGAAAGTTTGAGAAAATTCAAAATTTCCTCGATCTAAGAAATTTTCTATCATAAAGAAAACAAAAACGCTTATAAAAAACTTGCAATCACTTCCAATGTCTAAACAAGAAATACTAAATATCCCCATTGAATAATTATAATATTTAATTTCTATACTCTTTACTATTAATATTCCCTATAGATAACTCCATTTAATATGGGCATTACATATTTAGAATGCAATAAAAAAATTAAAACCATTGTTGAAAAATTATTGCTATGATATGTGTGTTTAAATGAAATAGAATACTTGACTTGATTGAACCATAGTAATTCACTGATTGCAGAGGCAGTTCGGGATCACTGCTACTGCATTCAGTGAAGCGAACTATCCATTGAATAAAAATTAACAAATGACTATCTGAAGAGATGATGATCCTATATAAAAAAAGAAAAAGGAGAACAATTGACATTGCGGACGACCAAAGCACATTCTATCCGTAGGGATTCACTGATTGCAGAGGCAGTTCGGGATCACTGCAACTGCATTCAGTGAAGCGAACTATCCAATGAATAAAAATTAACAAATGACTATCAGAATAGATGATGATCCTATATAAAAAAAAGAAAAGAAAAAGGAGAACTGTGGAACAACTGACATTCCGGAGAACCAAAGCACATTCTATCCATAGGGATTCACTGATTGCAGAGGCAGTTCGGGATCGCTGCAACTGCATTCAGTGAAGCAAACTATCCGTTATAAAAAATTAAGAAAAACTATCAGAGAACAGGGGCTGAAGGACTAGTGGTTTCATAGGGCTACACTGATTGCATTAGCACGCAGACATTCGTGCTACTGGATTCAGTTTGGCGAACCATCCACTATAAAAAATGGGTAACGAAACCACAGGCAGAACCTCATGGGTGGTTTGGAATCCTGCCTATCTCACAGGTAAGTATTTTCTTCTTCTTTTACTTCCTCCAAGTTCCTTTCTGCTTCGATATTTTCTACCCCAGGATCTGCATTTTTCTCTGTCCCTCCCCATGTCGTCCCCTGGATTCCTCACAATAACTAATCGATACACTTGCTATTTAGTTTTGATTAAATTTATTTTTTACATTCATTACTACTTTTAACGTCTATATAATTACTTTTCCTACACTTAAATTAATATTTACACACACAAAAAAAAATGATACTTGTTGTGCTTTTCTTGTTATTCTCCTGCTCTTTAAACAGAAGCTACTTTGGATGGAAGCCTTCCAAGGACATTTATGGTTTCTTTCATTCTCTGGCATCTCCAGTTTTTCCCAACTTTTGATTAATACATCAACTAATGTTTAAAATTCCTATTTTTTAGGTGAGCTGGGTGGATAATAAGGGCTATCGTCGCTAAATTAACCACAAATCAGGGTTTTCCTCTTTATTTACCGTCTTCTATTCTCAAAGAAGTTAGGATCATTCCAAAAAGTTTAAGAGGGTACTGCAATACTGTTAAATATGTAACTTTCGGATTTCAACGCTTCATGAGTCCATCTTCAGCCATTGGTCTGCCTGTATATCACATCATTAACTTTTGAAAATGGACTGATATTATTCAATACACTTCTCTTGAAGCATGTGTATAATTAAACAGTGCACCCTTAGCAAAATTGCCAAAATATTCCTTTTTTTTTATCGTACTCAACTGTTCTCATAAACACTTGTACAAGGAACAATGGATTTATTGAGTCTTCTACTGAATGTTCAAAAGTTTTTTTTTCTTAATGTTATCAATGCCAAACCTACTCTTAAGGTAGGCGCACACGAAAACTGGTTTCGTAAGCTGATGGTGGACAGAACTACTCGGATGTGCATGTGCTCACACGGTTGCCAACATTGGACATTGTCGAACTTCTGTAGTTGATTGTACGGCTTAATGTTTTGATGTCTGCAACCACTGTACCCATTTCCGATGCAACTTCAGCCCATAACCGTTCTGCAACATCCCGATTATTGTTATTTTTTAAATGTTTATCCCACAGGGTTGGTCTATTATAAACAGAACTAATTAATTTTTCAATATCCTAAGTCGTTTAGGTAGATAACAACACACAAACACGACGAAATTATGAAAGTAAACTATAACACTCAATTTGCGCTATAGACCTGGCAGACTGGCGAGAAATCCAAACAAGTTCGGACTAGTCGTTTGATCGGCCGTCAACGGGCCATCGGATGATGGCGGTTATAGTAGTGTACGCACTCCCTTTGTTTAACATAAGTTTGATTCTTTCGGCCGATAACTGTTTAGGAGTACGCGTGCCTTTAGTCAGTTATTATGTATTTAAAACAGCCATTGGAAGCTTACACATTTCTTCATTTTCCTTTTCTGGAAAGCCTAAACGATGACTACATGTCTTTAATGAAGAGAGAATTTTTATTAAGAACAAAAAAAACAGTGATCGGTGTTGACTCTAAGGCGACTTTTAATGAAACATCAGAATAAAAATCCACATTATGGTCGTTGAACCATGAATTACGGCCTTTTTCGTTTATAATTTCAAGGATATTAATTTTCACTAATCGTGAATTCAATTCAATTCAGAAAGTTTGAGAAAATTCAAAATTTCCTCGATCTAAGAAATTTTCTATCATAAAGAAAACAAAAACGCTTATAAAAAACTTGCAATCACTTCCAATGTCTAAACAAGAAATACTAAATATCCCCATTGAATAATTATAATATTTAATTTCTATACTCTTTACTATTAATATTCCCTATAGATAACTCCATTTAATATGGGCATTACATATTTAGAATGCAATAAAAAAATTAAAACCATTGTTGAAAAATTATTGCTATGATATGTGTGTTTAAATGAAATAGAATACTTGACTTGATTGAACCATAGGAATTCACTGATTGCAGAGGCAGTTCGGGATCACTGCTACTGCATTCAGTGAAGCGAACTATCCATTGAATAAAAATTAACAAATGACTATCTGAGAAGATGATGATCCTATATAAAAAAAGAAAAAGGAGAACAATTGACATTGCGGACGACCAAAGCACATTCTATCCGTAGGGATTCACTGATTGCAGAGGCAGTTCGGGATCACTGCAACTGCATTCAGTGAAGCGAACTATCCAATGAATAAAAATTAACAAATGACTATCAGAATATATGATGATCCTATATAAAAAAAAGAAAAGAAAAAGGAGAACTGTGGAACAACTGACATTCCGGAGAACCAAAGCACATTCTATCCATGGGGATTCACTGATTGCAGAGGCAGTTCGGGATCGCTGCAACTGCATTCAGTGAAGCAAACTATCCGTTATAAAAAATTAAGAAAAACTATCAGAGAACAGGGGCTGAAGGACTAGTGGTTTCATAGGGCTACACTGATTGCATTAGCACGCAGACATTCGTGCTACTGGATTCAGTTTGGCGAACCCTCCACTATAAAAAATGGGTAAAGAAACCACAGGCAGAACCTCATGGGTGGTTTGGAATCCTGCCTATCTCACAGGTAAGTATTTTCTTCTTCTTTTACTTCCTCCAAGTTCCTTTCTGCTTCGATATTTTCTACCCCAGGATCTGCATTTTTCTCTGTCCCTCCCCATGTCGTCCCCTGGATTCCTCACAATAACTAATCGATACACTTGCTATTTAGTTTTGATTAAATTTATTTTTTACATTCATTACTACTTTTAACGTCTATATAATTACTTTTCCTACACTTAAATTAATATTTACACACACAAAAAAAAATGATACTTGTTGTGCTTTTCTTGTTATTCTCCTGCTCTTTAAACAGAAGCTACTTTGGATGGAAGCCTTCCAAGGACATTTATGGTTTCTTTCATTCTCTGGCATCTCCAGTTTTTCCCAACTTTTGATTAATACATCAACTAATGTTTAAAATTCCTATTTTTTAGGTGAGCTGGGTGGATAATAAGGGCTATCGTCGCTAAATTAACCACAAATCAGGGTTTTCCTCTTTATTTACCGTCTTCTATTCTCAAAGAAGTTAGGATCATTCCAAAAAGTTTAAGAGGGTACTGCAATACTGTTAAATATGTAACTTTCGGATTTCAACGCTTCATGAGTCCATCTTCAGCCATTGGTCTGCCTGTATATCACATCATTAACTTTTGAAAATGGACTGATATTATTCAATACACTTCTCTTGAAGCATGTGTATAATTAAACAGTGCACCCTTAGCAAAATTGCCAAAATATTCCTTTTTTTTTATCGTACTCAACTGTTCTCATAAACACTTGTACAAGGAACAATGGATTTATTGAGTCTTCTACTGAATGTTCAAAAGTTTTTTTTTCTTAATGTTATCAATGCCAAACCTACTCTTAAGGTAGGCGCACACGAAAACTGGTTTGGTAAGCTGATGGTGGACAGAACTACTCGGATGTGCATGTGCTCACACGGTTGCCAACATTGGACATTGTCGAACTTCTGTAGTTGATTGTACGGCTTAATGTTTTGATGTCTGCAACCACTGTACCCATTTCCGATGCAACTTCAGCCCATAACCGTTCTGCAACATCCCGATTATTGTTATTTTTTAAATGTTTATCCCACAGGGTTGGTCTATTATAAACAGAACTAATTAATTTTTCAATATCCTAAGTCGTTTAGGTAGATAACAACACACAAACACGACGAAATTATGAAAGTAAACTATAACACTCAATTTGCGCTATAGAGCTGGCAGACTGTCGAGAAATCCAAACAAGTTCGGACTAGTCGTTTGATCGGCCGTCAACGGGCCATCGGATGATGGCGGTTATAGTAGTGTACGCACTCCCTTTGTTTAACATAAGTTTGATTCTTTCGGCCGATAACTGTTTAGGAGTACGCGTGCCTTTAGTCAGTTATTATGTATTTAAAACAGCCATTGGAAGCTTACACATTTCTTCATTTTCCTTTTCTGGAAAGCCTAAACGATGACTACATGTCTTTAATGAAGAGAGAATTTTTATTAAGAACAAAAAAAACAGTGATCGGTGTTGACTCTAAGGCGACTTTTAATGAAACATCAGAATAAAAATCCACATTATGGTCGTTGAACCATGAATTACGGCCTTTTTCGTTTATAATTTCAAGGATATTAATTTTCACTAATCGTGAATTCAATTCAATTCAGAAAGTTTGAGAAAATTCAAAATTTCCTCGATCTAAGAAATTTTCTATCATAAAGAAAACAAAAACGCTTATAAAAAACTTGCAATCACTTCCAATGTCTAAACAAGAAATACTAAATATCCCCATTGAATAATTATAATATTTAATTTCTATACTCTTTACTATTAATATTCCCTATAGATAACTCCATTTAATATGGGCATTACATATTTAGAATGCAATAAAAAAATTAAAACCATTGTTGAAAAATTATTGCTATGATATGTGTGTTTAAATGAAATAGAATACTTGACTTGATTGAACCATAGGAATTCACTGATTGCAGAGGCAGTTCGGGATCACTGCTACTGCATTCAGTGAAGCGAACTATCCATTGAATAAAAATTAACAAATGACTATCTGAGAAGATGATGATCCTATATAAAAAAAGAAAAAGGAGAACAATTGACATTGCGGACGATCAAAGCACATTCTATCCGTAGGGATTCACTGATTGCAGAGGCAGTTCGGGATCACTGCAACTGCATTCAGTGAAGCGAACTATCCAATGAATAAAAATTAACAAATGACTATCAGAATAGATGATGATCCTATATAAAAAAAAGAAAAGAAAAAGGAGAACTGTGGAACAACTGACATTCCGGAGAACCAAAGCACATTCTATCCATAGGGATTCACTGATTGCAGAGGCAGTTCGGGATCGCTGCAACTGCATTCAGTGAAGCAAACTATCCATTATAAAAAATTAAGAAAAACTATCAGAGAACAGGGGCTGAAGGACTAGTGGTTTCATAGGGCTACACTGATTGCATTAGCACGCAGACATTCGTGCTACTGGATTCAGTTTGGCGAACCATCCACTATAAAAAATGGGTAACGAAACCACAGGCAGAACCTCATGGGTGGTTTGGAATCCTGCCTATCTCACAGGTAAGTATTTTCTTCTTCTTTTACTTCCTCCAAGTTCCTTTCTGCTTCGATATTTTCTACCCCAGGATCTGCATTTTTCTCTGTCCCTCCCCATGTCGTCCCCTGGATTCCTCACAATAACTAATCGATACACTTGCTATTTAGTTTTGATTAAATTTATTTTTTACATTCATTACTACTTTTAACGTCTATATAATTACTTTTCCTACACTTAAATTAATATTTACACACACAAAAAAAAATGATACTTGTTGTGCTTTTCTTGTTATTCTCCTGCTCTTTAAACAGAAGCTACTTTGGATGGAAGCCTTCCAAGGACATTTATGGTTTCTTTCATTCTCTGGCATCTCCAGTTTTTCCCAACTTTTGATTAATACATCAGCTAATGTTTAAAATTCCTATTTTTTAGGTGAGCTGGGTGGATAATAAGGGCTATCGTCGCTAAATTAACCACAAATCAGGGTTTTCCCCTTTATTTACCGTCTTCTATTCTCAAAGAAGTTAGGATCATTCCAAAAAGTTTAAGAGGGTACTGCAATACTGTTAAATATGTAACTTTCGGATTTCAACGCGTCATGAGTCCATCTTCAGCCATTGGTCTGCCTGTATATCACATCATTAACTTTTGAAAATGGACTGATATTATTCAATACACTTCTCTTGAAGCATGTGTATAATTAAACAGTGCACCCTTAGCAAAATTGCCAAAATATTCCTTTTTTTTATCGTACTCAACTGTTCTCATAAACACTTGTACAAGGCACAATGGATTTATTGAGTCTTCTACTGAATGTTCAAAAGTATTTTTTTTCTTAATGTTATCAATGCCAAACCTACTCTTAAGGTAGGCGCAAACGAAAACTGGTTTCGTAAGCTGACTGTGGACAGAACTACTCGGATGTGCATGTGCTCACACGGTTGCCAACATTGGACATTGTCGAACTTCTGTAGTTGATTGTACGGCTTAATGTTTTGATGTCTGCAACCACTGTACCCATTTCCGATGCAACTTCAGCCCATAACCGTTCTGCAACATCCCGATTATTGTTATTTTTTAAATGTTTATCCCACAGGGTTGGTCTATTATAAACAGAACTAATTAATTTTTCAATATCCTAAGTCGTTTAGGTAGATAACAACACACAAACACGACGAAATTATGAAAGTAAACTATAACACTCAATTTGCGCTATAGAGCTGGCAGACTGTCGAGAAATCCAAACAAGTTCGGACTAGTCGTTTGATCGGCCGTCAACGGGCCATCGGATGATGGCGGTTATAGTAGTGTACGCACTCCCTTTGTTTAACATAAGTTTGATTCTTTCGGCCGATAACTGTTTAGGAGTACGCGTGCCTTTAGTCAGTTATTATGTATTTAAAACAGCCATTGGAAGCTTACACATTTCTTCATTTTCCTTTTCTGGAAAGCCTAAACGATGACTACATGTCTTTAATGAAGAGAGAATTTTTATTAAGAACAAAAAAAACAGTGATCGGTGTTGACTCTAAGGCGACTTTTAATGAAACATCAGAATAAAAATCCACATTATGGTCGTTGAACCATGAATTACGGCCTTTTTCGTTTATAATTTCAAGGATATTAATTTTCACTAATCGTGAATTCAATTCAATTCAGAAAGTTTGAGAAAATTCAAAATTTCCTCGATCTAAGAAATTTTCTATCATAAAGAAAACAAAAACGCTTATAAAAAACTTGCAATCACTTCCAATGTCTAAACAAGAAATACTAAATATCCCCATTGAATAATTATAATATTTAATTTCTATACTCTTTACTATTAATATTCCCTATAGATAACTCCATTTAATATGGGCATTACATATTTAGAATGCAATAAAAAAATTAAAACCATTGTTGAAAAATTATTGCTATGATATGTGTGTTTAAATGAAATAGAATACTTGACTTGATTGAACCATAGGAATTCACTGATTGCAGAGGCAGTTCGGGATCACTGCTACTGCATTCAGTGAAGCGAACTATCCATTGAATAAAAATTAACAAATGACTATCTGAGAAGATGATGATCCTATATAAAAAAAGAAAAAGGAGAACAATTGACATTGCGGACGATCAAAGCACATTCTATCCGTAGGGATTCACTGATTGCAGAGGCAGTTCGGGATCACTGCAACTGCATTCAGTGAAGCGAACTATCCAATGAATAAAAATTAACAAATGACTATCAGAATAGATGATGATCCTATATAAAAAAAAGAAAAGAAAAAGGAGAACTGTGGAACAACTGACATTCCGGAGAACCAAAGCACATTCTATCCATAGGGATTCACTGATTGCAGAGGCAGTTCGGGATCGCTGCAACTGCATTCAGTGAAGCAAACTATCCATTATAAAAAATTAAGAAAAACTATCAGAGAACAGGGGCTGAAGGACTAGTGGTTTCATAGGGCTACACTGATTGCATTAGCACGCAGACATTCGTGCTACTGGATTCAGTTTGGCGAACCATCCACTATAAAAAATGGGTAACGAAACCACAGGCAGAACCTCATGGGTGGTTTGGAATCCTGCCTATCTCACAGGTAAGTATTTTCTTCTTCTTTTACTTCCTCCAAGTTCCTTTCTGCTTCGATATTTTCTACCCCAGGATCTGCATTTTTCTCTGTCCCTCCCCATGTCGTCCCCTGGATTCCTCACAATAACTAATCGATACACTTGCTATTTAGTTTTGATTAAATTTATTTTTTACATTCATTACTACTTTTAACGTCTATATAATTACTTTTCCTACACTTAAATTAATATTTACACACACAAAAAAAAATGATACTTGTTGTGCTTTTCTTGTTATTCTCCTGCTCTTTAAACAGAAGCTACTTTGGATGGAAGCCTTCCAAGGACATTTATGGTTTCTTTCATTCTCTGGCATCTCCAGTTTTTCCCAACTTTTGATTAATACATCAGCTAATGTTTAAAATTCCTATTTTTTAGGTGAGCTGGGTGGATAATAAGGGCTATCGTCGCTAAATTAACCACAAATCAGGGTTTTCCCCTTTATTTACCGTCTTCTATTCTCAAAGAAGTTAGGATCATTCCAAAAAGTTTAAGAGGGTACTGCAATACTGTTAAATATGTAACTTTCGGATTTCAACGCGTCATGAGTCCATCTTCAGCCATTGGTCTGCCTGTATATCACATCATTAACTTTTGAAAATGGACTGATATTATTCAATACACTTCTCTTGAAGCATGTGTATAATTAAACAGTGCACCCTTAGCAAAATTGCCAAAATATTCCTTTTTTTTATCGTACTCAACTGTTCTCATAAACACTTGTACAAGGCACAATGGATTTATTGAGTCTTCTACTGAATGTTCAAAAGTTTTTTTTTTCTTAATGTTATCAATGCCAAACCTACTCTTAAGGTAGGCGCAAACGAAAACTGGTTTCGTAAGCTGACTGTGGACAGAACTACTCGGATGTGCATGTGCTCACACGGTTGCCAACATTGGACATTGTCGAACTTCTGTAGTTGATTGTACGGCTTAATGTTTTGATGTCTGCAACCACTGTACCCATTTCCGATGCAACTTCAGCCCATAACCGTTCTGCAACATCCCGATTATTGTTATTTTTTAAATGTTTATCCCACAGGGTTGGTCTATTATAAACAGAACTAATTAATTTTTCAATATCCTAAGTCGTTTAGGTAGATAACAACACACAAACACGACGAAATTATGAAAGTAAACTATAACACTCAATTTGCGCTATAGAGCTGGCAGACTGGCGAGAAATCCAAACAAGTTCGGACTAGTCGTTTGATCGGCCGTCAACGGGCCATCGGATGATGGCGGTTATAGTAGTGTACGCACTCCCTTTGTTTAACATAAGTTTGATTCGTTCGGCCGATAACTGTTTAGGAGTACGCGTGCCTTTAGTCAGTTATTATGTATTTAAAACAGCCATTGGAAGCTTACACATTTCTTCATTTTCCTTTTCTGGAAAGCCTAAACGATGACTACATGTCTTTAATGAAGAGAGAATTTTTATTAAGAACAAAAAAAACAGTGATCGGTGTTGACTCTAAGGCGACTTTTAATGAAACATCAGAATAAAAATCCACATTATGGTCGTTGAACCATGAATTACGGCCTTTTTCGTTTATAATTTCAAGGATATTAATTTTCACTAATCGTGAATTCAATTCAATTCAGAAAGTTTGAGAAAATTCAAAATTTCCTCGATCTAAGAAATTTTCTATCATAAAGAAAACAAAAACGCTTATAAAAATCTTGCAATCACTTCCAATGTCTAAACAAGAAATACTAAATATCCCCATTGAATAATTATAATATTTAATTTCTATACTCTTTACTATTAATATTCCCTATAGATAACTCCATTTAATATGGGCATTACATATTTAGAATGCAATAAAAAAATTAAAACCATTGTTGAAAAATTATTGCTATGATATGTGTGTTTAAATGAAATAGAATACTTGACTTGATTGAACCATAGGAATTCACTGATTGCAGAGGCAGTTCGGGATCACTGCTACTGCATTCAGTGAAGCGAACTATCCATTGAATAAAAATTAACAAATGACTATCTGAAGAGATGATGATCCTATATAAAAAAAGAAAAAGGAGAACAATTGACATTGCGGACGACCAAAGCACATTCTATCCGTAGGGATTCACTGATTGCAGAGGCAGTTCGGGATCACTGCAACTGCATTCAGTGAAGCGAACTATCCAATGAATAAAAATTAACAAATGACTATCAGAATAGATGATGATCCTATATAAAAAAAAGAAAAGAAAAAGGAGAACTGTGGAACAACTGACATTCCGGAGAACCAAAGCACATTCTATCCATAGGGATTCACTGATTGCAGAGGCTGCAACTGCATTCAGTGAAGCAAACTATCCATTATAAAAAATTAAGAAAAACTATCAGAGAACAGGGGCTGAAGGACTAGTGGTTTCATAGGGCTACACTGATTGCATTAGCACGCAGACATTCGTGCTACTGGATTCAGTTTGGCGAACCATCCACTATAAAAAATGGGTAACGAAACCACAGGCAGAACCTCATGGGTGGTTTGGAATCCTGCCTATCTCACAGGTAAGTATTTTCTTCTTCTTTTACTTCCTCCAAGTTCCTTTCTGCTTCGATATTTTCTACCCCAGGATCTGCATTTTTCTCTGTCCCTCCCCATGTCGTCCCCTGGATTCCTCACAATAACTAATGGATACACTTGCTATTTAGTTTTGATTAAATTTATTTTTTACATTCATTACTACTTTTAACGTCTATATAATTACTTTTCCTACACTTAAATTAATATTTACACACACAAAAAAAAATGATACTTGTTGTGCTTTTCTTGTTATTCTCCTGCTCTTTAAACAGAAGCTACTTTGGATGGAAGCCTTCCAAGGACATTTATGGTTTCTTTCATTCTCTGGCATCTCCAGTTTTTCCCAACTTTTGATTAATACATCAGCTAATGTTTAAAATTCCTATTTTTTAGGTGAGCTGGGTGGATAATAAGGGCTATCGTCGCTAAATTAACCACAAATCAGGGTTTTCCCCTTTATTTACCGTCTTCTATTCTCAAAGAAGTTAGGATCATTCCAAAAAGTTTAAGAGGGTACTGCAATACTGTTAAATATGTAACTTTCGGATTTCAACGCGTCATGAGTCCATCTTCAGCCATTGGTCTGCCTGTATATCACATCATTAACTTTTGAAAATGGACTGATATTATTCAATACACTTCTCTTGAAGCATGTGTATAATTAAACAGTGCACCCTTAGCAAAATTGCCAAAATATTCCTTTTTTTTATCGTACTCAACTGTTCTCATAAACACTTGTACAAGGCACAATGGATTTATTGAGTCTTCTACTGAATGTTCAAAAGTTTTTTTTTTCTTAATGTTATCAATGCCAAACCTACTCTTAAGGTAGGCGCAAACGAAAACTGGCTTCGTAAGCTGACTGTGGACAGAACTACTCGGATGTGCATGTGCTCACACGGTTGCCAACATTGGACATTGTCGAACTTCTGTAGTTGATTGTACGGCTTAATGTTTTGATGTCTGCAACCACTGTACCCATTTCCGATGCAACTTCAGCCCATAACCGTTCTGCAACATCCCGATTATTGTTATTTTTTAAATGTTTATCCCACAGGGTTGGTCTATTATAAACAGAACTAATTAATTTTTCAATATCCTAAGTCGTTTAGGTAGATAACAACACACAAACACGACGAAATTATGAAAGTAAACTATAACACTCAATTTGCGCTATAGAGCTGGCAGACTGGCGAGAAATCCAAACAAGTTCGGACTAGTCGTTTGATCGGCCGTCAACGGGCCATCGGATGATGGCGGTTATAGTAGTGTACGCACTCCCTTTGTTTAACATAAGTTTGATTCGTTCGGCCGATAACTGTTTAGGAGTACGCGTGCCTTTAGTCAGTTATTATGTATTTAAAACAGCCATTGGAAGCTTACACATTTCTTCATTTTCCTTTTCTGGAAAGCCTAAACGATGACTACATGTCTTTAATGAAGAGAGAATTTTTATTAAGAACAAAAAAAACAGTGATCGGTGTTGACTCTAAGGCGACTTTTAATGAAACATCAGAATAAAAATCCACATTATGGTCGTTGAACCATGAATTACGGCCTTTTTCGTTTATAATTTCAAGGATATTAATTTTCACTAATCGTGAATTCAATTAAATTCAGAAAGTTTGAGAAAATTCAAAATTTCCTCGATCTAAGAAATTTTCTATCATAAAGAAAACAAAAACGCTTATAAAAATCTTGCAATCACTTCCAATGTCTAAACAAGAAATACTAAATATCCCCATTGAATAATTATAATATTTAATTTCTATACTCTTTACTATTAATATTCCCTATAGATAACTCCATTTAATATGGGCATTACATATTTAGAATGCAATAAAAAAATTAAAACCATTGTTGAAAAATTATTGCTATGATATGTGTGTTTAAATGAAATAGAATACTTGACTTGATTGAACCATAGGAATTCACTGATTGCAGAGGCAGTTCGGGATCACTGCTACTGCATTCAGTGAAGCGAACTATCCATTGAATAAAAATTAACAAATGACTATCTGAAGAGATGATGATCCTATATAAAAAAAGAAAAAGGAGAACAATTGACATTGCGGACGACCAAAGCACATTCTATCCGTAGGGATTCACTGATTGCAGAGGCAGTTCGGGATCACTGCAACTGCATTCAGTGAAGCGAACTATCCAATGAATAAAAATTAACAAATGACTATCAGAATAGATGATGATCCTATATAAAAAAAAGAAAAGAAAAAGGAGAACTGTGGAACAACTGACATTCCGGAGAACCAAAGCACATTCTATCCATAGGGATTCACTGATTGCAGAGGCAGTTCGGGATCGCTGCAACTGCATTCAGTGAAGCAAACTATCCATTATAAAAAATTAAGAAAAACTATCAGAGAACAGGGGCTGAAGGACTAGTGGTTTCATAGGGCTACACTGATTGCATTAGCACGCAGACATTCGTGCTACTGGATTCAGTTTGGCGAACCATCCACTATAAAAAATGGGTAACGAAACCACAGGCAGAACCTCATGGGTGGTTTGGAATCCTGCCTATCTCACAGGTAAGTATTTTCTTCTTCTTTTACTTCCTCCAAGTTCCTTTCTGCAACGATATTTTCTACCCCAGGATCTGCATTTTTCTCTGTCCCTCCCCATGTCGTCCCCTGGATTCCTCACAATAACTAATCGATACACTTGCTATTTAGTTTTGATTAAATTTATTTTTTACATTCATTACTACTTTTAACGTCTATATAATTACTTTTCCTACACTTAAATTAATATTTACACACACAAAAAAAAATGATACTTGTTGTGCTTTTCTTGTTATTCTCCTGCTCTTTAAACAGAAGCTACTTTGGATGGAAGCCTTCCAAGGACATTTATGGTTTCTTTCATTCTCTGGCATCTCCAGTTTTTCCCAACTTTTGATTAATACATCAGCTAATGTTTAAAATTCCTATTTTTTAGGTGAGCTGGGTGGATAATAAGGGCTATCGTCGCTAAATTAACCACAAATCAGGGTTTTCCCCTTTATTTACCGTCTTCTATTCTCAAAGAAGTTAGGATCATTCCAAAAAGTTTAAGAGGGTACTGCAATACTGTTAAATATGTAACTTTCGGATTTCAACGCGTCATGAGTCCATCTTCAGCCATTGGTCTGCCTGTATATCACATCATTAACTTTTGAAAATGGACTGATATTATTCAATACACTTCTCTTGAAGCATGTGTATAATTAAACAGTGCACCCTTAGCAAAATTGCCAAAATATTCCTTTTTTTTATCGTACTCAACTGTTCTCATAAACACTTGTACAAGGCACAATGGATTTATTGAGTCTTCTACTGAATGTTCAAAAGTTTTTTTTTTCTTAATGTTATCAATGCCAAACCTACTCTTAAGGTAGGCGCAAACGAAAACTGGTTTCGTAAGCTGACTGTGGACAGAACTACTCGGATGTGCATGTGCTCACACGGTTGCCAACATTGGACATTGTCGAACTTCTGTAGTTGATTGTACGGCTTAATGTTTTGATGTCTGCAACCACTGTACCCATTTCCGATGCAACTTCAGCCCATAACCGTTCTGCAACATCCCGATTATTGTTATTTTTTAAATGTTTATCCCACAGGGTTGGTCTATTATAAACAGAACTAATTAATTTTTCAATATCCTAAGTCGTTTAGGTAGATAACAACACACAAACACGACGAAATTATGAAAGTAAACTATAACACTCAATTTGCGCTATAGAGCTGGCAGACTGGCGAGAAATCCAAACAAGTTCGGACTAGTCGTTTGATCGGCCGTCAACGGGCCATCGGATGATGGCGGTTATAGTAGTGTACGCACTCCCTTTGTTTAACATAAGTTTGATTCGTTCGGCCGATAACTGTTTAGGAGTACGCGTGCCTTTAGTCAGTTATTATGTATTTAAAACAGCCATTGGAAGCTTACACATTTCTTCATTTTCCTTTTCTGGAAAGCCTAAACGATGACTACATGTCTTTAATGAAGAGAGAATTTTTATTAAGAACAAAAAAAACAGTGATCGGTGTTGACTCTAAGGCGACTTTTAATGAAACATCAGAATAAAAATCCACATTATGGTCGTTGAACCATGAATTACGGCCTTTTTCGTTTATAATTTCAAGGATATTAATTTTCACTAATCGTGAATTCAATTCAATTCAGAAAGTTTGAGAAAATTCAAAATTTCCTCGATCTAAGAAATTTTCTATCATAAAGAAAACAAAAACGCTTATAAAAATCTTGCAATCACTTCCAATGTCTAAACAAGAAATACTAAATATCCCCATTGAATAATTATAATATTTAATTTCTATACTCTTTACTATTAATATTCCCTATAGATAACTCCATTTAATATGGGCATTACATATTTAGAATGCAATAAAAAAATTAAAACCATTGTTGAAAAATTATTGCTATGATATGTGTGTTTAAATGAAATAGAATACTTGACTTGATTGAACCATAGGAATTCACTGATTGCAGAGGCAGTTCGGGATCACTGCTACTGCATTCAGTGAAGCGAACTATCCATTGAATAAAAATTAACAAATGACTATCTGAAGAGATGATGATCCTATATAAAAAAAGAAAAAGGAGAACAATTGACATTGCGGACGACCAAAGCACATTCTATCCGTAGGGATTCACTGATTGCAGAGGCAGTTCGGGATCACTGCAACTGCATTCAGTGAAGCGAACTATCCAATGAATAAAAATTAACAAATGACTATCAGAATAGATGATGATCCTATATAAAAAAAAGAAAAGAAAAAGGAGAACTGTGGAACAACTGACATTCCGGAGAACCAAAGCACATTCTATCCATAGGGATTCACTGATTGCAGAGGCTGCAACTGCATTCAGTGAAGCAAACTATCCATTATAAAAAATTAAGAAAAACTATCAGAGAACAGGGGCTGAAGGACTAGTGGTTTCATAGGGCTACACTGATTGCATTAGCACGCAGACATTCGTGCTACTGGATTCAGTTTGGCGAACCATCCACTATAAAAAATGGGTAACGAAACCACAGGCAGAACCTCATGGGTGGTTTGGAATCCTGCCTATCTCACAGGTAAGTATTTTCTTCTTCTTTTACTTCCTCCAAGTTCCTTTCTGCTTCGATATTTTCTACCCCAGGATCTGCATTTTTCTCTGTCCCTCCCCATGTCGTCCCCTGGATTCCTCACAATAACTAATGGATACACTTGCTATTTAGTTTTGATTAAATTTATTTTTTACATTCATTACTACTTTTAACGTCTATATAATTACTTTTCCTACACTTAAATTAATATTTACACACACAAAAAAAAATGATACTTGTTGTGCTTTTCTTGTTATTCTCCTGCTCTTTAAACAGAAGCTACTTTGGATGGAAGCCTTCCAAGGACATTTATGGTTTCTTTCATTCTCTGGCATCTCCAGTTTTTCCCAACTTTTGATTAATACATCAGCTAATGTTTAAAATTCCTATTTTTTAGGTGAGCTGGGTGGATAATAAGGGCTATCGTCGCTAAATTAACCACAAATCAGGGTTTTCCCCTTTATTTACCGTCTTCTATTCTCAAAGAAGTTAGGATCATTCCAAAAAGTTTAAGAGGGTACTGCAATACTGTTAAATATGTAACTTTCGGATTTCAACGCGTCATGAGTCCATCTTCAGCCATTGGTCTGCCTGTATATCACATCATTAACTTTTGAAAATGGACTGATATTATTCAATACACTTCTCTTGAAGCATGTGTATAATTAAACAGTGCACCCTTAGCAAAATTGCCAAAATATTCCTTTTTTTTATCGTACTCAACTGTTCTCATAAACACTTGTACAAGGCACAATGGATTTATTGAGTCTTCTACTGAATGTTCAAAAGTTTTTTTTTTCTTAATGTTATCAATGCCAAACCTACTCTTAAGGTAGGCGCAAACGAAAACTGGCTTCGTAAGCTGACTGTGGACAGAACTACTCGGATGTGCATGTGCTCACACGGTTGCCAACATTGGACATTGTCGAACTTCTGTAGTTGATTGTACGGCTTAATGTTTTGATGTCTGCAACCACTGTACCCATTTCCGATGCAACTTCAGCCCATAACCGTTCTGCAACATCCCGATTATTGTTATTTTTTAAATGTTTATCCCACAGGGTTGGTCTATTATAAACAGAACTAATTAATTTTTCAATATCCTAAGTCGTTTAGGTAGATAACAACACACAAACACGACGAAATTATGAAAGTAAACTATAACACTCAATTTGCGCTATAGAGCTGGCAGACTGGCGAGAAATCCAAACAAGTTCGGACTAGTCGTTTGATCGGCCGTCAACGGGCCATCGGATGATGGCGGTTATAGTAGTGTACGCACTCCCTTTGTTTAACATAAGTTTGATTCGTTCGGCCGATAACTGTTTAGGAGTACGCGTGCCTTTAGTCAGTTATTATGTATTTAAAACAGCCATTGGAAGCTTACACATTTCTTCATTTTCCTTTTCTGGAAAGCCTAAACGATGACTACATGTCTTTAATGAAGAGAGAATTTTTATTAAGAACAAAAAAAACAGTGATCGGTGTTGACTCTAAGGCGACTTTTAATGAAACATCAGAATAAAAATCCACATTATGGTCGTTGAACCATGAATTACGGCCTTTTTCGTTTATAATTTCAAGGATATTAATTTTCACTAATCGTGAATTCAATTAAATTCAGAAAGTTTGAGAAAATTCAAAATTTCCTCGATCTAAGAAATTTTCTATCATAAAGAAAACAAAAACGCTTATAAAAATCTTGCAATCACTTCCAATGTCTAAACAAGAAATACTAAATATCCCCATTGAATAATTATAATATTTAATTTCTATACTCTTTACTATTAATATTCCCTATAGATAACTCCATTTAATATGGGCATTACATATTTAGAATGCAATAAAAAAATTAAAACCATTGTTGAAAAATTATTGCTATGATATGTGTGTTTAAATGAAATAGAATACTTGACTTGATTGAACCATAGGAATTCACTGATTGCAGAGGCAGTTCGGGATCACTGCTACTGCATTCAGTGAAGCGAACTATCCATTGAATAAAAATTAACAAATGACTATCTGAAGAGATGATGATCCTATATAAAAAAAGAAAAAGGAGAACAATTGACATTGCGGACGACCAAAGCACATTCTATCCGTAGGGATTCACTGATTGCAGAGGCAGTTCGGGATCACTGCAACTGCATTCAGTGAAGCGAACTATCCAATGAATAAAAATTAACAAATGACTATCAGAATAGATGATGATCCTATATAAAAAAAAGAAAAGAAAAAGGAGAACTGTGGAACAACTGACATTCCGGAGAACCAAAGCACATTCTATCCATAGGGATTCACTGATTGCAGAGGCAGTTCGGGATCGCTGCAACTGCATTCAGTGAAGCAAACTATCCATTATAAAAAATTAAGAAAAACTATCAGAGAACAGGGGCTGAAGGACTAGTGGTTTCATAGGGCTACACTGATTGCATTAGCACGCAGACATTCGTGCTACTGGATTCAGTTTGGCGAACCATCCACTATAAAAAATGGGTAACGAAACCACAGGCAGAACCTCATGGGTGGTTTGGAATCCTGCCTATCTCACAGGTAAGTATTTTCTTCTTCTTTTACTTCCTCCAAGTTCCTTTCTGCAACGATATTTTCTACCCCAGGATCTGCATTTTTCTCTGTCCCTCCCCATGTCGTCCCCTGGATTCCTCACAATAACTAATCGATACACTTGCTATTTAGTTTTGATTAAATTTATTTTTTACATTCATTACTACTTTTAACGTCTATATAATTACTTTTCCTACACTTAAATTAATATTTACACACACAAAAAAAAATGATACTTGTTGTGCTTTTCTTGTTATTCTCCTGCTCTTTAAACAGAAGCTACTTTGGATGGAAGCCTTCCAAGGACATTTATGGTTTCTTTCATTCTCTGGCATCTCCAGTTTTTCCCAACTTTTGATTAATACATCAGCTAATGTTTAAAATTCCTATTTTTTAGGTGAGCTGGGTGGATAATAAGGGCTATCGTCGCTAAATTAACCACAAATCAGGGTTTTCCCCTTTATTTACCGTCTTCTATTCTCAAAGAAGTTAGGATCATTCCAAAAAGTTTAAGAGGGTACTGCAATACTGTTAAATATGTAACTTTCGGATTTCAACGCGTCATGAGTCCATCTTCAGCCATTGGTCTGCCTGTATATCACATCATTAACTTTTGAAAATGGACTGATATTATTCAATACACTTCTCTTGAAGCATGTGTATAATTAAACAGTGCACCCTTAGCAAAATTGCCAAAATATTCCTTTTTTTTATCGTACTCAACTGTTCTCATAAACACTTGTACAAGGCACAATGGATTTATTGAGTCTTCTACTGAATGTTCAAAAGTTTTTTTTTTCTTAATGTTATCAATGCCAAACCTACTCTTAAGGTAGGCGCAAACGAAAACTGGTTTCGTAAGCTGACTGTGGACAGAACTACTCGGATGTGCATGTGCTCACACGGTTGCCAACATTGGACATTGTCGAACTTCTGTAGTTGATTGTACGGCTTAATGTTTTGATGTCTGCAACCACTGTACCCATTTCCGATGCAACTTCAGCCCATAACCGTTCTGCAACATCCCGATTATTGTTATTTTTTAAATGTTTATCCCACAGGGTTGGTCTATTATAAACAGAACTAATTAATTTTTCAATATCCTAAGTCGTTTAGGTAGATAACAACACACAAACACGACGAAATTATGAAAGTAAACTATAACACTCAATTTGCGCTATAGAGCTGGCAGACTGGCGAGAAATCCAAACAAGTTCGGACTAGTCGTTTGATCGGCCGTCAACGGGCCATCGGATGATGGCGGTTATAGTAGTGTACGCACTCCCTTTGTTTAACATAAGTTTGATTCGTTCGGCCGATAACTGTTTAGGAGTACGCGTGCCTTTAGTCAGTTATTATGTATTTAAAACAGCCATTGGAAGCTTACACATTTCTTCATTTTCCTTTTCTGGAAAGCCTAAACGATGACTACATGTCTTTAATGAAGAGAGAATTTTTATTAAGAACAAAAAAAACAGTGATCGGTGTTGACTCTAAGGCGACTTTTAATGAAACATCAGAATACAAATCCACATTATGGTCGTTGAACCATGAATTACGGCCTTTTTCGTTTATAATTTCAAGGATATTAATTTTCACTAATCGTGAATTCAATTCAATTCAGAAAGTTTGAGAAAATTCAAAATTTCCTCGATCTAAGAAATTTTCTATCATAAAGAAAACAAAAACGCTTATAAAAATCTTGCAATCACTTCCAATGTCTAAACAAGAAATACTAAATATCCCCATTGAATAATTATAATATTTAATTTCTATACTCTTTACTATTAATATTCCCTATAGATAACTCCATTTAATATGGGCATTACATATTTAGAATGCAATAAAAAAATTAAAACCATTGTTGAAAAATTATTGCTATGATATGTGTGTTTAAATGAAATAGAATACTTGACTTGATTGAACCATAGGAATTCACTGATTGCAGAGGCAGTTCGGGATCACTGCTACTGCATTCAGTGAAGCGAACTATCCATTGAATAAAAATTAACAAATGACTATCTGAAGAGATGATGATCCTATATAAAAAAAGAAAAAGGAGAACAATTGACATTGCGGACGACCAAAGCACATTCTATCCGTAGGGATTCACTGATTGCAGAGGCAGTTCGGGATCACTGCAACTGCATTCAGTGAAGCGAACTATCCAATGAATAAAAATTAACAAATGACTATCAGAATAGATGATGATCCTATATAAAAAAAAGAAAAGAAAAAGGAGAACTGTGGAACAACTGACATTCCGGAGAACCAAAGCACATTCTATCCATAGGGATTCACTGATTGCAGAGGCAGCAACTGCATTCAGTGAAGCAAACTATCCATTATAAAAAATTAAGAAAAACTATCAGAGAACAGGGGCTGAAGGACTAGTGGTTTCATAGGGCTACACTGATTGCATTAGCACGCAGACATTCGTGCTACTGGATTCAGTTTGGCGAACCATCCACTATAAAAAATGGGTAACGAAACCACAGGCAGAACCTCATGGGTGGTTTGGAATCCTGCCTATCTCACAGGTAAGTATTTTCTTCTTCTTTTACTTCCTCCAAGTTCCTTTCTGCTTCGATATTTTCTACCCCAGGATCTGCATTTTTCTCTGTCCCTCCCCATGTCGTCCCCTGGATTCCTCACAATAACTAATCGATACACTTGCTATTTAGTTTTGATTAAATTTATTTTTTACATTCATTACTACTTTTAACGTCTATATAATTACTTTTCCTACACTTAAATTAATATTTACACACACAAAAAAAATGATACTTGTTGTGCTTTTCTTGTTATTCTCCTGCTCTTTAAACAGAAGCTACTTTGGATGGAAGCCTTCCAAGGACATTTATGGTTTCTTTCATTCTCTGGCATCTCCAGTTTTTCCCAACTTTTGATTAATACATCAGCTAATGTTTAAAATTCCTATTTTTTAGGTGAGCTGGGTGGATAATAAGGGCTATCGTCGCTAAATTAACCACAAATCAGGGTTTTCCCCTTTATTTACCGTCTTCTATTCTCAAAGAAGTTAGGATCATTCCAAAAAGTTTAAGAGGGTACTGCAATACTGTTAAATATGTAACTTTCGGATTTCAACGCGTCATGAGTCCATCTTCAGCCATTGGTCTGCCTGTATATCACATCATTAACTTTTGAAAATGGACTGATATTATTCAATACACTTCTCTTGAAGCATGTGTATAATTAAACAGTGCACCCTTAGCAAAATTGCCAAAATATTCCTTTTTTTTATCGTACTCAACTGTTCTCATAAACACTTGTACAAGGCACAATGGATTTATTGAGTCTTCTACTGAATGTTCAAAAGTATTTTTTTTCTTAATGTTATCAATGCCAAACCTACTCTTAAGGTAGGCGCAAACGAAAACTGGTTTCGTAAGCTGACTGTGGACAGAACTACTCGGATGTGCATGTGCTCACACGGTTGCCAACATTGGACATTGTCGAACTTCTGTAGTTGATTGTACGGCTTAATGTTTTGATGTCTGCAACCACTGTACCCATTTCCGATGCAACTTCAGCCCATAACCGTTCTGCAACATCCCGATTATTGTTATTTTTTAAATGTTTATCCCACAGGGTTGGTCTATTATAAACAGAACTAATTAATTTTTCAATATCCTAAGTCGTTTAGGTAGATAACAACACACAAACACGACGAAATTATGAAAGTAAACTATAACACTCAATTTGCGCTATAGAGCTGGCAGACTGGCGAGAAATCCAAACAAGTTCGGACTAGTCGTTTGATCGGCCGTCAACGGGCCATCGGATGATGGCGGTTATAGTAGTGTACGCACTCCCTTTGTTTAACATAAGTTTGATTCGTTCGGCCGATAACTGTTTAGGAGTACGCGTGCCTTTAGTCAGTTATTATGTATTTAAAACAGCCATTGGAAGCTTACACATTTCTTCATTTTCCTTTTCTGGAAAGCCTAAACGATGACTACATGTCTTTAATGAAGAGAGAATTTTTATTAAGAACAAAAAAAACAGTGATCGGTGTTGACTCTAAGGCGACTTTTAATGAAACATCAGAATAAAAATCCACATTATGGTCGTTGAACCATGAATTACGGCCTTTTTCGTTTATAATTTCAAGGATATTAATTTTCACTAATCGTGAATTCAATTCAATTCAGAAAGTTTGAGAAAATTCAAAATTTCCTCGATCTAAGAAATTTTCTATCATAAAGAAAACAAAAACGCTTATAAAAATCTTGCAATCACTTCCAATGTCTAAACAAGAAATACTAAATATCCCCATTGAATAATTATAATATTTAATTTCTATACTCTTTACTATTAATATTCCCTATAGATAACTCCATTTAATATGGGCATTACATATTTAGAATGCAATAAAAAAATTAAAACCATTGTTGAAAAATTATTGCTATGATATGTGTGTTTAAATGAAATAGAATACTTGACTTGATTGAACCATAGGAATTCACTGATTGCAGAGGCAGTTCGGGATCACTGCTACTGCATTCAGTGAAGCGAACTATCCATTGAATAAAAATTAACAAATGACTATCTGAAGAGATGATGATCCTATATAAAAAAAGAAAAAGGAGAACAATTGACATTGCGGACGACCAAAGCACATTCTATCCGTAGGGATTCACTGATTGCAGAGGCAGTTCGGGATCACTGCAACTGCATTCAGTGAAGCGAACTATCCAATGAATAAAAATTAACAAATGACTATCAGAATAGATGATGATCCTATATAAAAAAAAGAAAAGAAAAAGGAGAACTGTGGAACAACTGACATTCCGGAGAACCAAAGCACATTCTATCCATAGGGATTCACTGATTGCAGAGGCTGCAACTGCATTCAGTGAAGCAAACTATCCATTATAAAAAATTAAGAAAAACTATCAGAGAACAGGGGCTGAAGGACTAGTGGTTTCATAGGGCTACACTGATTGCATTAGCACGCAGACATTCGTGCTACTGGATTCAGTTTGGCGAACCATCCACTATAAAAAATGGGTAACGAAACCACAGGCAGAACCTCATGGGTGGTTTGGAATCCTGCCTATCTCACAGGTAAGTATTTTCTTCTTCTTTTACTTCCTCCAAGTTCCTTTCTGCAACGATATTTTCTACCCCAGGATCTGCATTTTTCTCTGTCCCTCCCCATGTCGTCCCCTGGATTCCTCACAATAACTAATCGATACACTTGCTATTTAGTTTTGATTAAATTTATTTTTTACATTCATTACTACTTTTAACGTCTATATAATTACTTTTCCTACACTTAAATTAATATTTACACACACAAAAAAAAATGATACTTGTTGTGCTTTTCTTGTTATTCTCCTGCTCTTTAAACAGAAGCTACTTTGGATGGAAGCCTTCCAAGGACATTTATGGTTTCTTTCATTCTCTGGCATCTCCAGTTTTTCCCAACCTTTGATTAATACATCAGCTAATGTTTAAAATTCCTATTTTTTAGGTGAGCTGGGTGGATAATAAGGGCTATCGTCGCTAAATTAACCACAAATCAGGGTTTTCCCCTTTATTTACCGTCTTCTATTCTCAAAGAAGTTAGGATCATTCCAAAAAGTTTAAGAGGGTACTGCAATACTGTTAAATATGTAACTTTCGGATTTCAACGCGTCATGAGTCCATCTTCAGCCATTGGTCTGCCTGTATATCACATCATTAACTTTTGAAAATGGACTGATATTATTCAATACACTTCTCTTGAAGCATGTGTATAATTAAACAGTGCACCCTTAGCAAAATTGCCAAAATATTCCTTTTTTTTATCGTACTCAACTGTTCTCATAAACACTTGTACAAGGCACAATGGATTTATTGAGTCTTCTACTGAATGTTCAAAAGTATTTTTTTTCTTAATGTTATCAATGCCAAACCTACTCTTAAGGTAGGCGCAAACGAAAACTGGTTTCGTAAGCTGACTGTGGACAGAACTACTCGGATGTGCATGTGCTCACACGGTTGCCAACATTGGACATTGTCGAACTTCTGTAGTTGATTGTACGGCTTAATGTTTTGATGTCTGCAACCACTGTACCCATTTCCGATGCAACTTCAGCCCATAACCGTTCTGCAACATCCCGATTATTGTTATTTTTTAAATGTTTATCCCACAGGGTTGGTCTATTATAAACAGAACTAATTAATTTTTCAATATCCTAAGTCGTTTAGGTAGATAACAACACACAAACACGACGAAATTATGAAAGTAAACTATAACACTCAATTTGCGCTATAGAGCTGGCAGACTGGCGAGAAATCCAAACAAGTTCGGACTAGTCGTTTGATCGGCCGTCAACGGGCCATCGGATGATGGCGGTTATAGTAGTGTACGCACTCCCTTTGTTTAACATAAGTTTGATTCGTTCGGCCGATAACTGTTTAGGAGTACGCGTGCCTTTAGTCAGTTATTATGTATTTAAAACAGCCATTGGAAGCTTACACATTTCTTCATTTTCCTTTTCTGGAAAGCCTAAACGATGACTACATGTCTTTAATGAAGAGAGAATTTTTATTAAGAACAAAAAAAACAGTGATCGGTGTTGACTCTAAGGCGACTTTTAATGAAACATCAGAATAAAAATCCACATTATGGTCGTTGAACCATGAATTACGGCCTTTTTCGTTTATAATTTCAAGGATATTAATTTTCACTAATCGTGAATTCAATTCAATTCAGAAAGTTTGAGAAAATTCAAAATTTCCTCGATCTAAGAAATTTTCTATCATAAAGAAAACAAAAACGCTTATAAAAATCTTGCAATCACTTCCAATGTCTAAACAAGAAATACTAAATATCCCCATTGAATAATTATAATATTTAATTTCTATACTCTTTACTATTAATATTCCCTATAGATAACTCCATTTAATATGGGCATTACATATTTAGAATGCAATAAAAAAATTAAAACCATTGTTGAAAAATTATTGCTATGATATGTGTGTTTAAATGAAATAGAATACTTGACTTGATTGAACCATAGGAATTCACTGATTGCAGAGGCAGTTCGGGATCACTGCTACTGCATTCAGTGAAGCGAACTATCCATTGAATAAAAATTAACAAATGACTATCTGAAGAGATGATGATCCTATATAAAAAAAGAAAAAGGAGAACAATTGACATTGCGGACGACCAAAGCACATTCTATCCGTAGGGATTCACTGATTGCAGAGGCAGTTCGGGATCACTGCAACTGCATTCAGTGAAGCGAACTATCCAATGAATAAAAATTAACAAATGACTATCAGAATAGGTGATGATCCTATATAAAAAAAAGAAAAGAAAAAGGAGAACTGTGGAACAACTGACATTCCGGAGAACCAAAGCACATTCTATCCATAGGGATTCACTGATTGCAGAGGCAGTTCGGGATCGCTGCAACTGCATTCAGTGAAGCAAACTATCCATTATAAAAAATTAAGAAAAACTATCAGAGAACAGGGGCTGAAGGACTAGTGGTTTCATAGGGCTACACTGATTGCATTAGCACGCAGACATTCGTGCTACTGGATTCAGTTTGGCGAACCATCCACTATAAAAAATGGGTAACGAAACCACAGGCAGAACCTCATGGGTGGTTTGGAATCCTGCCTATCTCACAGGTAAGTATTTTCTTCTTCTTTTACTTCCTCCAAGTTCCTTTCTGCTTCGATATTTTCTACCCCAGGATCTGCATTTTTCTCTGTCCCTCCCCATGTCGTCCCCTGGATTCCTCACAATAACTAATCGATACACTTGCTATTTAGTTTTGATTAAATATATTTTTTACATTCATTACTACTTTTAACGTCTATATAATTACTTTTCCTACACTTAAATTAATATTTACACACACAAAAAAAAATGATACTTGTTGTGCTTTTCTTGTTATTCTCCTGCTCTTTAAACAGAAGCTACTTTGGATGGAAGCCTTCCAAGGACATTTATGGTTTCTTTCATTCTCTGGCATCTCCAGTTTTTCCCAACTTTTGATTAATACATCAGCTAATGTTTAAAATTCCTATTTTTTAGGTGAGCTGGGTGGATAATAAGGGCTATCGTCGCTAAATTAACCACAAATCAGGGTTTTCCCCTTTATTTACCGTCTTCTATTCTCAAAGAAGTTAGGATCATTCCAAAAAGTTTAAGAGGGTACTGCAATACTGTTAAATATGTAACTTTCGGATTTCAACGCGTCATGAGTCCATCTTCAGCCATTGGTCTGCCTGTATATCACATCATTAACTTTTGAAAATGGACTGATATTATTCAATACACTTCTCTTGAAGCATGTGTATAATTAAACAGTGCACCCTTAGCAAAATTGCCAAAATATTCCTTTTTTTTATCGTACTCAACTGTTCTCATAAACACTTGTACAAGGCACAATGGATTTATTGAGTCTTCTACTGAATGTTCAAAAGTTTTTTTTTTCTTAATGTTATCAATGCCAAACCTACTCTTAAGGTAGGCGCAAACGAAAGCTGGTTTCGTAAGCTGACTGTGGACAGAACTACTCGGATGTGCATGTGCTCACACGGTTGCCAACATTGGACATTGTCGAACTTCTGTAGTTGATTGTACGGCTTAATGTTTTGATGTCTGCAACCACTGTACCCATTTCCGATGCAACTTCAGCCCATAACCGTTCTGCAACATCCCGATTATTGTTATTTTTTAAATGTTTATCCCACAGGGTTGGTCTATTATAAACAGAACTAATTAATTTTTCAATATCCTAAGTCGTTTAGGTAGATAACAACACACAAACACGACGAAATTATGAAAGTAAACTATAACACTCAATTTGCGCTATAGAGCTGGCAGACTGGCGAGAAATCCAAACAAGTTCGGACTAGTCGTTTGATCGGCCGTCAACGGGCCATCGGATGATGGCGGTTATAGTAGTGTACGCACTCCCTTTGTTTAACATAAGTTTGATTCGTTCGGCCGATAACTGTTAAGGAGTACGCGTGCCTTTAGTCAGTTATTATGTATTTAAAACAGCCATTGGAAGCTTACACATTTCTTCATTTTCCTTTTCTGGAAAGCCTAAACGATGACTACATGTCTTTAATGAAGAGAGAATTTTTATTAAGAACTAAAAAAACAGTGATCGGTGTTGACTCTAAGGCGACTTTTAATGAAACATCAGAATAAAAATCCACATTATGGTCGTTGAACCATGAATTACGGCCTTTTTCGTTTATAATTTCAAGGATATTAATTTTCACTAATCGTGAATTCAATTCAATTCAGAAAGTTTGAGAAAATTCAAAATTTCCTCGATCTAAGAAATTTTCTATCATAAAGAAAACAAAAACGCTTATAAAAAACTTGCAATCACTTCCAATGTCTAAACAAGAAATACTAAATATCCCCATTGAATAATTATAATATTTAATTTTTATACTCTTTACTATTAATATTCCCTATAGATAACTCCATTTAATATGGGCATTACATATTTAGAATGCAATAAAAAAATTAAAACCATTGTTGAAAAATTATTGCTATGATATGTGTGTTTAAATGAAATAGAATACTTGACTTGATTGAACCATAGGAATTCACTGATTGCAGAGGCAGTTCGGGATCACTGCTACTGCATTCAGTGAAGCGAACTATCCATTGAATAAAAATTAACAAATGACTATCTGAGAAGATGATGATCCTATATAAAAAAAGAAAAAGGAGAACAATTGACATTGCGGACGACCAAAGCACATTCTATCCGTAGGGATTCACTGATTGCAGAGGCAGTTCGGGATCACTGCAACTGCATTCAGTGAAGCGAACTATCCAATGAATAAAAATTAACAAATGACTATCAGAATAGATGATGATCCTATATAAAAAAAAGAAAAGAAAAAGGAGAACTGTGGAACAACTGACATTCCGGAGAACCAAAGCACATTCTATCCATAGGGATTCACTGATTGCAGAGGCAGTTCGGGATCGCTGCAACTGCATTCAGTGAAGCAAACTATCCATTATAAAAAATTAAGAAAAACCATCAGAGAACAGGGGCTGAAGGACTAGTGGTTTCATAGGGCTACACTGATTGCATTAGCACGCAGACATTCGTGCTACTGGATTCAGTTTGGCGAACCATCCACTATAAAAAATGGGTAACGAAACCACAGGCAGAACCTCATGGGTGGTTTGGAATCCTGCCTATCTCACAGGTAAGTATTTTCTTCTTCTTTTACTTCCTCCAAGTTCCTTTCTGCTTCGATATTTTCTACCCCAGGATCTGCATTTTTCTCTGTCCCTCCCCATGTCGTCCCCTGGATTCCTCACAATAACTAATCGATACACTTGCTATTTAGTTTTGATTAAATTTATTTTTTACATTCATTACTACTTTTAACGTCTATATAATTACTTTTCCTACACTTAAATTAATATTTACACACACAAAAAAAAATGATACTTGTTGTGCTTTTCTTGTTATTCTCCTGCTCTTTAAACAGAAGCTACTTTGGATGGAAGCCTTCCAAGGACATTTATGGTTTCTTTCATTCTCTGGCATCTCCAGTTTTTCCCAACTTTTGATTAATACATCAACTAATGTTTAAAATTCCTATTTTTTAGGTGAGCTGGGTGGATAATAAGGGCTATCGTCGCTAAATTAACCACAAATCAGGGTTTTCCCCTTTATTTACCGTCTTCTATTCTCAAAGAAGTTAGGATCATTCCAAAAAGTTTAAGAGGGTACTGCAATACTGTTAAATATGTAACTTTCGGATTTCAACGCGTCATGAGTCCATCTTCAGCCATTGGTCTGCCTGTATATCACATCATTAACTTTTGAAAATGGACTGATATTATTCAATACACTTCTCTTGAAGCATGTGTATAATTAAACAGTGCACCCTTAGCAAAATTGCCAAAATATTCCTTTTTTTTTATCGTACTCAACTGTTCTCATAAACACTTGTACAAGGAACAATGGATTTATTGAGTCTTCTACTGAATGTTCAAAAGTTTTTTTTTTCTTAATGTTATCAATGCCAAACCTACTCTTAAGGTAGGCGCAAACGAAAACTGGTTTCGTAAGCTGACTGTGGACAGAACTACTCGGATGTGCATGTGCCCACACGGTTGCCAACATTGGACATTGTCGAACTTCTGTAGTTGATTGTACGGCTTAATGTTTTGATGTCTGCAACCACTGTACCCATTCCCGATGCAACTTCAGCCCATAACCGTTCTGCAACATCCCGAATATTGTTATTTTTTAAATGTTTATCCCACAGGGTTGGTCTATTATAAACAGAACTAATTAATTTTTCAATATCCTAAGTCGTTTAGGTAGATAACAACACACAAACACGACGAAATTATGAAAGTAAACTATAACACTCAATTTGCGCTATAGAGCTGGCAGACTGGCGAGAAATCCAAACAAGTTCGGACTAGTCGTTTGATCGGCCGTCAACGGGCCATCGGATGATGGCGGTTATAGTAGTGTACGCACTCCCTTTGTTTAACATAAGTTTGATTCGTTCGGCCGATAACTGTTAAGGAGTACGCGTGCCTTTAGTCAGTTATTATGTATTTAAAACAGCCATTGGAAGCTTACACATTTCTTCATTTTCCTTTTCTGGAAAGCCTAAACGATGACTACATGTCTTTAATGAAGAGAGAATTTTTATTAAGAACAAAAAAAACAGTGATCGGTGTTGACTCTAAGGCGACTTTTAATGAAACATCAGAATAAAAATCCACATTATGGTCGTTGAACCATGAATTACGGCCTTTTTCGTTTATAATTTCAAGGATATTAATTTTCACTAATCGTGAATTCAATTCAATTCAGAAAGTTTGAGAAAATTCAAAATTTCCTCGATCTAAGAAATTTTCTATCATAAAGAAAACAAAAACGCTTATAAAAAACTTGCAATCACTTCCAATGTCTAAACAAGAAATACTAAATATCCCTATTGAATAATTATAATATTTAATTTCTATACTCTTTACTATTAATATTCCCTATAGATAACTCCATTTAATATGGGCATTACATATTTAGAATGCAATAAAAAAATTAAAACCATTGTTGAAAAATTATTGCTATGATATGTGTGTTTAAATGAAATAGAATACTTGACTTGATTGAACCATAGGAATTCACTGATTGCAGAGGCAGTTCGGGATCACTGCTACTGCATTCAGTGAAGCGAACTATCCATTGAATAAAAATTAACAAATGACTATCTGAGAAGATGATGATCCTATATAAAAAAAGAAAAAGGAGAACAATTGACATTGCGGACGACCAAAGCACATTCTATCCGTAGGGATTCACTGATTGCAGAGGCAGTTCGGGATCACTGCAACTGCATTCAGTGAAGCGAACTATCCAATGAATAAAAATTAACAAATGACTATCAGAATAGATGATGATCCTATATAAAAAAAAGAAAAGAAAAAGGAGAACTGTGGAACAACTGACATTCCGGAGAACCAAAGCACATTCTATCCATAGGGATTCACTGATTGCAGAGGCAGTTCGGGATCGCTGCAACTGCATTCAGTGAAGCAAACTATCCATTATAAAAAATTAAGAAAAACTATCAGAGAACAGGGGCTGAAGGACTAGTGGTTTCATAGGGCTACACTGATTGCATTAGCACGCAGACATTCGTGCTACTGGATTCAGTTTGGCGAACCATCCACTATAAAAAATGGGTAACGAAACCACAGGCAGAACCTCATGGGTGGTTTGGAATCCTGCCTATCTCACAGGTAAGTATTTTCTTCTTCTTTTACTTCCTCCAAGTTCCTTTCTGCTTCGATATTTTCTACCCCAGGATCTGCATTTTTCTCTGTCCCTCCCCATGTCGTCCCCTGGATTCCTCACAATAACTAATCGATACACTTGCTATTTAGTTTTGATTAAATTTATTTTTTACATTCATTACTACTTTTAACGTCTATATAATTACTTTTCCTACACTTAAATTAATATTTACACACACAAAAAAAAATGATACTTGTTGTGCTTTTCTTGTTATTCTCCTGCTCTTTAAACAGAAGCTACTTTGGATGGAAGCCTTCCAAGGACATTTATGGTTTCTTTCATTCTCTGGCATCTCCAGTTTTTCCCAACTTTTGATTAATACATCAACTAATGTTTAAAATTCCTATTTTTTAGGTGAGCTGGGTGGATAATAAGGGCTATCGTCGCTAAATTAACCACAAATCAGGGTTTTCCCCTTTATTTACCGTCTTCTATTCTCAAAGAAGTTAGGATCATTCCAAAAAGTTTAAGAGGGTACTGCAATACTGTTAAATATGTAACTTTCGGATTTCAACGCGTCATGAGTCCATCTTCAGCCATTGGTCTGCCTGTATATCACATCATTAACTTTTGAAAATGGACTGATATTATTCAATACACTTCTCTTGAAGCATGTGTATAATTAAACAGTGCACCCTTAGCAAAATTGCCAAAATATTCCTTTTTTTTTATCGTACTCAACTGTTCTCATAAACACTTGTACAAGGAACAATGGATTTATTGAGTCTTCTACTGAATGTTCAAAAGTTTTTTTTTTCTTAATGTTATCAATGCCAAACCTACTCTTAAGGTAGGCGCAAACGAAAACTGGTTTCGTAAGCTGACTGTGGACAGAACTACTCGGATGTGCATGTGCCCACACGGTTGCCAACATTGGACATTGTCGAACTTCTGTAGTTGATTGTACGGCTTAATGTTTTGATGTCTGCAACCACTGTACCCATTCCCGATGCAACTTCAGCCCATAACCGTTCTGCAACATCCCGAATATTGTTATTTTTTAAATGTTTATCCCACAGGGTTGGTCTATTATAAACAGAACTAATTAATTTTTCAATATCCTAAGTCGTTTAGGTAGATAACAACACACAAACACGACGAAATTATGAAAGTAAACTATAACACTCAATTTGCGCTATAGAGCTGGCAGACTGGCGAGAAATCCAAACAAGTTCGGACTAGTCGTTTGATCGGCCGTCAACGGGCCATCGGATGATGGCGGTTATAGTAGTGTACGCACTCCCTTTGTTTAACATAAGTTTGATTCGTTCGACCGATAACTGTTAAGGAGTACGCGTGCCTTTAGTCAGTTATTATGTATTTAAAACAGCCATTGGAAGCTTACACATTTCTTCATTTTCCTTTTCTGGAAAGCCTAAACGATGACTACATGTCTTTAATGAAGAGAGAATTTTTATTAAGAACAAAAAAAACAGTGATCGGTGTTGACTCTAAGGCGACTTTTAATGAAACATCAGAATACAAATCCACATTATGGTCGTTGAACCATGAATTACGGCCTTTTTCGTTTATAATTTCAAGGATATTAATTTTCACTAATCGTGAATTCAATTCAATTCAGAAAGTTTGAGAAAATTCAAAATTTCCTCGATCTAAGAAATTTTCTATCATAAAGAAAACAAAAACGCTTATAAAAAACTTGCAATCACTTCCAATGTCTAAACAAGAAATACTAAATATCCCCATTGAATAATTATAATATTTAATTTTTATACTCTTTACTATTAATATTCCCTATAGATAACTCCATTTAATATGGGCATTACATATTTAGAATGCAATAAAAAAATTAAAACCATTGTTGAAAAATTATTGCTATGATATGTGTGTTTAAATGAAATAGAATACTTGACTTGATTGAACCATAGGAATTCACTGATTGCAGAGGCAGTTCGGGATCACTGCTACTGCATTCAGTGAAGCGAACTATCCATTGAATAAAAATTAACAAATGACTATCTGAGAAGATGATGATCCTATATAAAAAAAGAAAAAGGAGAACAATTGACATTGCGGACGACCAAAGAACATTCTATCCGTAGGGATTCACTGATTGCAGAGGCAGTTCGGGATCACTGCAACTGCATTCAGTGAAGCGAACTATCCAATGAATAAAAATTAACAAATGACTATCAGAATAGATGATGATCCTATATAAAAAAAAGAAAAGAAAAAGGAGAACTGTGGAACAACTGACATTCCGGAGAACCAAAGCACATTCTATCCATAGGGATTCACTGATTGCAGAGGCAGTTCGGGATCGCTGCAACTGCATTCAGTGAAGCAAACTATCCATTATAAAAAATTAAGAAAAACTATCAGAGAACAGGGGCTGAAGGACTAGTGGTTTCATAGGGCTACACTGATTGCATTAGCACGCAGACATTCGTGCTACTGGATTCAGTTTGGCGAACCATCCACTATAAAAAATGGGTAACGAAACCACAGGCAGAACCTCATGGGTGGTTTGGAATCCTGCCTATCTCACAGGTAAGTATTTTCTTCTTCTTTTACTTCCTCCAAGTTCCTTTCTGCTTCGATATTTTCTACCCCAGGATCTGCATTTTTCTCTGTCCCTCCCCATGTCGTCCCCTGGATTCCTCACAATAACTAATCGATACACTTGCTATTTAGTTTTGATTAAATTTATTTTTTACATTCATTACTACTTTTAACGTCTATATAATTACTTTTCCTACACTTAAATTAATATTTACACACACAAAAAAAAAATGATACTTGTTGTGCTTTTCTTGTTATTCTCCTGCTCTTTAAACAGAAGCTACTTTGGATGGAAGCCTTCCAAGGACATTTATGGTTTCTTTCATTCTCTGGCATCTCCAGTTTTTCCCAACTTTTGATTAATACATCAACTAATGTTTAAAATTCCTATTTTTTAGGTGAGCTGGGTGGATAATAAGGGCTATCGTCGCTAAATTAACCACAAATCAGGGTTTTCCCCTTTATTTACCGTCTTCTATTCTCAAAGAAGTTAGGATCATTCCAAAAAGTTTAAGAGGGTACTGCAATACTGTTAAATATGTAACTTTCGGATTTCAACGCGTCATGAGTCCATCTTCAGCCATTGGTCTGCCTGTATATCACATCATTAACTTTTGAAAATGGACTGATATTATTCAATACACTTCTCTTGAAGCATGTGTATAATTAAACAGTGCACCCTTAGCAAAATTGCCAAAATATTCCTTTTTTATCGTACTCAACTGTTCTCATAAACACTTGTACAAGGAACAATGGATTTATTGAGTCTTCTACTGAATGTTCAAAAGTTTTTTTTTTCTTAATGTTATCAATGCCAAACCTACTCTTAAGGTAGGCGCAAACGAAAACTGGTTTCGTAAGCTGACTGTGGACAGAACTACTCGGATGTGCATGTGCTCACACGGTTGCCAACATTGGACATTGTCGAACTTCTGTAGTTGATTGTACGGCTTAATGTTTTGATGTCTGCAACCACTGTACCCATTCCCGATGCAACTTCAGCCCATAACCGTTCTGCAACATCCCGAATATTGTTATTTTTTAAATGTTTATCCCACAGGGTTGGTCTATTATAAACAGAACTAATTAATTTTTCAATATCCTAAGTCGTTTAGGTAGATAACAACACACAAACACGACGAAATTATGAAAGTAAACTATAACACTCAATTTGCGCTATAGAGCTGGCAGACTGGCGAGAAATCCAAACAAGTTCGGACTAGTCGTTTGATCGGCCGTCAACGGGCCATCGGATGATGGCGGTTATAGTAGTGTACGCACTCCCTTTGTTTAACATAAGTTTGATTCGTTCGGCCGATAACTGTTAAGGAGTACGCGTGCCTTTAGTCAGTTATTATGTATTTAAAACAGCCATTGGAAGCTTACACATTTCTTCATTTTCCTTTTCTGGAAAGCCTAAACGATGACTACATGTCTTTAATGAAGAGAGAATTTTTATTAAGAACAAAAAAAACAGTGATCGGTGTTGACTCTAAGGCGACTTTTAATGAAACATCAGAATAAAAATCCACATTATGGTCGTTGAACCATGAATTACGGCCTTTTTCGTTTATAATTTCAAGGATATTAATTTTCACTAATCGTGAATTCAATTCAATTCAGAAAGTTTGAGAAAATTCAAAATTTCCTCGATCTAAGAAATTTTCTATCATAAAGAAAACAAAAACGCTTATAAAAAACTTGCAATCACTTCCAATGTCTAAACAAGAAATACTAAATATCCCTATTGAATAATTATAATATTTAATTTCTATACTCTTTACTATTAATATTCCCTATAGATAACTCCATTTAATATGGGCATTACATATTTAGAATGCAATAAAAAAATTAAAACCATTGTTGAAAAATTATTGCTATGATATGTGTGTTTAAATGAAATAGAATACTTGACTTGATTGAACCATAGGAATTCACTGATTGCAGAGGCAGTTCGGGATCACTGCTACTGCATTCAGTGAAGCGAACTATCCATTGAATAAAAATTAACAAATGACTATCTGAGAAGATGATGATCCTTTATAAAAAAAGAAAAAGGAGAACAATTGACATTGCGGACGACCAAAGAACATTCTATCCGTAGGGATTCACTGATTGCAGAGGCAGTTCGGGATCACTGCAACTGCATTCAGTGAAGCGAACTATCCAATGAATAAAAATTAACAAATGACTATCAGAATAGATGATGATCCTATATAAAAAAAAGAAAAGAAAAAGGAGAACTGTGGAACAACTGACATTCCGGAGAACCAAAGCACATTCTATCCATAGGGATTCACTGATTGCAGAGGCAGTTCGGGATCACTGCAACTGCATTCAGTGAAGCAAACTATTCATTAAAAAAATAAGAAAAACTATCAGAGAACAGGGGCTGAAGGACTAGTGGTTTCATAGGGCTACACTGATTGCATTAGCACGCAGACATTCGTGCTACTGGATTCAGTTTGGCGAACCATCCACTATAAAAAATGGGTAACGAAACCACAGGCAGAACCTCATGGGTGGTTTGGAATCCTGCCTATCTCACAGGTAAGTATTTTCTTCTTCTTTTACTTCCTCCAAGTTCCTTTCTGCTTCGATATTTTCTACCCCAGGATCTGCATTTTTCTCTGTCCCTCCCCATGTCGTCCCCTGGATTCCTCACAATAACTAATCGATACACTTGCTATTTAGTTTTGATTAAATTTATTTTTTACATTCATTACTACTTTTAACGTCTATATAATTACTTTTCCTACACTTAAATTAATATTTACACACACAAAAAAAAAATGATACTTGTTGTGCTTTTCTTGTTATTCTCCTGCTCTTTAAACAGAAGCTACTTTGGATGGAAGCCTTCCAAGGACATTTATGGTTTCTTTCATTCTCTGGCATCTCCAGTTTTTCCCAACTTTTGATTAATACATCAACTAATGTTTAAAATTCCTATTTTTTAGGTGAGCTGGGTGGATAATAAGGGCTATCGTCGCTAAATTAACCACAAATCAGGGTTTTCCCCTTTATTTACCGTCTTCTATTCTCAAAGAAGTTAGGATCATTCCAAAAAGTTTAAGAGGGTACTGCAATACTGTTAAATATGTAACTTTCGGATTTCAACGCGTCATGAGTCCATCTTCAGCCATTGGTCTGCCTGTATATCACATCATTAACTTTTGAAAATGGACTGATATTATTCAATACACTTCTCTTGAAGCATGTGTATAATTAAACAGTGCACCCTTAGCAAAATTGCCAAAATATTCCTTTTTTTTATCGTACTCAACTGTTCTCATAAACACTTGTACAAGGAACAATGGATTTATTGAGTCTTCTACTGAATGTTCAAAAGTTTTTTTTTTTCTTAATGTTATCAATGCCAAACCTACTCTTAAGGTAGGCGCAAACGAAAACTGGTTTCGTAAGCTGACTGTGGACAGAACTACTCGGATGTGCATGTGCTCACACGGTTGCCAACATTGGACATTGTCGAACTTCTGTAGTTGATTGTACGGCTTAATGTTTTGATGTCTGCAACCACTGTACCCATTCCCGATGCAACTTCAGCCCATATCCGTTCTGCAACATCCCGAATATTGTTATTTTTTAAATGTTTATCCCACAGGGTTGGTCTATTATAAACAGAACTAATTAATTTTTCAATATCCTAAGTCGTTTAGGTAGATAACAACACACAAACACGACGAAATTATGAAAGTAAACTATAACACTCAATTTGCGCTATAGAGCTGGCAGACTGGCGAGAAATCCAAACAAGTTCGGACTAGTCGTTTGATCGGCCGTCAACGGGCCATCGGATGATGGCGGTTATAGTAGTGTACGCACTCCCTTTGTTTAACATAAGTTTGATTCGTTCGGCCGATAACTGTTAAGGAGTACGCGTGCCTTTAGTCAGTTATTATGTATTTAAAACAGCCATTGGAAGCTTACACATTTCTTCATTTTCCTTTTCTGGAAAGCCTAAACGATGACTACATGTCTTTAATGAAGAGAGAATTTTTATTAAGAACAAAAAAAACAGTGATCGGTGTTGACTCTAAGGCGACTTTTAATGAAACATCAGAATAAAAATCCACATTATGGTCGTTGAACCATGAATTACGGCCTTTTTCGTTTATAATTTCAAGGATATTAATTTTCACTAATCGTGAATTCAATTCAATTCAGAAAGTTTGAGAAAATTCAAAATTTCCTCGATCTAAGAAATTTTCTATCATAAAGAAAACAAAAACGCTTATAAAAAACTTGCAATCACTTCCAATGTCTAAACAAGAAATACTAAATATCCCTATTGAATAATTATAATATTTAATTTCTATACTCTTTACTATTAATATTCCCTATAGATAACTCCATTTAATATGGGCATTACATATTTAGAATGCAATAAAAAAATTAAAACCATTGTTGAAAAATTATTGCTATGATATGTGTGTTTAAATGAAATAGAATACTTGACTTGATTGAACCATAGGAATTCACTGATTGCAGAGGCAGTTCGGGATCACTGCTACTGCATTCAGTGAAGCGAACTATCCATTGAATAAAAATTAACAAATGACTATCTGAGAAGATGATGATCCTTTATAAAAAAAGAAAAAGGAGAACAATTGACATTGCGGACGACCAAAGAACATTCTATCCGTAGGGATTCACTGATTGCAGAGGCAGTTCGGGATCACTGCAACTGCATTCAGTGAAGCGAACTATCCAATGAATAAAAATTAACAAATGACTATCAGAATAGATGATGATCCTATATAAAAAAAAGAAAAGAAAAAGGAGAACTGTGGAACAACTGACATTCCGGAGAACCAAAGCACATTCTATCCATAGGGATTCACTGATTGCAGAGGCAGTTCGGGATCACTGCAACTGCATTCAGTGAAGCAAACTATCCATTATAAAAAAATAAGAAAAACTATCAGAGAACAGGGGCTGAAGGACTAGTGGTTTCATAGGGCTACACTGATTGCATTAGCACGCAGACATTCGTGCTACTGGATTCAGTTTGGCGAACCATCCACTATAAAAAATGGGTAACGAAACCACAGGCAGAACCTCATGGGTGGTTTGGAATCCTGCCTATCTCACAGGTAAGTATTTTCTTCTTCTTTTACTTCCTCCAAGTTCCTTTCTGCTTCGATATTTTCTACCCCAGGATCTGCATTTTTCTCTGTTCCTCCCCATGTCGTCCCCTGGATTCCTCACAATAACTAATCGATTCACTTGGTATTTAGTTTTGATTAAATTTATTTTTTACATTCATTACTACTTTTAACGTCTATATGATTACTTTTCCTACACTTAAATTAATATTTACACACACACAAAAAAATGATACTTGTTGTGCTATTCTTGTTATTCTCCTGCTCTTTAAATAGAAGCTACTTTGGATGGAAGCCATCCAAGGACATTTATGGTTTCTTTCATTCTCTGGCATCTCCAGTTTTTCCCAACTTTTGATTAATACATCAACTAATGTTTAAAATTCCTATTTTTTAGGTGAGCTGGGTGGATAATAAGGGCTATCGTCGCTAAATTAACCACAAATCAGGGTTTTCCTCTTTATTTACCGTCTTCTATTCTCAAAGAAGTTAGGATCATTCCAAAAAGTTTAAGAGGGTACTGCAATACTGTTAAATATGTAACTTTCGGATTTCAACGCGTCATGAGTCCATCTTCAGCCATTGGTCTGCCTGTATATCACATCATTAACTTTTGAAAATGGACTGATATTATTCAATACACTTCACTTGAAGCATGTGTATAATTAAACAGTGCACCCTTAGCAAAATTGCCAAAATATTCCTTTTTTTTATCGTACTCAACTGTTCTCATAAACACTTGTACAAGGAACAATGGATTTATTGAGTCTTCTACTGAATGTTCAAAAGTTTTTTTTTTCTTAATGTTATCAATGCCAAACCTACTCTTAAGGTAGGCGCACACGAAAACTGGTTTCGTAAGCTGATGGTGGACAGAACTACTCGGATGTGCATGTGCTCACACGGTTGCCAACATTGGACATTGTCGAACTTCTGTAGTTGATTGTACGGCTTAATGTTTTGATGTCTGCAACCACTGTACCCATTTCCGATGCAACTTCAGCCCATTACCGTTCTGCAACATCCCGATTATTGTTATTTTTTAAATGTTTATCCCACAGGGTTGGTCTATTATAAACAGAACTAATTAATTTTTCAATATCCTAAGTCGTTTAGGTAGATAACAACACACAAACACGACGAAATTATGAAAGTAAACTATAACACTCAATTTGCGCTATAGAGCTGGCAGACTGGCGAGAAATCCAAACAAGTTCGGACTAGTCGTTTGATCGGCCGTCAACGGGCCATCGGATGATGGCGGTTATAGTAGTGTACGCACTCCCTTTGTTTAACATAAGTTTGATTCGTTCGGCCGATAACTGTTTAGGAGTACGCGTGCCTTTAGTCAGTTATTATGTATTTAAAACAGCCATTGGAAGCTTACACATTTCTTCATTTTCCTTTTCTGGAAAGCCTAAACGATGACTACATGTCTTTAATGAAGAGAGAATTTTTATTAAGAACAAAAAAAACAGTGATCGGTGTTGACTCTAAGGCGACTTTTAATGAAACATCAGAATAAAAATCCACATTATGGTCGTTGAACCATGAATTACGGCCTTTTTCGTTTATAATTTCAAGGATATTAATTTTCACTAATCGTGAATTCAATTCAATTCAGAAAGTTTGAGAAAATTCAAAATTTCCTCGATCTAAGAAATTTTCTATCATAAAGAAAACAAAAACGCTTATAAAAAACTTGCAATCACTTCCAATGTCTAAACAAGAAATACTAAATATCCCCATTGAATAATTATAATATTTAATTTTTATACTCTTTACTATTAATATTCCCTATAGATAACTCCATTTAATATGGGCATTACATATTTAGAATGCAATAAAAAAATTAAAACCATTGTTGAAAAATTATTGCTATGATATGTGTGTTTAAATGAAATAGAATACTTGACTTGATTGAACCATAGGAATTCACTGATTGCAGAGGCAGTTCGGGATCACTGCTACTGCGTTCAGTGAAGCGAACTATCCAGTGAATAAAAATTAACAAATGACTATCTGAGAAGATGATGATCCTATATAAAAAAAGAAAAAAGAGAACAATTGACATTGCGGACGACCAAAGCACATTCTATCCGTAGGGATTCACTGATTGCAGAGGCAGTTCGGGATCACTGCAACTGCATTCAGTGAAGCGAACTATCCAATGAATAAAAATTAACAAATGACTATCAGAATAGATGATGATCCTATATAAAAAAAAAGAAAAGAAAAAGGAGAACTGTGGAACAACTGACATTCCGGAGAACCAAAGCACATTCTATCCATAGGGATTCACTGATTGCAGAGGCAGTTCGGGATCGCTGCAACTGCATTCAGTGAAGCAAACTATCCATTATAAAAAATTAAGAAAAACTATCAGAGAACAGGGGCTGAAGGACTAGTGGTTTCATAGGGCTACACTGATTGCATTAGCACGCAGACATTCGTGCTACTGGATTCAGTTTGGCGAACCATCCACTATAAAAAATGGGTAACGAAACCACAGGCAGAACCTCATGGGTGGTTTGGAATCCTGCCTATCTCACAGGTAAGTATTTTCTTCTTCTTTTACTTCCTCCAAGTTCCTTTCTGCTTCGATATTTTCTACCCCAGGATCTGCATTTTTCTCTGTCCCTCCCCATGTCGTCCCCTGGATTCCTCACAATAACTAATCGATACACTTGCTATTTAGTTTTGATTAAATTTATTTTTTACATTCATTACTACTTTTAACGTCTATATAATTACTTTTCCTACACTTAAATTAATATTTACACACACAAAAAAAAATGATACTTGTTGTGCTTTTCTTGTTATTCTCCTGCTCTTTAAACAGAAGCTACTTTGGATGGAAGCCTTCCAAGGACATTTATGGTTTCTTTCATTCTCTGGCATCTCCAGTTTTTCCCAACTTTTGATTAATACATCAGCTAATGTTTAAAATTCCTGTTTTTTAGGTGAGCTGGGTGGATAATAAGGGCTATCGTCGCTAAATTAACCACAAATCAGGGTTTTCCCCTTTATTTACCGTCTTCTATTCTCAAAGAAGTTAGGATCATTCCAAAAAGTTTAAGAGGGTACTGCAATACTGTTAAATATGTAACTTTCGGATTTCAACGCGTCATGAGTCCATCTTCAGCCATTGGTCTGCCTGTATATCACATCATTAACTTTTGAAAATGGACTGATATTATTCAATACACTTCTCTTGAAGCATGTGTATAATTAAACAGTGCACCCTTAGCAAAATTGCCAAAATATTCCTTTTTTTTATCGTACTCAACTGTTCTCATAAACACTTGTACAAGGCACAATGGATTTATTGAGTCTTCTACTGAATGTTCAAAAGTTTTTTTTTTCTTAATGTTATCAATGCCAAACCTACTCTTAAGGTAGGCGCAAACGAAAACTGGTTTCGTAAGCTGACTGTGGACAGAACTACTCGGATGTGCATGTGCTCACACGGTTGCCAACATTGGACATTGTCGAACTTCTGTAGTTGATTGTACGGCTTAATGTTTTGATGTCTGCAACCACTGTACCCATTTCCGATGCAACTTCAGCCCATAACCGTTCTGCAACATCCCGATTATTGTTATTTTTTAAATGTTTATCCCACAGGGTTGGTCTATTATAAACAGAACTAATTAATTTTTCAATATCCTAAGTCGTTTAGGTAGATAACAACACACAAACACGACGAAATTATGAAAGTAAACTATAACACTCAATTTGCGCTATAGAGCTGGCAGACTGGCGAGAAATCCAAACAAGTTCGGACTAGTCGTTTGATCGGCCGTCAACGGGCCATCGGATGATGGCGGTTATAGTAGTGTACGCACTCCCTTTGTTTAACATAAGTTTGATTCGTTCGGCCGATAACTGTTTAGGAGTACGCGTGCCTTTAGTCAGTTATTATGTATTTAAAACAGCCATTGGAAGCTTACACATTTCTTCATTTTCCTTTTCTGGAAAGCCTAAACGATGACTACATGTCTTTAATGAAGAGAGAATTTTTATTAAGAACAAAAAAAACAGTGATCGGTGTTGACTCTAAGGCGACTTTTAATGAAACATCAGAATAAAAATCCACATTATGGTCGTTGAACCATGAATTACGGCCTTTTTCGTTTATAATTTCAAGGATATTAATTTTCACTAATCGTGAATTCAATTCAATTCAGAAAGTTTGAGAAAATTCAAAATTTCCTCGATCTAAGAAATTTTCTATCATAAAGAAAACAAAAACGCTTATAAAAATCTTGCAATCACTTCCAATGTCTAAACAAGAAATACTAAATATCCCCATTGAATAATTATAATATTTAATTTCTATACTCTTTACTATTAATATTCCCTATAGATAACTCCATTTAATATGGGCATTACATATTTAGAATGCAATAAAAAAATTAAAACCATTGTTGAAAAATTATTGCTATGATATGTGTGTTTAAATGAAATAGAATACTTGACTTGATTGAACCATAGGAATTCACTGATTGCAGAGGCAGTTCGGGATCACTGCTACTGCATTCAGTGAAGCGAACTATCCATTGAATAAAAATTAACAAATGACTATCTGAAGAGATGATGATCCTATATAAAAAAAGAAAAAGGAGAACAATTGACATTGCGGACGACCAAAGCACATTCTATCCGTAGGGATTCACTGATTGCAGAGGCAGTTCGGGATCACTGCAACTGCATTCAGTGAAGCGAACTATCCAATGAATAAAAATTAACAAATGACTATCAGAATAGATGATGATCCTATATAAAAAAAAGAAAAGAAAAAGGAGAACTGTGGAACAACTGACATTCCGGAGAACCAAAGCACATTCTATCCATAGGGATTCACTGATTGCAGAGGCTGCAACTGCATTCAGTGAAGCAAACTATCCATTATAAAAAATTAAGAAAAACTATCAGAGAACAGGGGCTGAAGGACTAGTGGTTTCATAGGGCTACACTGATTGCATTAGCACGCAGACATTCGTGCTACTGGATTCAGTTTGGCGAACCATCCACTATAAAAAATGGGTAACGAAACCACAGGCAGAACCTCATGGGTGGTTTGGAATCCTGCCTATCTCACAGGTAAGTATTTTCTTCTTCTTTTACTTCCTCCAAGTTCCTTTCTGCAACGATATTTTCTACCCCAGGATCTGCATTTTTCTCTGTCCCTCCCCATGTCGTCCCCTGGATTCCTCACAATAACTAATCGATACACTTGCTATTTAGTTTTGATTAAATTTATTTTTTACATTCATTACTACTTTTAACGTCTATATAATTACTTTTCCTACACTTAAATTAATATTTACACACACAAAAAAAAATGATACTTGTTGTGCTTTTCTTGTTATTCTCCTGCTCTTTAAACAGAAGCTACTTTGGATGGAAGCCTTCCAAGGACATTTATGGTTTCTTTCATTCTCTGGCATCTCCAGTTTTTCCCAACTTTTGATTAATACATCAGCTAATGTTTAAAATTCCTATTTTTTAGGTGAGCTGGGTGGATAATAAGGGCTATCGTCGCTAAATTAACCACAAATCAGGGTTTTCCCCTTTATTTACCGTCTTCTATTCTCAAAGAAGTTAGGATCATTCCAAAAAGTTTAAGAGGGTACTGCAATACTGTTAAATATGTAACTTTCGGATTTCAACGCGTCATGAGTCCATCTTCAGCCATTGGTCTGCCTGTATATCACATCATTAACTTTTGAAAATGGACTGATATTATTCAATACACTTCTCTTGAAGCATGTGTATAATTAAACAGTGCACCCTTAGCAAAATTGCCAAAATATTCCTTTTTTTTATCGTACTCAACTGTTCTCATAAACACTTGTACAAGGCACAATGGATTTATTGAGTCTTCTACTGAATGTTCAAAAGTTTTTTTTTTCTTAATGTTATCAATGCCAAACCTACTCTTAAGGTAGGCGCAAACGAAAACTGGTTTCGTAAGCTGACTGTGGACAGAACTACTCGGATGTGCATGTGCTCACACGGTTGCCAACATTGGACATTGTCGAACTTCTGTAGTTGATTGTACGGCTTAATGTTTTGATGTCTGCAACCACTGTACCCATTTCCGATGCAACTTCAGCCCATAACCGTTCTGCAACATCCCGATTATTGTTATTTTTTAAATGTTTATCCCACAGGGTTGGTCTATTATAAACAGAACTAATTAATTTTTCAATATCCTAAGTCGTTTAGGTAGATAACAACACACAAACACGACGAAATTATGAAAGTAAACTATAACACTCAATTTGCGCTATAGAGCTGGCAGACTGGCGAGAAATCCAAACAAGTTCGGACTAGTCGTTTGATCGGCCGTCAACGGGCCATCGGATGATGGCGGTTATAGTAGTGTACGCACTCCCTTTGTTTAACATAAGTTTGATTCGTTCGGCCGATAACTGTTTAGGAGTACGCGTGCCTTTAGTCAGTTATTATGTATTTAAAACAGCCATTGGAAGCTTACACATTTCTTCATTTTCCTTTTCTGGAAAGCCTAAACGATGACTACATGTCTTTAATGAAGAGAGAATTTTTATTAAGAACAAAAAAAACAGTGATCGGTGTTGACTCTAAGGCGACTTTTAATGAAACATCAGAATAAAAATCCACATTATGGTCGTTGAACCATGAATTACGGCCTTTTTCGTTTATAATTTCAAGGATATTAATTTTCACTAATCGTGAATTCAATTCAATTCAGAAAGTTTGAGAAAATTCAAAATTTCCTCGATCTAAGAAATTTTCTATCATAAAGAAAACAAAAACGCTTATAAAAAACTTGCAATCACTTCCAATGTCTAAACAAGAAATACTAAATATCCCCATTGAATAATTATAATATTTAATTTTTATACTCTTTACTATTAATATTCCCTATAGATAACTCCATTTAATATGGGCATTACATATTTAGAATGCAATAAAAAAATTAAAACCATTGTTGAAAAATTATTGCTATGATATGTGTGTTTAAATGAAATAGAATACTTGACTTGATTGAACCATAGGAATTCACTGATTGCAGAGGCAGTTCGGGATCACTGCTACTGCGTTCAGTGAAGCGAACTATCCAGTGAATAAAAATTAACAAATGACTATCTGAGAAGATGATGATCCTATATAAAAAAAGAAAAAAGAGAACAATTGACATTGCGGACGACCAAAGCACATTCTATCCGTAGGGATTCACTGATTGCAGAGGCAGTTCGGGATCACTGCAACTGCATTCAGTGAAGCGAACTATCCAATGAATAAAAATTAACAAATGACTATCAGAATAGATGATGATCCTATATAAAAAAAAAGAAAAGAAAAAGGAGAACTGTGGAACAACTGACATTCCGGAGAACCAAAGCACATTCTATCCATAGGGATTCACTGATTGCAGAGGCAGTTCGGGATCGCTGCAACTGCATTCAGTGAAGCAAACTATCCATTATAAAAAATTAAGAAAAACTATCAGAGAACAGGGGCTGAAGGACTAGTGGTTTCATAGGGCTACACTGATTGCATTAGCACGCAGACATTCGTGCTACTGGATTCAGTTTGGCGAACCCTCCACTATAAAAAATGGGTAAAGAAACCACAGGCAGAACCTCATGGGTGGTTTGGAATCCTGCCTATCTCACAGGTAAGTATTTTCTTCTTCTTTTACTTCCTCCAAGTTCCTTTCTGCTTCGATATTTTCTACCCCAGGATCTGCATTTTTCTCTGTCCCTCCCCATGTCGTCCCCTGGATTCCTCACAATAACTAATCGATACACTTGCTATTTAGTTTTGATTAAATTTATTTTTTACATTCATTACTACTTTTAACGTCTATATAATTACTTTTCCTACACTTAAATTAATATTTACACACACAAAAAAAAATGATACTTGTTGTGCTTTTCTTGTTATTCTCCTGCTCTTTAAACAGAAGCTACTTTGGATGGAAGCCTTCCAAGGACATTTATGGTTTCTTTCATTCTCTGGCATCTCCAGTTTTTCCCAACTTTTGATTAATACATCAGCTAATGTTTAAAATTCCTGTTTTTTAGGTGAGCTGGGTGGATAATAAGGGCTATCGTCGCTAAATTAACCACAAATCAGGGTTTTCCCCTTTATTTACCGTCTTCTATTCTCAAAGAAGTTAGGATCATTCCAAAAAGTTTAAGAGGGTACTGCAATACTGTTAAATATGTAACTTTCGGATTTCAACGCGTCATGAGTCCATCTTCAGCCATTGGTCTGCCTGTATATCACATCATTAACTTTTGAAAATGGACTGATATTATTCAATACACTTCTCTTGAAGCATGTGTATAATTAAACAGTGCACCCTTAGCAAAATTGCCAAAATATTCCTTTTTTTTATCGTACTCAACTGTTCTCATAAACACTTGTACAAGGCACAATGGATTTATTGAGTCTTCTACTGAATGTTCAAAAGTTTTTTTTTTCTTAATGTTATCAATGCCAAACCTACTCTTAAGGTAGGCGCAAACGAAAACTGGTTTCGTAAGCTGACTGTGGACAGAACTACTCGGATGTGCATGTGCTCACACGGTTGCCAACATTGGACATTGTCGAACTTCTGTAGTTGATTGTACGGCTTAATGTTTTGATGTCTGCAACCACTGTACCCATTTCCGATGCAACTTCAGCCCATAACCGTTCTGCAACATCCCGATTATTGTTATTTTTTAAATGTTTATCCCACAGGGTTGGTCTATTATAAACAGAACTAATTAATTTTTCAATATCCTAAGTCGTTTAGGTAGATAACAACACACAAACACGACGAAATTATGAAAGTAAACTATAACACTCAATTTGCGCTATAGAGCTGGCAGACTGGCGAGAAATCCAAACAAGTTCGGACTAGTCGTTTGATCGGCCGTCAACGGGCCATCGGATGATGGCGGTTATAGTAGTGTACGCACTCCCTTTGTTTAACATAAGTTTGATTCGTTCGGCCGATAACTGTTTAGGAGTACGCGTGCCTTTAGTCAGTTATTATGTATTTAAAACAGCCATTGGAAGCTTACACATTTCTTCATTTTCCTTTTCTGGAAAGCCTAAACGATGACTACATGTCTTTAATGAAGAGAGAATTTTTATTAAGAACAAAAAAAACAGTGATCGGTGTTGACTCTAAGGCGACTTTTAATGAAACATCAGAATAAAAATCCACATTATGGTCGTTGAACCATGAATTACGGCCTTTTTCGTTTATAATTTCAAGGATATTAATTTTCACTAATCGTGAATTCAATTCAATTCAGAAAGTTTGAGAAAATTCAAAATTTCCTCGATCTAAGAAATTTTCTATCATAAAGAAAACAAAAACGCTTATAAAAATCTTGCAATCACTTCCAATGTCTAAACAAGAAATACTAAATATCCCCATTGAATAATTATAATATTTAATTTCTATACTCTTTACTATTAATATTCCCTATAGATAACTCCATTTAATATGGGCATTACATATTTAGAATGCAATAAAAAAATTAAAACCATTGTTGAAAAATTATTGCTATGATATGTGTGTTTAAATGAAATAGAATACTTGACTTGATTGAACCATAGGAATTCACTGATTGCAGAGGCAGTTCGGGATCACTGCTACTGCATTCAGTGAAGCGAACTATCCATTGAATAAAAATTAACAAATGACTATCTGAAGAGATGATGATCCTATATAAAAAAAGAAAAAGGAGAACAATTGACATTGCGGACGACCAAAGCACATTCTATCCGTAGGGATTCACTGATTGCAGAGGCAGTTCGGGATCACTGCAACTGCATTCAGTGAAGCGAACTATCCAATGAATAAAAATTAACAAATGACTATCAGAATAGATGATGATCCTATATAAAAAAAAGAAAAGAAAAAGGAGAACTGTGGAACAACTGACATTCCGGAGAACCAAAGCACATTCTATCCATAGGGATTCACTGATTGCAGAGGCTGCAACTGCATTCAGTGAAGCAAACTATCCATTATAAAAAATTAAGAAAAACTATCAGAGAACAGGGGCTGAAGGACTAGTGGTTTCATAGGGCTACACTGATTGCATTAGCACGCAGACATTCGTGCTACTGGATTCAGTTTGGCGAACCATCCACTATAAAAAATGGGTAACGAAACCACAGGCAGAACCTCATGGGTGGTTTGGAATCCTGCCTATCTCACAGGTAAGTATTTTCTTCTTCTTTTACTTCCTCCAAGTTCCTTTCTGCTTCGATATTTTCTACCCCAGGATCTGCATTTTTCTCTGTCCCTCCCCATGTCGTCCCCTGGATTCCTCACAATAACTAATCGATACACTTGCTATTTAGTTTTGATTAAATTTATTTTTTACATTCATTACTACTTTTAACGTCTATATAATTACTTTTCCTACACTTAAATTAATATTTACACACACAAAAAAAAATGATACTTGTTGTGCTTTTCTTGTTATTCTCCTGCTCTTTAAACAGAAGCTACTTTGGATGGAAGCCTTCCAAGGACATTTATGGTTTCTTTCATTCTCTGGCATCTCCAGTTTTTCCCAACCTTTGATTAATACATCAGCTAATGTTTAAAATTCCTATTTTTTAGGTGAGCTGGGTGGATAATAAGGGCTATCGTCGCTAAATTAACCACAAATCAGGGTTTTCCCCTTTATTTACCGTCTTCTATTCTCAAAGAAGTTAGGATCATTCCAAAAAGTTTAAGAGGGTACTGCAATACTGTTAAATATGTAACTTTCGGATTTCAACGCGTCATGAGTCCATCTTCAGCCATTGGTCTGCCTGTATATCACATCATTAACTTTTGAAAATGGACTGATATTATTCAATACACTTCTCTTGAAGCATGTGTATAATTAAACAGTGCACCCTTAGCAAAATTGCCAAAATATTCCTTTTTTTTATCGTACTCAACTGTTCTCATAAACACTTGTACAAGGCACAATGGATTTATTGAGTCTTCTACTGAATGTTCAAAAGTATTTTTTTTCTTAATGTTATCAATGCCAAACCTACTCTTAAGGTAGGCGCAAACGAAAACTGGTTTCGTAAGCTGACTGTGGACAGAACTACTCGGATGTGCATGTGCTCACACGGTTGCCAACATTGGACATTGTCGAACTTCTGTAGTTGATTGTACGGCTTAATGTTTTGATGTCTGCAACCACTGTACCCATTTCCGATGCAACTTCAGCCCATAACCGTTCTGCAACATCCCGATTATTGTTATTTTTTAAATGTTTATCCCACAGGGTTGGTCTATTATAAACAGAACTAATTAATTTTTCAATATCCTAAGTCGTTTAGGTAGATAACAACACACAAACACGACGAAATTATGAAAGTAAACTATAACACTCAATTTGCGCTATAGAGCTGGCAGACTGGCGAGAAATCCAAACAAGTTCGGACTAGTCGTTTGATCGGCCGTCAACGGGCCATCGGATGATGGCGGTTATAGTAGTGTACGCACTCCCTTTGTTTAACATAAGTTTGATTCGTTCGGCCGATAACTGTTTAGGAGTACGCGTGCCTTTAGTCAGTTATTATGTATTTAAAACAGCCATTGGAAGCTTACACATTTCTTCATTTTCCTTTTCTGGAAAGCCTAAACGATGACTACATGTCTTTAATGAAGAGAGAATTTTTATTAAGAACAAAAAAAACAGTGATCGGTGTTGACTCTAAGGCGACTTTTAATGAAACATCAGAATAAAAATCCACATTATGGTCGTTGAACCATGAATTACGGCCTTTTTCGTTTATAATTTCAAGGATATTAATTTTCACTAATCGTGAATTCAATTCAATTCAGAAAGTTTGAGAAAATTCAAAATTTCCTCGATCTAAGAAATTTTCTATCATAAAGAAAACAAAAACGCTTATAAAAATCTTGCAATCACTTCCAATGTCTAAACAAGAAATACTAAATATCCCCATTGAATAATTATAATATTTAATTTCTATACTCTTTACTATTAATATTCCCTATAGATAACTCCATTTAATATGGGCATTACATATTTAGAATGCAATAAAAAAATTAAAACCATTGTTGAAAAATTATTGCTATGATATGTGTGTTTAAATGAAATAGAATACTTGACTTGATTGAACCATAGGAATTCACTGATTGCAGAGGCAGTTCGGGATCACTGCTACTGCATTCAGTGAAGCGAACTATCCATTGAATAAAAATTAACAAATGACTATCTGAAGAGATGATGATCCTATATAAAAAAAGAAAAAGGAGAACAATGGACATTGCGGACGACCAAAGCACATTCTATCCGTAGGGATTCACTGATTGCAGAGGCAGTTCGGGATCACTGCAACTGCATTCAGTGAAGCGAACTATCCAATGAATAAAAATTAACAAATGACTATCAGAATAGATGATGATCCTATATAAAAAAAAGAAAAGAAAAAGGAGAACTGTGGAACAACTGACATTCCGGAGAACCAAAGCACATTCTATCCATAGGGATTCACTGATTGCAGAGGCAGTTCGGGATCGCTGCAACTGCATTCAGTGAAGCAAACTATCCATTATAAAAAATTAAGAAAAACTATCAGAGAACAGGGGCTGAAGGACTAGTGGTTTCATAGGGCTACACTGATTGCATTAGCACGCAGACATTCGTGCTACTGGATTCAGTTTGGCGAACCATCCACTATAAAAAATGGGTAACGAAACCACAGGCAGAACCTCATGGGTGGTTTGGAATCCTGCCTATCTCACAGGTAAGTATTTTCTTCTTCTTTTACTTCCTCCAAGTTCCTTTCTGCTTCGATATTTTCTACCCCAGGATCTGCATTTTTCTCTGTCCCTCCCCATGTCGTCCCCTGGATTCCTCACAATAACTAATCGATACACTTGCTATTTAGTTTTGATTAAATATATTTTTTACATTCATTACTACTTTTAACGTCTATATAATTACTTTTCCTACACTTAAATTAATATTTACACACACAAAAAAAAATGATACTTGTTGTGCTTTTCTTGTTATTCTCCTGCTCTTTAAACAGAAGCTACTTTGGATGGAAGCCTTCCAAGGACATTTATGGTTTCTTTCATTCTCTGGCATCTCCAGTTTTTCCCAACTTTTGATTAATACATCAGCTAATGTTTAAAATTCCTATTTTTTAGGTGAGCTGGGTGGATAATAAGGGCTATCGTCGCTAAATTAACCACAAATCAGGGTTTTCCCCTTTATTTACCGTCTTCTATTCTCAAAGAAGTTAGGATCATTCCAAAAAGTTTAAGAGGGTACTGCAATACTGTTAAATATGTAACTTTCGGATTTCAACGCGTCATGAGTCCATCTTCAGCCATTGGTCTGCCTGTATATCACATCATTAACTTTTGAAAATGGACTGATATTATTCAATACACTTCTCTTGAAGCATGTGTATAATTAAACAGTGCACCCTTAGCAAAATTGCCAAAATATTCCTTTTTTTTATCGTACTCAACTGTTCTCATAAACACTTGTACAAGGCACAATGGATTTATTGAGTCTTCTACTGAATGTTCAAAAGTTTTTTTTTTCTTAATGTTATCAATGCCAAACCTACTCTTAAGGTAGGCGCAAACGAAAGCTGGTTTCGTAAGCTGACTGTGGACAGAACTACTCGGATGTGCATGTGCTCACACGGTTGCCAACATTGGACATTGTCGAACTTCTGTAGTTGATTGTACGGCTTAATGTTTTGATGTCTGCAACCACTGTACCCATTTCCGATGCAACTTCAGCCCATAACCGTTCTGCAACATCCCGATTATTGTTATTTTTTAAATGTTTATCCCACAGGGTTGGTCTATTATAAACAGAACTAATTAATTTTTCAATATCCTAAGTCGTTTAGGTAGATAACAACACACAAACACGACGAAATTATGAAAGTAAACTATAACACTCAATTTGCGCTATAGAGCTGGCAGACTGGCGAGAAATCCAAACAAGTTCGGACTAGTCGTTTGATCGGCCGTCAACGGGCCATCGGATGATGGCGGTTATAGTAGTGTACGCACTCCCTTTGTTTAACATAAGTTTGATTCGTTCGGCCGATAACTGTTAAGGAGTACGCGTGCCTTTAGTCAGTTATTATGTATTTAAAACAGCCATTGGAAGCTTACACATTTCTTCATTTTCCTTTTCTGGAAAGCCTAAACGATGACTACATGTCTTTAATGAAGAGAGAATTTTTATTAAGAACTAAAAAAACAGTGATCGGTGTTGACTCTAAGGCGACTTTTAATGAAACATCAGAATAAAAATCCACATTATGGTCGTTGAACCATGAATTACGGCCTTTTTCGTTTATAATTTCAAGGATATTAATTTTCACTAATCGTGAATTCAATTCAATTCAGAAAGTTTGAGAAAATTCAAAATTTCCTCGATCTAAGAAATTTTCTATCATAAAGAAAACAAAAACGCTTATAAAAAACTTGCAATCACTTCCAATGTCTAAACAAGAAATACTAAATATCCCCATTGAATAATTATAATATTTAATTTTTATACTCTTTACTATTAATATTCCCTATAGATAACTCCATTTAATATGGGCATTACATATTTAGAATGCAATAAAAAAATTAAAACCATTGTTGAAAAATTATTGCTATGATATGTGTGTTTAAATGAAATAGAATACTTGACTTGATTGAACCATAGGAATTCACTGATTGCAGAGGCAGTTCGGGATCACTGCTACTGCATTCAGTGAAGCGAACTATCCATTGAATAAAAATTAACAAATGACTATCTGAGAAGATGATGATCCTATATAAAAAAAGAAAAAGGAGAACAATTGACATTGCGGACGACCAAAGCACATTCTATCCGTAGGGATTCACTGATTGCAGAGGCAGTTCGGGATCACTGCAACTGCATTCAGTGAAGCGAACTATCCAATGAATAAAAATTAACAAATGACTATCAGAATAGATGATGATCCTATATAAAAAAAAGAAAAGAAAAAGGAGAACTGTGGAACAACTGACATTCCGGAGAACCAAAGCACATTCTATCCATAGGGATTCACTGATTGCAGAGGCAGTTCGGGATCGCTGCAACTGCATTCAGTGAAGCAAACTATCCATTATAAAAAATTAAGAAAAACCATCAGAGAACAGGGGCTGAAGGACTAGTGGTTTCATAGGGCTACACTGATTGCATTAGCACGCAGACATTCGTGCTACTGGATTCAGTTTGGCGAACCATCCACTATAAAAAATGGGTAACGAAACCACAGGCAGAACCTCATGGGTGGTTTGGAATCCTGCCTATCTCACAGGTAAGTATTTTCTTCTTCTTTTACTTCCTCCAAGTTCCTTTCTGCTTCGATATTTTCTACCCCAGGATCTGCATTTTTCTCTGTCCCTCCCCATGTCGTCCCCTGGATTCCTCACAATAACTAATCGATACACTTGCTATTTAGTTTTGATTAAATTTATTTTTTACATTCATTACTACTTTTAACGTCTATATAATTACTTTTCCTACACTTAAATTAATATTTACACACACAAAAAAAAATGATACTTGTTGTGCTTTTCTTGTTATTCTCCTGCTCTTTAAACAGAAGCTACTTTGGATGGAAGCCTTCCAAGGACATTTATGGTTTCTTTCATTCTCTGGCATCTCCAGTTTTTCCCAACTTTTGATTAATACATCAGCTAATGTTTAAAATTCCTATTTTTTAGGTGAGCTGGGTGGATAATAAGGGCTATCGTCGCTAAATTAACCACAAATCAGGGTTTTCCCCTTTATTTACCGTCTTCTATTCTCAAAGAAGTTAGGATCATTCCAAAAAGTTTAAGAGGGTACTGCAATACTGTTAAATATGTAACTTTCGGATTTCAACGCGTCATGAGTCCATCTTCAGCCATTGGTCTGCCTGTATATCACATCATTAACTTTTGAAAATGGACTGATATTATTCAATACACTTCTCTTGAAGCATGTGTATAATTAAACAGTGCACCCTTAGCAAAATTGCCAAAATATTCCTTTTTTTTTATCGTACTCAACTGTTCTCATAAACACTTGTACAAGGAACAATGGATTTATTGAGTCTTCTACTGAATGTTCAAAAGTTTTTTTTTTCTTAATGTTATCAATGCCAAACCTACTCTTAAGGTAGGCGCAAACGAAAACTGGTTTCGTAAGCTGACTGTGGACAGAACTACTCGGATGTGCATGTGCCCACACGGTTGCCAACATTGGACATTGTCGAACTTCTGTAGTTGATTGTACGGCTTAATGTTTTGATGTCTGCAACCACTGTACCCATTCCCGATGCAACTTCAGCCCATAACCGTTCTGCAACATCCCGAATATTGTTATTTTTTAAATGTTTATCCCACAGGGTTGGTCTATTATAAACAGAACTAATTAATTTTTCAATATCCTAAGTCGTTTAGGTAGATAACAACACACAAACACGACGAAATTATGAAAGTAAACTATAACACTCAATTTGCGCTATAGAGCTGGCAGACTGGCGAGAAATCCAAACAAGTTCGGACTAGTCGTTTGATCGGCCGTCAACGGGCCATCGGATGATGGCGGTTATAGTAGTGTACGCACTCCCTTTGTTTAACATAAGTTTGATTCGTTCGGCCGATAACTGTTAAGGAGTACGCGTGCCTTTAGTCAGTTATTATGTATTTAAAACAGCCATTGGAAGCTTACACATTTCTTCATTTTCCTTTTCTGGAAAGCCTAAACGATGACTACATGTCTTTAATGAAGAGAGAATTTTTATTAAGAACAAAAAAAACAGTGATCGGTGTTGACTCTAAGGCGACTTTTAATGAAACATCAGAATAAAAATCCACATTATGGTCGTTGAACCATGAATTACGGCCTTTTTCGTTTATAATTTCAAGGATATTAATTTTCACTAATCGTGAATTCAATTCAATTCAGAAAGTTTGAGAAAATTCAAAATTTCCTCGATCTAAGAAATTTTCTATCATAAAGAAAACAAAAACGCTTATAAAAAACTTGCAATCACTTCCAATGTCTAAACAAGAAATACTAAATATCCCTATTGAATAATTATAATATTTAATTTCTATACTCTTTACTATTAATATTCCCTATAGATAACTCCATTTAATATGGGCATTACATATTTAGAATGCAATAAAAAAATTAAAACCATTGTTGAAAAATTATTGCTATGATATGTGTGTTTAAATGAAATAGAATACTTGACTTGATTGAACCATAGGAATTCACTGATTGCAGAGGCAGTTCGGGATCACTGCTACTGCATTCAGTGAAGCGAACTATCCATTGAATAAAAATTAACAAATGACTATCTGAGAAGATGATGATCCTATATAAAAAAAGAAAAAGGAGAACAATTGACATTGCGGACGACCAAAGCACATTCTATCCGTAGGGATTCACTGATTGCAGAGGCAGTTCGGGATCACTGCAACTGCATTCAGTGAAGCGAACTATCCAATGAATAAAAATTAACAAATGACTATCAGAATAGATGATGATCCTATATAAAAAAAAGAAAAGAAAAAGGAGAACTGTGGAACAACTGACATTCCGGAGAACCAAAGCACATTCTATCCATAGGGATTCACTGATTGCAGAGGCAGTTCGGGATCGCTGCAACTGCATTCAGTGAAGCAAACTATCCATTATAAAAAATTAAGAAAAACTATCAGAGAACAGGGGCTGAAGGACTAGTGGTTTCATAGGGCTACACTGATTGCATTAGCACGCAGACATTCGTGCTACTGGATTCAGTTTGGCGAACCATCCACTATAAAAAATGGGTAACGAAACCACAGGCAGAACCTCATGGGTGGTTTGGAATCCTGCCTATCTCACAGGTAAGTATTTTCTTCTTCTTTTACTTCCTCCAAGTTCCTTTCTGCTTCGATATTTTCTACCCCAGGATCTGCATTTTTCTCTGTCCCTCCCCATGTCGTCCCCTGGATTCCTCACAATAACTAATCGATACACTTGCTATTTAGTTTTGATTAAATTTATTTTTTACATTCATTACTACTTTTAACGTCTATATAATTACTTTTCCTACACTTAAATTAATATTTACACACACAAAAAAAAATGATACTTGTTGTGCTTTTCTTGTTATTCTCCTGCTCTTTAAACAGAAGCTACTTTGGATGGAAGCCTTCCAAGGACATTTATGGTTTCTTTCATTCTCTGGCATCTCCAGTTTTTCCCAACTTTTGATTAATACATCAACTAATGTTTAAAATTCCTATTTTTTAGGTGAGCTGGGTGGATAATAAGGGCTATCGTCGCTAAATTAACCACAAATCAGGGTTTTCCCCTTTATTTACCGTCTTCTATTCTCAAAGAAGTTAGGATCATTCCAAAAAGTTTAAGAGGGTACTGCAATACTGTTAAATATGTAACTTTCGGATTTCAACGCGTCATGAGTCCATCTTCAGCCATTGGTCTGCCTGTATATCACATCATTAACTTTTGAAAATGGACTGATATTATTCAATACACTTCTCTTGAAGCATGTGTATAATTAAACAGTGCACCCTTAGCAAAATTGCCAAAATATTCCTTTTTTTTTATCGTACTCAACTGTTCTCATAAACACTTGTACAAGGAACAATGGATTTATTGAGTCTTCTACTGAATGTTCAAAAGTTTTTTTTTTCTTAATGTTATCAATGCCAAACCTACTCTTAAGGTAGGCGCAAACGAAAACTGGTTTCGTAAGCTGACTGTGGACAGAACTACTCGGATGTGCATGTGCCCACACGGTTGCCAACATTGGACATTGTCGAACTTCTGTAGTTGATTGTACGGCTTAATGTTTTGATGTCTGCAACCACTGTACCCATTCCCGATGCAACTTCAGCCCATAACCGTTCTGCAACATCCCGAATATTGTTATTTTTTAAATGTTTATCCCACAGGGTTGGTCTATTATAAACAGAACTAATTAATTTTTCAATATCCTAAGTCGTTTAGGTAGATAACAACACACAAACACGACGAAATTATGAAAGTAAACTATAACACTCAATTTGCGCTATAGAGCTGGCAGACTGGCGAGAAATCCAAACAAGTTCGGACTAGTCGTTTGATCGGCCGTCAACGGGCCATCGGATGATGGCGGTTATAGTAGTGTACGCACTCCCTTTGTTTAACATAAGTTTGATTCGTTCGGCCGATAACTGTTAAGGAGTACGCGTGCCTTTAGTCAGTTATTATGTATTTAAAACAGCCATTGGAAGCTTACACATTTCTTCATTTTCCTTTTCTGGAAAGCCTAAACGATGACTACATGTCTTTAATGAAGAGAGAATTTTTATTAAGAACAAAAAAAACAGTGATCGGTGTTGACTCTAAGGCGACTTTTAATGAAACATCAGAATACAAATCCACATTATGGTCGTTGAACCATGAATTACGGCCTTTTTCGTTTATAATTTCAAGGATATTAATTTTCACTAATCGTGAATTCAATTCAATTCAGAAAGTTTGAGAAAATTCAAAATTTCCTCGATCTAAGAAATTTTCTATCATAAAGAAAACAAAAACGCTTATAAAAAACTTGCAATCACTTCCAATGTCTAAACAAGAAATACTAAATATCCCCATTGAATAATTATAATATTTAATTTTTATACTCTTTACTATTAATATTCCCTATAGATAACTCCATTTAATATGGGCATTACATATTTAGAATGCAATAAAAAAATTAAAACCATTGTTGAAAAATTATTGCTATGATATGTGTGTTTAAATGAAATAGAATACTTGACTTGATTGAACCATAGGAATTCACTGATTGCAGAGGCAGTTCGGGATCACTGCTACTGCATTCAGTGAAGCGAACTATCCATTGAATAAAAATTAACAAATGACTATCTGAGAAGATGATGATCCTATATAAAAAAAGAAAAAGGAGAACAATTGACATTGCGGACGACCAAAGAACATTCTATCCGTAGGGATTCACTGATTGCAGAGGCAGTTCGGGATCACTGCAACTGCATTCAGTGAAGCGAACTATCCAATGAATAAAAATTAACAAATGACTATCAGAATAGATGATGATCCTATATAAAAAAAAGAAAAGAAAAAGGAGAACTGTGGAACAACTGACATTCCGGAGAACCAAAGCACATTCTATCCATAGGGATTCACTGATTGCAGAGGCAGTTCGGGATCGCTGCAACTGCATTCAGTGAAGCAAACTATCCATTATAAAAAATTAAGAAAAACTATCAGAGAACAGGGGCTGAAGGACTAGTGGTTTCATAGGGCTACACTGATTGCATTAGCACGCAGACATTCGTGCTACTGGATTCAGTTTGGCGAACCATCCACTATAAAAAATGGGTAACGAAACCACAGGCAGAACCTCATGGGTGGTTTGGAATCCTGCCTATCTCACAGGTAAGTATTTTCTTCTTCTTTTACTTCCTCCAAGTTCCTTTCTGCTTCGATATTTTCTACCCCAGGATCTGCATTTTTCTCTGTCCCTCCCCATGTCGTCCCCTGGATTCCTCACAATAACTAATCGATACACTTGCTATTTAGTTTTGATTAAATTTATTTTTTACATTCATTACTACTTTTAACGTCTATATAATTACTTTTCCTACACTTAAATTAATATTTACACACACAAAAAAAAAATGATACTTGTTGTGCTTTTCTTGTTATTCTCCTGCTCTTTAAACAGAAGCTACTTTGGATGGAAGCCTTCCAAGGACATTTATGGTTTCTTTCATTCTCTGGCATCTCCAGTTTTTCCCAACTTTTGATTAATACATCAACTAATGTTTAAAATTCCTATTTTTTAGGTGAGCTGGGTGGATAATAAGGGCTATCGTCGCTAAATTAACCACAAATCAGGGTTTTCCCCTTTATTTACCGTCTTCTATTCTCAAAGAAGTTAGGATCATTCCAAAAAGTTTAAGAGGGTACTGCAATACTGTTAAATATGTAACTTTCGGATTTCAACGCGTCATGAGTCCATCTTCAGCCATTGGTCTGCCTGTATATCACATCATTAACTTTTGAAAATGGACTGATATTATTCAATACACTTCTCTTGAAGCATGTGTATAATTAAACAGTGCACCCTTAGCAAAATTGCCAAAATATTCCTTTTTTATCGTACTCAACTGTTCTCATAAACACTTGTACAAGGAACAATGGATTTATTGAGTCTTCTACTGAATGTTCAAAAGTTTTTTTTTTCTTAATGTTATCAATGCCAAACCTACTCTTAAGGTAGGCGCAAACGAAAACTGGTTTCGTAAGCTGACTGTGGACAGAACTACTCGGATGTGCATGTGCTCACACGGTTGCCAACATTGGACATTGTCGAACTTCTGTAGTTGATTGTACGGCTTAATGTTTTGATGTCTGCAACCACTGTACCCATTCCCGATGCAACTTCAGCCCATAACCGTTCTGCAACATCCCGAATATTGTTATTTTTTAAATGTTTATCCCACAGGGTTGGTCTATTATAAACAGAACTAATTAATTTTTCAATATCCTAAGTCGTTTAGGTAGATAACAACACACAAACACGACGAAATTATGAAAGTAAACTATAACACTCAATTTGCGCTATAGAGCTGGCAGACTGGCGAGAAATCCAAACAAGTTCGGACTAGTCGTTTGATCGGCCGTCAACGGGCCATCGGATGATGGCGGTTATAGTAGTGTACGCACTCCCTTTGTTTAACATAAGTTTGATTCGTTCGGCCGATAACTGTTAAGGAGTACGCGTGCCTTTAGTCAGTTATTATGTATTTAAAACAGCCATTGGAAGCTTACACATTTCTTCATTTTCCTTTTCTGGAAAGCCTAAACGATGACTACATGTCTTTAATGAAGAGAGAATTTTTATTAAGAACAAAAAAAACAGTGATCGGTGTTGACTCTAAGGCGACTTTTAATGAAACATCAGAATAAAAATCCACATTATGGTCGTTGAACCATGAATTACGGCCTTTTTCGTTTATAATTTCAAGGATATTAATTTTCACTAATCGTGAATTCAATTCAATTCAGAAAGTTTGAGAAAATTCAAAATTTCCTCGATCTAAGAAATTTTCTATCATAAAGAAAACAAAAACGCTTATAAAAAACTTGCAATCACTTCCAATGTCTAAACAAGAAATACTAAATATCCCTATTGAATAATTATAATATTTAATTTCTATACTCTTTACTATTAATATTCCCTATAGATAACTCCATTTAATATGGGCATTACATATTTAGAATGCAATAAAAAAATTAAAACCATTGTTGAAAAATTATTGCTATGATATGTGTGTTTAAATGAAATAGAATACTTGACTTGATTGAACCATAGGAATTCACTGATTGCAGAGGCAGTTCGGGATCACTGCTACTGCATTCAGTGAAGCGAACTATCCATTGAATAAAAATTAACAAATGACTATCTGAGAAGATGATGATCCTTTATAAAAAAAGAAAAAGGAGAACAATTGACATTGCGGACGACCAAAGAACATTCTATCCGTAGGGATTCACTGATTGCAGAGGCAGTTCGGGATCACTGCAACTGCATTCAGTGAAGCGAACTATCCAATGAATAAAAATTAACAAATGACTATCAGAATAGATGATGATCCTATATAAAAAAAAGAAAAGAAAAAGGAGAACTGTGGAACAACTGACATTCCGGAGAACCAAAGCACATTCTATCCATAGGGATTCACTGATTGCAGAGGCAGTTCGGGATCACTGCAACTGCATTCAGTGAAGCAAACTATTCATTAAAAAAATAAGAAAAACTATCAGAGAACAGGGGCTGAAGGACTAGTGGTTTCATAGGGCTACACTGATTGCATTAGCACGCAGACATTCGTGCTACTGGATTCAGTTTGGCGAACCATCCACTATAAAAAATGGGTAACGAAACCACAGGCAGAACCTCATGGGTGGTTTGGAATCCTGCCTATCTCACAGGTAAGTATTTTCTTCTTCTTTTACTTCCTCCAAGTTCCTTTCTGCTTCGATATTTTCTACCCCAGGATCTGCATTTTTCTCTGTCCCTCCCCATGTCGTCCCCTGGATTCCTCACAATAACTAATCGATACACTTGCTATTTAGTTTTGATTAAATTTATTTTTTACATTCATTACTACTTTTAACGTCTATATAATTACTTTTCCTACACTTAAATTAATATTTACACACACAAAAAAAAAATGATACTTGTTGTGCTTTTCTTGTTATTCTCCTGCTCTTTAAACAGAAGCTACTTTGGATGGAAGCCTTCCAAGGACATTTATGGTTTCTTTCATTCTCTGGCATCTCCAGTTTTTCCCAACTTTTGATTAATACATCAACTAATGTTTAAAATTCCTATTTTTTAGGTGAGCTGGGTGGATAATAAGGGCTATCGTCGCTAAATTAACCACAAATCAGGGTTTTCCCCTTTATTTACCGTCTTCTATTCTCAAAGAAGTTAGGATCATTCCAAAAAGTTTAAGAGGGTACTGCAATACTGTTAAATATGTAACTTTCGGATTTCAACGCGTCATGAGTCCATCTTCAGCCATTGGTCTGCCTGTATATCACATCATTAACTTTTGAAAATGGACTGATATTATTCAATACACTTCTCTTGAAGCATGTGTATAATTAAACAGTGCACCCTTAGCAAAATTGCCAAAATATTCCTTTTTTTTATCGTACTCAACTGTTCTCATAAACACTTGTACAAGGAACAATGGATTTATTGAGTCTTCTACTGAATGTTCAAAAGTTTTTTTTTTTCTTAATGTTATCAATGCCAAACCTACTCTTAAGGTAGGCGCAAACGAAAACTGGTTTCGTAAGCTGACTGTGGACAGAACTACTCGGATGTGCATGTGCTCACACGGTTGCCAACATTGGACATTGTCGAACTTCTGTAGTTGATTGTACGGCTTAATGTTTTGATGTCTGCAACCACTGTACCCATTCCCGATGCAACTTCAGCCCATATCCGTTCTGCAACATCCCGAATATTGTTATTTTTTAAATGTTTATCCCACAGGGTTGGTCTATTATAAACAGAACTAATTAATTTTTCAATATCCTAAGTCGTTTAGGTAGATAACAACACACAAACACGACGAAATTATGAAAGTAAACTATAACACTCAATTTGCGCTATAGAGCTGGCAGACTGGCGAGAAATCCAAACAAGTTCGGACTAGTCGTTTGATCGGCCGTCAACGGGCCATCGGATGATGGCGGTTATAGTAGTGTACGCACTCCCTTTGTTTAACATAAGTTTGATTCGTTCGGCCGATAACTGTTAAGGAGTACGCGTGCCTTTAGTCAGTTATTATGTATTTAAAACAGCCATTGGAAGCTTACACATTTCTTCATTTTCCTTTTCTGGAAAGCCTAAACGATGACTACATGTCTTTAATGAAGAGAGAATTTTTATTAAGAACAAAAAAAACAGTGATCGGTGTTGACTCTAAGGCGACTTTTAATGAAACATCAGAATAAAAATCCACATTATGGTCGTTGAACCATGAATTACGGCCTTTTTCGTTTATAATTTCAAGGATATTAATTTTCACTAATCGTGAATTCAATTCAATTCAGAAAGTTTGAGAAAATTCAAAATTTCCTCGATCTAAGAAATTTTCTATCATAAAGAAAACAAAAACGCTTATAAAAAACTTGCAATCACTTCCAATGTCTAAACAAGAAATACTAAATATCCCTATTGAATAATTATAATATTTAATTTCTATACTCTTTACTATTAATATTCCCTATAGATAACTCCATTTAATATGGGCATTACATATTTAGAATGCAATAAAAAAATTAAAACCATTGTTGAAAAATTATTGCTATGATATGTGTGTTTAAATGAAATAGAATACTTGACTTGATTGAACCATAGGAATTCACTGATTGCAGAGGCAGTTCGGGATCACTGCTACTGCATTCAGTGAAGCGAACTATCCATTGAATAAAAATTAACAAATGACTATCTGAGAAGATGATGATCCTTTATAAAAAAAGAAAAAGGAGAACAATTGACATTGCGGACGACCAAAGAACATTCTATCCGTAGGGATTCACTGATTGCAGAGGCAGTTCGGGATCACTGCAACTGCATTCAGTGAAGCGAACTATCCAATGAATAAAAATTAACAAATGACTATCAGAATAGATGATGATCCTATATAAAAAAAAGAAAAGAAAAAGGAGAACTGTGGAACAACTGACATTCCGGAGAACCAAAGCACATTCTATCCATAGGGATTCACTGATTGCAGAGGCAGTTCGGGATCACTGCAACTGCATTCAGTGAAGCAAACTATCCATTATAAAAAAATAAGAAAAACTATCAGAGAACAGGGGCTGAAGGACTAGTGGTTTCATAGGGCTACACTGATTGCATTAGCACGCAGACATTCGTGCTACTGGATTCAGTTTGGCGAACCATCCACTATAAAAAATGGGTAACGAAACCACAGGCAGAACCTCATGGGTGGTTTGGAATCCTGCCTATCTCACAGGTAAGTATTTTCTTCTTCTTTTACTTCCTCCAAGTTCCTTTCTGCTTCGATATTTTCTACCCCAGGATCTGCATTTTTCTCTGTTCCTCCCCATGTCGTCCCCTGGATTCCTCACAATAACTAATCGATTCACTTGGTATTTAGTTTTGATTAAATTTATTTTTTACATTCATTACTACTTTTAACGTCTATATGATTACTTTTCCTACACTTAAATTAATATTTACACACACACAAAAAAATGATACTTGTTGTGCTATTCTTGTTATTCTCCTGCTCTTTAAATAGAAGCTACTTTGGATGGAAGCCATCCAAGGACATTTATGGTTTCTTTCATTCTCTGGCATCTCCAGTTTTTCCCAACTTTTGATTAATACATCAACTAATGTTTAAAATTCCTATTTTTTAGGTGAGCTGGGTGGATAATAAGGGCTATCGTCGCTAAATTAACCACAAATCAGGGTTTTCCTCTTTATTTACCGTCTTCTATTCTCAAAGAAGTTAGGATCATTCCAAAAAGTTTAAGAGGGTACTGCAATACTGTTAAATATGTAACTTTCGGATTTCAACGCGTCATGAGTCCATCTTCAGCCATTGGTCTGCCTGTATATCACATCATTAACTTTTGAAAATGGACTGATATTATTCAATACACTTCACTTGAAGCATGTGTATAATTAAACAGTGCACCCTTAGCAAAATTGCCAAAATATTCCTTTTTTTTATCGTACTCAACTGTTCTCATAAACACTTGTACAAGGAACAATGGATTTATTGAGTCTTCTACTGAATGTTCAAAAGTTTTTTTTTTCTTAATGTTATCAATGCCAAACCTACTCTTAAGGTAGGCGCACACGAAAACTGGTTTCGTAAGCTGATGGTGGACAGAACTACTCGGATGTGCATGTGCTCACACGGTTGCCAACATTGGACATTGTCGAACTTCTGTAGTTGATTGTACGGCTTAATGTTTTGATGTCTGCAACCACTGTACCCATTTCCGATGCAACTTCAGCCCATTACCGTTCTGCAACATCCCGATTATTGTTATTTTTTAAATGTTTATCCCACAGGGTTGGTCTATTATAAACAGAACTAATTAATTTTTCAATATCCTAAGTCGTTTAGGTAGATAACAACACACAAACACGACGAAATTATGAAAGTAAACTATAACACTCAATTTGCGCTATAGAGCTGGCAGACTGGCGAGAAATCCAAACAAGTTCGGACTAGTCGTTTGATCGGCCGTCAACGGGCCATCGGATGATGGCGGTTATAGTAGTGTACGCACTCCCTTTGTTTAACATAAGTTTGATTCGTTCGGCCGATAACTGTTTAGGAGTACGCGTGCCTTTAGTCAGTTATTATGTATTTAAAACAGCCATTGGAAGCTTACACATTTCTTCATTTTCCTTTTCTGGAAAGCCTAAACGATGACTACATGTCTTTAATGAAGAGAGAATTTTTATTAAGAACAAAAAAAACAGTGATCGGTGTTGACTCTAAGGCGACTTTTAATGAAACATCAGAATAAAAATCCACATTATGGTCGTTGAACCATGAATTACGGCCTTTTTCGTTTATAATTTCAAGGATATTAATTTTCACTAATCGTGAATTCAATTAAATTCAGAAAGTTTGAGAAAATTCAAAATTTCCTCGATCTAAGAAATTTTCTATCATAAAGAAAACAAAAACGCTTATAAAAAACTTGCAATCACTTCCAATGTCTAAACAAGAAATACTAAATATCCCCATTGAATAATTATAATATTTAATTTTTATACTCTTTACTATTAATATTCCCTATAGATAACTCCATTTAATATGGGCATTACATATTTAGAATGCAATAAAAAAATTAAAACCATTGTTGAAAAATTATTGCTATGATATGTGTGTTTAAATGAAATAGAATACTTGACTTGATTGAACCATAGGAATTCACTGATTGCAGAGGCAGTTCGGGATCACTGCTACTGCGTTCAGTGAAGCGAACTATCCAGTGAATAAAAATTAACAAATGACTATCTGAGAAGATGATGATCCTATATAAAAAAAGAAAAAAGAGAACAATTGACATTGCGGACGACCAAAGCACATTCTATCCGTAGGGATTCACTGATTGCAGAGGCAGTTCGGGATCACTGCAACTGCATTCAGTGAAGCGAACTATCCAATGAATAAAAATTAACAAATGACTATCAGAATAGATGATGATCCTATATAAAAAAAAAGAAAAGAAAAAGGAGAACTGTGGAACAACTGACATTCCGGAGAACCAAAGCACATTCTATCCATAGGGATTCACTGATTGCAGAGGCAGTTCGGGATCGCTGCAACTGCATTCAGTGAAGCAAACTATCCATTATAAAAAATTAAGAAAAACTATCAGAGAACAGGGGCTGAAGGACTAGTGGTTTCATAGGGCTACACTGATTGCATTAGCACGCAGACATTCGTGCTACTGGATTCAGTTTGGCGAACCATCCACTATAAAAAATGGGTAACGAAACCACAGGCAGAACCTCATGGGTGGTTTGGAATCCTGCCTATCTCACAGGTAAGTATTTTCTTCTTCTTTTACTTCCTCCAAGTTCCTTTCTGCTTCGATATTTTCTACCCCAGGATCTGCATTTTTCTCTGTCCCTCCCCATGTCGTCCCCTGGATTCCTCACAATAACTAATCGATACACTTGCTATTTAGTTTTGATTAAATTTATTTTTTACATTCATTACTACTTTTAACGTCTATATAATTACTTTTCCTACACTTAAATTAATATTTACACACACAAAAAAAAATGATACTTGTTGTGCTTTTCTTGTTATTCTCCTGCTCTTTAAACAGAAGCTACTTTGGATGGAAGCCTTCCAAGGACATTTATGGTTTCTTTCATTCTCTGGCATCTCCAGTTTTTCCCAACTTTTGATTAATACATCAGCTAATGTTTAAAATTCCTGTTTTTTAGGTGAGCTGGGTGGATAATAAGGGCTATCGTCGCTAAATTAACCACAAATCAGGGTTTTCCCCTTTATTTACCGTCTTCTATTCTCAAAGAAGTTAGGATCATTCCAAAAAGTTTAAGAGGGTACTGCAATACTGTTAAATATGTAACTTTCGGATTTCAACGCGTCATGAGTCCATCTTCAGCCATTGGTCTGCCTGTATATCACATCATTAACTTTTGAAAATGGACTGATATTATTCAATACACTTCTCTTGAAGCATGTGTATAATTAAACAGTGCACCCTTAGCAAAATTGCCAAAATATTCCTTTTTTTTATCGTACTCAACTGTTCTCATAAACACTTGTACAAGGCACAATGGATTTATTGAGTCTTCTACTGAATGTTCAAAAGTTTTTTTTTTCTTAATGTTATCAATGCCAAACCTACTCTTAAGGTAGGCGCAAACGAAAACTGGTTTCGTAAGCTGACTGTGGACAGAACTACTCGGATGTGCATGTGCTCACACGGTTGCCAACATTGGACATTGTCGAACTTCTGTAGTTGATTGTACGGCTTAATGTTTTGATGGGGGGTGAAGGGTAGCTACAAAGCACCCAGGGAGATAGGCATCTCTCAGTCCGATTGGTCTTGGCTTCTGAGAAATTTTTATTAGTACCAGAACCCATGCGAGGTGAAGAGCCTCGTCCTGCACGTGGTACCCCTGCACAGTGGGGAGTTCCTCCTCACTGACGAAACCCATCGGAACTAGACTGGGAAGTCGATAAACATCCCCCAATCCAGGCGGAACTGCATAGGCTATTGGATGAATGGCTGAGGGTGATTCAGTCCTACTATGCGAACTCCGGACACCTGGGCGACCTCCGGTTTCAATAAATGCCTTCCTATAGTAACAAGGCTCTGCTATAGGTGACCTTTTATTACCTTTGCTACTCGTGGGAACAAAATGAACCCAAATTATACAAATTTTAAAATAAATGAGGACTCCATGGAGTCAAATACGACTGACTCGTCAGTAATTAGCCAATCGGTCTCTGAACTGATGGCTAACCTAGAACAAGAGGTCTCAGACCTCGCAGAGGAAAGGGAACCACCTGCACAGCAGCTGGCAACCACCTCTGAGATCAATATAAACAAACTTCCAGACGAAGTCTGGAAGAACATGACGCATAGCCAGAGGAAGAACTTTCTACGGCAAAAGAAAAAGGCGACTCCCACCGAAACTCAACCCTCAACATCCAAGGATGAGAGGAAGAGAGGTAGGGAGAAGCAGGAGACTCCTTCACCTTGCAAAACGGTGAAGAAACCAAAAATGGACTATAGTGGAGCAGCTGCAAGCATCAAGGTTGCAGTTGCCCATACAGATTATCCTCATCAGAAACTGAAGGATGAAGATTTTCAGGGCCTTATGCTCAAGCTCCTGAAAAGAATGAGGGAGAGGAAGGTTGAACAAACCCCCGTCGGCTTCAACGGCTACTCCCTGAGAGACGGAGCACTCGTGGTGAACTGCAAGGACGAGTCCACCAGGGAGTGGTTCGTTAGTAATATTGCGGAGCTCTCCCCATGGGAGGGAGCACCGCTGAAAACCTGCGACCCCAAAGAACTTGAGGGTTTCAGGAAGATAGGCACCTTCATACCAAACCCAGTGGAAGGTATTAAGGAATGCCTACAGAATCTGCAGGTACAGAATACGGGTCTGCAGACTGAAAGATGGAAGATTCTTGGTAACAAGACCCATAAACATGGGATGTACTTTGTGGCATCCATTCCCGAATCTGTGGCCAAAGCCATTGAGGAGAAGAATGGAAGAATCTACCACGGGTTCCACAACCTTCAGGTAAAATTCTTTCCAGGAAAAGACGCACCCACACCGGAAACAGCTGTGGACGATATGAAGACTGGTGAAGAGGTGGGAAAAACAACGGGTGGTGAGGGTGCGGCTGTCTCGGCGGCTGGCGTCACCGTGCCCGGATCCACTTCGGGCCAAAGTGTATCTGTCACTGCCAAGCTTGGTACCAGGCGGCAACGAACGGAGCACGGAGGCAGGAGGGATTACGGGGTGGGGCGTCAGGCCGTCGGCGCGGCCGGGCCCGTATGCCGCAAACCGTCCCCGGGCAGTGGAAAGGAGGAAACTCCACCACATCCCGGGGGTGATCCCCCCTCATCACTATGATCAAGCTGCTGCAGATAAATCTCCATCACTGCAGGGCAGCCAGTGGAACTCTGCAGCAATATGTGGTAAGTCATGGCATTGATATTATATTTATACAAGAGCCGTGGATTAACAAAAATAGCAGGATTGCAGGACTGGGCCTGAAGGGATATAGACTTATCCAAGCAAACTGCCCAAGGCCCAGAGCCTGCATCCTTGCAAAAATAGAATTAAATTGTTTTCCAATGTGGTCATTATGTTCCAGAGATTCTGTGGCAGTAATGATCAATTTAGGGGGCCAGGAAGTCATCCTGGCCTCATTGTATCTCCCATTTGAGGAACAAGTCCCAACGACCTGCCTTGAGAGTATAGTTGACTATCTCAAAAGACAGGAAACGATGGGAATTATTGGGGCGGACGCCAATGCCCATCATAACATCTGGGGCAGCAGTAACACCAACCGTAGAGGTGAGTCCCTTTTGGAATATTTGCTAGTTAATAATCTAGATATAGTTAACAAAGGTAACACACCAACCTTTGAAATTTCTAACAGACAGGAGGTCATAGACCTCACTCTGAGCTTTAAATCAACTAGAATGATAAATATTACAAACTGGCATGTCTCTAAAGACTTTTCCAGTTCTGATCATAAATATATCAGGTGGGAGCTTGAGGCTACAATCTCAAAGCCTGAAACCTATAGAAATCCCAGAAATACAAATTGGGAAGGCTTTAGGACAAATCTTAAAGACTTAATTAAAGAATGTCCCCGTTTGGCTTCTAATACCTACCAGCTGGAGTTCTTAAATGGACTACTGACTAAGGCACTTATCACTGCATTCAAGGATAACTGTAGAACAACCACTAAAGGGTCAAACTGCAATGTACCCTGGTGGAATATGCAGTTAGAGAAGTCAAGATCTAGAACCAGAATACTTTTCAATAAAGCAAAAAGGACTGGTGAATGGATCGAATACAGACACGCTCTAACTGAATATCATAACCTCATTAGGAAAGCCAAACGGAACTCATGGAGACAGTTCTGTGAAGAAATTAATAATACGAATACATGCGCTCGCATGAATAAAATACTTTCTAAGAGCAACTACTGTAATACAGTGGGCTCCTTAAAGAAACCAAATGGAGATCCCATGAACATTACAGAATCTATAACTGCTATGCTGGAATCGCACTTCCCGGGGAGCAAGCTCACAACCTCGGATACGAAGGTTTACCTCCCTGAGGATAGGTGCAAACCGGACTGGACATCAGTCCGTGAAATCTTCAATACCAGCGCCATAAAATGGGCAGTTAGAAACCTCAAGCCGTACAAAACACCAGGCTTTGACGGAATTTATCCTGCCATGCTAAAAGAGGGTCTTGAAATCATCTTAGGCAGGCTCTCCACTCTATTCCAGGGCTGTTTGGCCTTTAATTATATCCCAACAGCTTGGAGAGAAGTTAGGGTCACATTTATTCCCAAACCAGGGAAAGAAACATATGATGAACCCAAATCATATCGCCCCATTTGTCTTTCCTCATTCTTGCTGAAGACAATGGAGAAAATTCTTGATAGATATATCAGGGACAAACATCTCAGTGATGGATTAGTAATGTTGCATCAACATGCATACAGAGAGGGAAAATCTTGCGACACTGCGCTGCATGCAGTGGTGGACCAGATAGAAGATGCTCTGCAGTGGAAACAAATCGCGCTCGGAGCATTTCTAGATATAGAGGGAGCATTTGACAATACCCCTACTCATATATTAACTAATGCCCTACTAAGGCACGGCACTAGACCAAACATTGCTAATTGGGTCATTGCCATGCTAAAGAATAGGGTCATTCAAGCCAATATGGGCAATTATCACCTAAAGGTTAAAGCAGCCGCAGGCTGCCCCCAAGGAGGTGTCCTTTCCCCACTCCTATGGAACCTGGTAGTGGACGAACTACTACACCTCCTAAATGAGGCGGGTTTCCAAGCGATAGGCTATGCAGATGACATAGCAATTATAATCAAGGGCTTTGACCAACAAACTATTTCAGAGTTGATGACAATGGCACTAAGAATGGTGGTGAGATGGTGCATGAGAGTAGGATTGAACATCAATCCTAATAAAACGGTAATTGTACCTTTTACAAACAAAAGGATATTGAGGGAACTCAACCCCCCTAGGATGAAAGGGATGAGTATTCCATTCAGCAAGAAGGTTAAATACCTCGGTGTTATTATGGACAGTAAATTAAACTGGAATGAACATATCGACTATGTTACCAAGAAAGCCACAAGAATTCTGTGGACTTGTAAGAGCCTATGTGGCAACAAGTGGGGAATTAGCCCCAAGATGGCCCGTTGGATGTACACAGCAATAGTTAGACCTGTGCTAACCTATGGCTCAATAGCCTGGTGGCACAAAGCTGGTATCCAACAAAATAGATCAAGGTTGGAGAAGGTGCAGCGGCTTGGGTGCATTATGATCACTGCGGCCATGAGAACCACCCCTACCGCTTCACTGGAAACTATACTTGATTTAACTCCTCTTGACATTCTAATTGAATCAGAGGCATTGAAGACAGCCTACAGGCTAGTAAAAATAGGAGGGGTCAAAAAACCCACCAACGATTTTGGACACAGAAGTGTCTTTGATATAATCGAGCAAAATGCAGATCTAAAAAAGCATTCTGATTCAATGCTGAATAAGTATAACTTTGAAAAAAGATTTCACGTCAATATACAGGCGATTTGCAAAAGCAAGAATGATTGCTTTAATCCACCCAATGGTCTAAATGTGTATACGGATGGATCCAAAGGGGAGTTTGGTGCCGGCTCGGGATTCTGGTTTAGGGGTTGTCAGGGCATGGGTCATTACTTAGCTCTGGGCACGACACCCACTGTATTCCAAGCGGAAATATGGGCAATACTTGCAGGTGCCTTCGCTATGAAGGACCACAAGAATAAGGTAATTAACTTTCTCACTGACAGTCAGGCAGCATGCAATGCATTACAAAATGCAGTAACAAACTCCAGACTAGTGGAGGAATGCTGTCTAAGACTAGATGAACTAGCTGTACATAACAGAGTTAACATATTTTGGATCCCTGGGCACAGTAATATTCCAGGAAATGAAAGGGCCGACAAATTGGCGAAGAAAGGAGCAGTTACTGCTCCTATTGGACCTGAACCATGGTGCGGGGTCCCCCTTCCCCTGGCTAAGGATACAATTAATAAACTAGCCAAGAGGAAGATAAAAACACGTTGGGATAGAGCCAAGATAAGGCATACAAAACTTTTCATAAAGGATCCCAACGATAATCTTTCTGATAAAATCAAGAAAGAAGCTGCTCACTCGTCGAGAACCGACCTCAAAAGTATGGTTGAAACCATCACTGGGCACTGTAAACTCAGGAAACACATGCATCTCCTAGGCATTGAACAAGAACCTAGGTGCAGATGGTGCAAAGAGGAGGACGAAACCCCTTGGCACATCCTCTTTGAATGTATAGCACTAAGTCGAAAGAGGACATTTGACCTTGGCCCTGGTGGATACAAGGAACTTCAAGAACTGAGGTTTAAAGACTATTTAAAATTTCTCAGAAGTCTAGACCTATGTTAGGGATTTTTAGGACTCAAGCACAATGGGCCTCTTTAGGCCGAAGTGCATAGTAATAAGGGTCATACTTAAATAATAATAATGTTTTGATGTCTGCAACCACTGTACCCATTTCCGATGCAACTTCAGCCCATAACCGTTCTGCAACATCCCGATTATTGTTATTTTTTAAATGTTTATCCCACAGGGTTGGTCTATTATAAACAGAACTAATTAATTTTTCAATATCCTAAGTCGTTTAGGTAGATAACAACACACAAACACGACGAAATTATGAAAGTAAACTATAACACTCAATTTGCGCTATAGAGCTGGCAGACTGGCGAGAAATCCAAACAAGTTCGGACTAGTCGTTTGATCGGCCGTCAACGGGCCATCGGATGATGGCGGTTATAGTAGTGTACGCACTCCCTTTGTTTAACATAAGTTTGATTCGTTCGGCCGATAACTGTTTAGGAGTACGCGTGCCTTTAGTCAGTTATTATGTATTTAAAACAGCCATTGGAAGCTTACACATTTCTTCATTTTCCTTTTCTGGAAAGCCTAAACGATGACTACATGTCTTTAATGAAGAGAGAATTTTTATTAAGAACAAAAAAAACAGTGATCGGTGTTGACTCTAAGGCGACTTTTAATGAAACATCAGAATAAAAATCCACATTATGGTCGTTGAACCATGAATTACGGCCTTTTTCGTTTATAATTTCAAGGATATTAATTTTCACTAATCGTGAATTCAATTCAATTCAGAAAGTTTGAGAAAATTCAAAATTTCCTCGATCTAAGAAATTTTCTATCATAAAGAAAACAAAAACGCTTATAAAAATCTTGCAATCACTTCCAATGTCTAAACAAGAAATACTAAATATCCCCATTGAATAATTATAATATTTAATTTCTATACTCTTTACTATTAATATTCCCTATAGATAACTCCATTTAATATGGGCATTACATATTTAGAATGCAATAAAAAAATTAAAACCATTGTTGAAAAATTATTGCTATGATATGTGTGTTTAAATGAAATAGAATACTTGACTTGATTGAACCATAGGAATTCACTGATTGCAGAGGCAGTTCGGGATCACTGCTACTGCATTCAGTGAAGCGAACTATCCATTGAATAAAAATTAACAAATGACTATCTGAGAAGATGATGATCCTATATAAAAAAAGAAAAAGGAGAACAATTGACATTGCGGACGACCAAAGCACATTCTATCCGTAGGGATTCACTGATTGCAGAGGCAGTTCGGGATCACTGCAACTGCATTCAGTGAAGCGAACTATCCAATGAATAAAAATTAACAAATGACTATCAGAATAGATGATGATCCTATATAAAAAAAAGAAAAGAAAAAGGAGAACTGTGGAACAACTGACATTCCGGAGAACCAAAGCACATTCTATCCATAGGGATTCACTGATTGCAGAGGCAGTTCGGGATCGCTGCAACTGCATTCAGTGAAGCAAACTATCCATTATAAAAAATTAAGAAAAACCATCAGAGAACAGGGGCTGAAGGACTAGTGGTTTCATAGGGCTACACTGATTGCATTAGCACGCAGACATTCGTGCTACTGGATTCAGTTTGGCGAACCATCCACTATAAAAAATGGGTAACGAAACCACAGGCAGAACCTCATGGGTGGTTTGGAATCCTGCCTATCTCACAGGTAAGTATTTTCTTCTTCTTTTACTTCCTCCAAGTTCCTTTCTGCTTCGATATTTTCTACCCCAGGATCTGCATTTTTCTCTGTCCCTCCCCATGTCGTCCCCTGGATTCCTCACAATAACTAATCGATACACTTGCTATTTAGTTTTGATTAAATTTATTTTTTACATTCATTACTACTTTTAACGTCTATATAATTACTTTTCCTACACTTAAATTAATATTTACACACACAAAAAAAAATGATACTTGTTGTGCTTTTCTTGTTATTCTCCTGCTCTTTAAACAGAAGCTACTTTGGATGGAAGCCTTCCAAGGACATTTATGGTTTCTTTCATTCTCTGGCATCTCCAGTTTTTCCCAACTTTTGATTAATACATCAACTAATGTTTAAAATTCCTATTTTTTAGGTGAGCTGGGTGGATAATAAGGGCTATCGTCGCTAAATTAACCACAAATCAGGGTTTTCCCCTTTATTTACCGTCTTCTATTCTCAAAGAAGTTAGGATCATTCCAAAAAGTTTAAGAGGGTACTGCAATACTGTTAAATATGTAACTTTCGGATTTCAACGCGTCATGAGTCCATCTTCAGCCATTGGTCTGCCTGTATATCACATCATTAACTTTTGAAAATGGACTGATATTATTCAATACACTTCTCTTGAAGCATGTGTATAATTAAACAGTGCACCCTTAGCAAAATTGCCAAAATATTCCTTTTTTTTTATCGTACTCAACTGTTCTCATAAACACTTGTACAAGGAACAATGGATTTATTGAGTCTTCTACTGAATGTTCAAAAGTTTTTTTTTTCTTAATGTTATCAATGCCAAACCTACTCTTAAGGTAGGCGCAAACGAAAACTGGTTTCGTAAGCTGACTGTGGACAGAACTACTCGGATGTGCATGTGCCCACACGGTTGCCAACATTGGACATTGTCGAACTTCTGTAGTTGATTGTACGGCTTAATGTTTTGATGTTTGCAACCACTGTACCCATTCCCGATGCAACTTCAGCCCATAACCGTTCTGCAACATCCCGAATATTGTTATTTTTTAAATGTTTATCCCACAGGGTTGGTCTATTATAAACAGAACTAATTAATTTTTCAATATCCTAAGTCGTTTAGGTAGATAACAACACACAAACACGACGAAATTATGAAAGTAAACTATAACACTCAATTTGCGCTATAGAGCTGGCAGACTGGCGAGAAATCCAAACAAGTTCGGACTAGTCGTTTGATCGGCCGTCAACGGGCCATCGGATGATGGCGGTTATAGTAGTGTACGCACTCCCTTTGTTTAACATAAGTTTGATTCGTTCGGCCGATAACTGTTAAGGAGTACGCGTGCCTTTAGTCAGTTATTATGTATTTAAAACAGCCATTGGAAGCTTACACATTTCTTCATTTTCCTTTTCTGGAAAGCCTAAACGATGACTACATGTCTTTAATGAAGAGAGAATTTTTATTAAGAACAAAAAAAACAGTGATCGGTGTTGACTCTAAGGCGACTTTTAATGAAACATCAGAATAAAAATCCACATTATGGTCGTTGAACCATGAATTACGGCCTTTTTCGTTTATAATTTCAAGGATATTAATTTTCACTAATCGTGAATTCAATTCAATTCAGAAAGTTTGAGAAAATTCAAAATTTCCTCGATCTAAGAAATTTTCTATCATAAAGAAAACAAAAACGCTTATAAAAATCTTGCAATCACTTCCAATGTCTAAACAAGAAATACTAAATATCCCCATTGAATAATTATAATATTTAATTTTTATACTCTTTACTATTAATATTCCCTGTAGATAACTCCATTTAATATGGGCATTACATATTTAGAATGCAATAAAAAAATTAAAACCATTGTTGAAAAATTATTGCTATGATATGTGTGTTTAAATGAAATAGAATACTTGACTTGATTGAACCATAGGAATTCACTGATTGCAGAGGCAGTTCGGGATCACTGCTACTGCATTCAGTGAAGCGAACTATCCATTGAATAAAAATTAACAAATGACTATCTGAGAAGATGATGATCCTATATAAAAAAAGAAAAAGGAGAACAATTGACATTGCGGACGACCAAAGAACATTCTATCCGTAGGGATTCACTGATTGCAGAGGCAGTTCGGGATCACTGCAACTGCATTCAGTGAAGCGAACTATCCAATGAATAAAAAGTAACAAATGACTATCAGAATAGATGATGATCCTATATAAAAAAAAGAAAAGAAAAAGGAGAACTGTGGAACAACTGACATTCCGGAGAACCAAAGCACATTCTATCCATAGGGATTCACTGATTGCAGAGGCAGTTCGGGATCGCTGCAACTGCATTCAGTGAAGCAAACTATCCATTATAAAAAATTAAGAAAAACTATCAGAGAACAGGGGCTGAAGGACTAGTAGTTTCATAGGGCTACACTGATTGCATTAGCACGCAGACATTCGTGCTACTGGATTCAGTTTGGCGAACCATCCACTATAAAAAATGGGTAACGAAACCACAGGCAGAACCTCATGGGTGGTTTGGAATCCTGCCTATCTCACAGGTAAGTATTTTCTTCTTCTTTTACTTCCTCCAAGTTCCTTTCTGCTTCGATATTTTCTACCCCAGGATCTGCATTTTTCTCTGTCCCTCCCCATGTCGTCCCCTGGATTCCTCACAATAACTAATCGATACACTTGCTATTTAGTTTTGATTAAATTTATTTTTTACATTCATTACTACTTTTAACGTCTATATAATTACTTTTCCTACACTTAAATTAATATTTACACACACAAAAAAAAAATGATACTTGTTGTGCTTTTCTTGTTATTCTCCTGCTCTTTAAACAGAAGCTACTTTGGATGGAAGCCTTCCAAGGACATTTATGGTTTCTTTCATTCTCTGGCATCTCCAGTTTTTCCCAACTTTTGATTAATACATCAACTAATGTTTAAAATTCCTATTTTTTAGGTGAGCTGGGTGGATAATAAGGGCTATCGTCGCTAAATTAACCACAAATCAGGGTTTTCCCCTTTATTTACCGTCTTCTATTCTCAAAGAAGTTAGGATCATTCCAAAAAGTTTAAGAGGGTACTGCAATACTGTTAAATATGTAACTTTCGGATTTCAACGCGTCATGAGTCCATCTTCAGCCATTGGTCTGCCTGTATATCACATCATTAACTTTTGAAAATGGACTGATATTATTCAATACACTTCTCTTGAAGCATGTGTATAATTAAACAGTGCACCCTTAGCAAAATTGCCAAAATATTCCTTTTTTTTATCGTACTCAACTGTTCTCATAAACACTTGTACAAGGAACAATGGATTTATTGAGTCTTCTACTGAATGTTCAAAAGTTTTTTTTTTCTTAATGTTATCAATGCCAAACCTACTCTTAAGGTAGGCGCAAACGAAAACTGGTTTCGTAAGCTGACTGTGGACAGAACTACTCGGATGTGCATGTGCTCACACGGTTGCCAACATTGGACATTGTCGAACTTCTGTAGTTGATTGTACGGCTTAATGTTTTGATGTCTGCAACCACTGTACCCATTCCCGATGCAACTTCAGCCCATAACCGTTCTGCAACATCCCGAATATTGTTATTTTTTATATGTTTATCCCACAGGGTTGGTCTATTATAAACAGAACTAATTAATTTTTCAATATCCTAAGTCGTTTAGGTAGATAACAACACACAAACACGACGAAATTATGAAAGTAAACTATAACACTCAATTTGCGCTATAGAGCTGGCAGACTGGCGAGAAATCCAAACAAGTTCGGACTAGTCGTTTGATCGGCCTCAACGGGCCATCGGATGATGGCGGTTATAGTAGTGTACGCACTCCCTTTGTTTAACATAAGTTTGATTCGTTCGGCCGATAACTGTTAAGGAGTACGCGTGCCTTTAGTCAGTTATTATGTATTTAAAACAGCCATTGGAAGCTTACACATTTCTTCATTTTCCTTTTCTGGAAAGCCTAAACGATGACTACATGTCTTTAATGAAGAGAGAATTTTTATTAAGAACAAAAAAAACAGTGATCGGTGTTGACTCTAAGGCGTCTTTTAATGAAACATCAGAATAAAAATCCACATTATGGTCGTTGAACCATGAATTACGGCCTTTTTCGTTTATAATTTCAAGGATATTAATTTTCACTAATCGTGAATTCAATTCAATTCAGAAAGTTTGAGAAAATTCAAAATTTCCTCGATCTAAGAAATTTTCTATCATAAAGAAAACAAAAACGCTTATAAAAAACTTGCAATCACTTCCAATGTCTAAACAAGAAATACTAAATATCCCTATTGAATAATTATAATATTTAATTTCTATACTCTTTACTATTAATATTCCCTATAGATAACTCCATTTAATATGGGCATTACATATTTAGAATGCAATAAAAAAATTAAAACCATTGTTGAAAAATTATTGCTATGATATGTGTGTTTAAATGAAATAGAATACTTGACTTGATTGAACCATAGGAATTCACTGATTGCAGAGGCAGTTCGGGATCACTGCTACTGCATTCAGTGAAGCGAACTATCCATTGAATAAAAATTAACAAATGACTATCTGAGAAGATGATGATCCTTTATAAAAAAAGAAAAAGGAGAACAATTGACATTGCGGACGACCAAAGAACATTCTATCCGTAGGGATTCACTGATTGCAGAGGCAGTTCGGGATCACTGCAACTGCATTCAGTGAAGCGAACTATCCAATGAATAAAAATTAACAAATGACTATCAGAATAGATGATGATCCTATATAAAAAAAAGAAAAGAAAAAGGAGAACTGTGGAACAACTGACATTCCGGAGAACCAAAGCACATTCTATCCATAGGGATTCACTGATTGCAGAGGCAGTTCGGGATCACTGCAACTGCATTCAGTGAAGCAAACTATCTATTATAAAAAAATAAGAAAAACTATCAGAGAACAGGGGCTGAAGGACTAGTGGTTTCATAGGGCTACACTGATTGCATTAGCACGCAGACATTCGTGCTACTGGATTCAGTTTGGCGAACTATCCACTATAAAAAATGGGTAACGAAACCACAGGCAGAACCTCATGGGTGGTTTGGAATCCTGCCTATCTCACAGGTAAGTATTTTCTTCTTCTTTTACTTCCTCCAAGTTCCTTTCTGCTTCGATATTTTCTACCCCAGGATCTGCATTTTTCTCTGTCCCTCCCCATGTCGTCCCCTGGATTCCTCACAATAACTAATCGATACACTTGCTATTTAGTTTTGATTAAATTTATTTTTTACATTCATTACTACTTTTAACGTCTATATAATTACTTTTCCTACACTTAAATTAATATTTACACACACAAAAAAAAATGATACTTGTTGTGCTTTTCTTGTTATTCTCCTGCTCTTTAAACAGAAGCTACTTTGGATGGAAGCCTTCCAAGGACATTTATGGTTTCTTTCATTCTCTGGCATCTCCAGTTTTTCCCAACTCTTGATTAATACATCAACTAATGTTTAAAATTCCTATTTTTTAGGTGAGCTGGGTGGATAATAAGGGCTATCGTCGCTAAATTAACCACAAATCAGGGTTTTCCCCTTTATTTACCGTCTTCTATTCTCAAAGAAGTTAGGATCATTCCAAAAAGTTTAAGAGGGTACTGCAATACTGTTAAATATGTAACTTTCGGATTTCAACGCGTCATGAGTCCATCTTCAGCCATTGGTCTGCCTGTATATCACATCATTAACTTTTGAAAATGGACTGATATTATTCAATACACTTCTCTTGAAGCATGTGTATAATTAAACAGTGCACCCTTAGCAAAATTGCCAAAATATTCCTTTTTTTTATCGTACTCAACTGTTCTCATAAACACTTGTACAAGGAACAATGGATTTATTGAGTCTTCTACTGAATGTTCAAAAGTTTTTTTTTTCTTAATGTTATCAATGCCAAACCTACTCTTAAGGTAGGCGCAAACGAAAACTGGTTTCGTAAGCTGACTGTGGACAGAACTACTCGGATGTGCATGTGCTCACACGGTTGCCAACATTGGACATTGTCGAACTTCTGTAGTTGATTGTACGGCTTAATGTTTTGATGTCTGCAACCACTGTACCCATTCCCGATGCAACTTCAGCCCATAACCGTTCTGCAACATCCCGAATATTGTTATTTTTTATATGTTTATCCCACAGGGTTGGTCTATTATAAACAGAACTAATTAATTTTTCAATATCCTAAGTCGTTTAGGTAGATAACAACACACAAACACGACGAAATTATGAAAGTAAACTATAACACTCAATTTGCGCTATAGAGCTGGCAGACTGGCGAGAAATCCAAACAAGTTCGGACTAGTCGTTTGATCGGCCGTCAACGGGCCATCGGATGATGGCGGTTATAGTAGTGTACGCACTCCCTTTGTTTAACATAAGTTTGATTCGTTCGGCCGATAACTGTTAAGGAGTACGCGTGCCTTTAGTCAGTTATTATGTATTTAAAACAGCCATTGGAAGCTTACACATTTCTTCATTTTCCTTTTCTGGAAAGCCTAAACGATGACTACATGTCTTTAATGAAGAGAGAATTTTTATTAAGAACAAAAAAAACAGTGATCGGTGTTGACTCTAAGGCGACTTTTAATGAAACATCAGAATAAAAATCCACATTATGGTCGTTGAACCATGAATTACGGCCTTTTTCGTTTATAATTTCAAGGATATTAATTTTCACTAATCGTGAATTCAATTCAATTCAGAAAGTTTGAGAAAATTCAAAATTTCCTCGATCTAAGAAATTTTCTATCATAAAGAAAACAAAAACGCTTATAAAAAACTTGCAATCACTTCCAATGTCTAAACAAGAAATACTAAATATCCCTATTGAATAATTATAATATTTAATTTCTATACTCTTTACTATTAATATTCCCTATAGATAACTCCATTTAATATGGGCATTACATATTTAGAATGCAATAAAAAAATTAAAACCATTGTTGAAAAATTATTGCTATGATATGTGTGTTTAAATGAAATAGAATACTTGACTTGATTGAACCATAGGAATTCACTGATTGCAGAGGCAGTTCGGGATCACTGCTACTGCATTCAGTGAAGCGAACTATCCATTGAATAAAAATTAACAAATGACTATCTGAGAAGATGATGATCCTTTATAAAAAAAGAAAAAGGAGAACAATTGACATTGCGGACGACCAAAGAACATTCTATCCGTAGGGATTCACTGATTGCAGAGGCAGTTCGGGATCACTGCAACTGCATTCAGTGAAGCGAACTATCCAATGAATAAAAATTAACAAATGACTATCAGAATAGATGATGATCCTATATAAAAAAAAGAAAAGAAAAAGGAGAACTGTGGAACAACTGACATTCCGGAGAACCAAAGCACATTCTATCCATAGGGATTCACTGATTGCAGAGGCAGTTCGGGATCGCTGCAACTGCATTCAGTGAAGCAAACTATCCATTATAAAAAATTAAGAAAAACTATCAGAGAACTGGGGCTGAAGGACTAGTGGTTTCATAGGGCTACACTGATTGCATTAGCACGCAGACATTCGTGCTACTGGATTCAGTTTGGCGAACCATCCACTATAAAAAATGGGTAACGAAACCACAGGCAGAACCTCATGGATGGTTTGGAATCCTGCCTATCTCACAGGTAAGTATTTTCTTCTTCTTTTACTTCCTCCAAGTTCCTTTCTGCTTCGATATTTTCTACCCCAGGATCTGCATTTTTCTCTGTCCCTCCCCATGTCGTCCCCTGGATTCCTCACAATAACTAATCGATACACTTGCTATTTAGTTTTGATTAAATTTATTTTTTACATTCATTACTACTTTTAACGTCTATATAATTACTTTTCCTACACTTAAATTAATATTTACACACACAAAAAAAAATGATACTTGTTGTGCTTTTCTTGTTATTCTCCTGCTCTTTAAACAGAAGCTACTTTGGATGGAAGCCTTCCAAGGACATTTATGGTTTCTTTCATTCTCTGGCATCTCCAGTTTTTCCCAACTCTTGATTAATACATCAACTAATGTTTAAAATTCCTATTTTTTAGGTGAGCTGGGTGGATAATAAGGGCTATCGTCGCTAAATTAACCACAAATCAGGGTTTTCCCCTTTATTTACCGTCTTCTATTCTCAAAGAAGTTAGGATCATTCCAAAAAGTTTAAGAGGGTACTGCAATACTGTTAAATATGTAACTTTCGGATTTCAACGCGTCATGAGTCCATCTTCAGCCATTGGTCTGCCTGTATATCACATCATTAACTTTTGAAAATGGACTGATATTATTCAATACACTTCTCTTGAAGCATGTGTATAATTAAACAGTGCACCCTTAGCAAAATTGCCAAAATATTCCTTTTTTTTATCGTACTCAACTGTTCTCATAAACACTTGTACAAGGAACAATGGATTTATTGAGTCTTCTACTGAATGTTCAAAAGTTTTTTTTTTCTTAATGTTATCAATGCCAAACCTACTCTTAAGGTAGGCGCAAACGAAAACTGGTTTCGTAAGCTGACTGTGGACAGAACTACTCGGATGTGCATGTGCTCACACGGTTGCCAACATTGGACATTGTCGAACTTCTGTAGTTGATTGTACGGCTTAATGTTTTGATGTCTGCAACCACTGTACCCATTCCCGATGCAACTTCAGCCCATAACCGTTCTGCAACATCCCGAATATTGTTATTTTTTATATGTTTATCCCACAGGGTTGGTCTATTATAAACAGAACTAATTAATTTTTCAATATCCTAAGTCGTTTAGGTAGATAACAACACACAAACACGACGAAATTATGAAAGTAAACTATAACACTCAATTTGCGCTATAGAGCTGGCAGACTGGCGAGAAATCCAAACAAGTTCGGACTAGTCGTTTGATCGGCCTCAACGGGCCATCGGATGATGGCGGTTATAGTAGTGTACGCACTCCCTTTGTTTAACATAAGTTTGATTCGTTCGGCCGATAACTGTTAAGGAGTACGCGTGCCTTTAGTCAGTTATTATGTATTTAAAACAGCCATTGGAAGCTTACACATTTCTTCATTTTCCTTTTCTGGAAAGCCTAAACGATGACTACATGTCTTTAATGAAGAGAGAATTTTTATTAAGAACAAAAAAAACAGTGATCGGTGTTGACTCTAAGGCGTCTTTTAATGAAACATCAGAATAAAAATCCACATTATGGTCGTTGAACCATGAATTACGGCCTTTTTCGTTTATAATTTCAAGGATATTAATTTTCACTAATCGTGAATTCAATTCAATTCAGAAAGTTTGAGAAAATTCAAAATTTCCTCGATCTAAGAAATTTTCTATCATAAAGAAAACAAAAACGCTTATAAAAAACTTGCAATCACTTCCAATGTCTAAACAAGAAATACTAAATATCCCTATTGAATAATTATAATATTTAATTTCTATACTCTTTACTATTAATATTCCCTATAGATAACTCCATTTAATATGGGCATTACATATTTAGAATGCAATAAAAAAATTAAAACCATTGTTGAAAAATTATTGCTATGATATGTGTGTTTAAATGAAATAGAATACTTGACTTGATTGAACCATAGGAATTCACTGATTGCAGAGGCAGTTCGGGATCACTGCTACTGCATTCAGTGAAGCGAACTATCCATTGAATAAAAATTAACAAATGACTATCTGAGAAGATGATGATCCTTTATAAAAAAAGAAAAAGGAGAACAATTGACATTGCGGACGACCAAAGAACATTCTATCCGTAGGGATTCACTGATTGCAGAGGCAGTTCGGGATCACTGCAACTGCATTCAGTGAAGCGAACTATCCAATGAATAAAAATTAACAAATGACTATCAGAATAGATGATGATCCTATATAAAAAAAAGAAAAGAAAAAGGAGAACTGTGGAACAACTGACATTCCGGAGAACCAAAGCACATTCTATCCATAGGGATTCACTGATTGCAGAGGCAGTTCGGGATCACTGCAACTGCATTCAGTGAAGCAAACTATCTATTATAAAAAAATAAGAAAAACTATCAGAGAACAGGGGCTGAAGGACTAGTGGTTTCATAGGGCTACACTGATTGCATTAGCACGCAGACATTCGTGCTACTGGATTCAGTTTGGCGAACTATCCACTATAAAAAATGGGTAACGAAACCACAGGCAGAACCTCATGGGTGGTTTGGAATCCTGCCTATCTCACAGGTAAGTATTTTCTTCTTCTTTTACTTCCTCCAAGTTCCTTTCTGCTTCGATATTTTCTACCCCAGGATCTGCATTTTTCTCTGTCCCTCCCCATGTCGTCCCCTGGATTCCTCACAATAACTAATCGATACACTTGCTATTTAGTTTTGATTAAATTTATTTTTTACATTCATTACTACTTTTAACGTCTATATAATTACTTTTCCTACACTTAAATTAATATTTACACACACAAAAAAAAATGATACTTGTTGTGCTTTTCTTGTTATTCTCCTGCTCTTTAAACAGAAGCTACTTTGGATGGAAGCCTTCCAAGGACATTTATGGTTTCTTTCATTCTCTGGCATCTCCAGTTTTTCCCAACTCTTGATTAATACATCAACTAATGTTTAAAATTCCTATTTTTTAGGTGAGCTGGGTGGATAATAAGGGCTATCGTCGCTAAATTAACCACAAATCAGGGTTTTCCCCTTTATTTACCGTCTTCTATTCTCAAAGAAGTTAGGATCATTCCAAAAAGTTTAAGAGGGTACTGCAATACTGTTAAATATGTAACTTTCGGATTTCAACGCGTCATGAGTCCATCTTCAGCCATTGGTCTGCCTGTATATCACATCATTAACTTTTGAAAATGGACTGATATTATTCAATACACTTCTCTTGAAGCATGTGTATAATTAAACAGTGCACCCTTAGCAAAATTGCCAAAATATTCCTTTTTTTTATCGTACTCAACTGTTCTCATAAACACTTGTACAAGGAACAATGGATTTATTGAGTCTTCTACTGAATGTTCAAAAGTTTTTTTTTTCTTAATGTTATCAATGCCAAACCTACTCTTAAGGTAGGCGCAAACGAAAACTGGTTTCGTAAGCTGACTGTGGACAGAACTACTCGGATGTGCATGTGCTCACACGGTTGCCAACATTGGACATTGTCGAACTTCTGTAGTTGATTGTACGGCTTAATGTTTTGATGTCTGCAACCACTGTACCCATTCCCGATGCAACTTCAGCCCATAACCGTTCTGCAACATCCCGAATATTGTTATTTTTTATATGTTTATCCCACAGGGTTGGTCTATTATAAACAGAACTAATTAATTTTTCAATATCCTAAGTCGTTTAGGTAGATAACAACACACAAACACGACGAAATTATGAAAGTAAACTATAACACTCAATTTGCGCTATAGAGCTGGCAGACTGGCGAGAAATCCAAACAAGTTCGGACTAGTCGTTTGATCGGCCGTCAACGGGCCATCGGATGATGGCGGTTATAGTAGTGTACGCACTCCCTTTGTTTAACATAAGTTTGATTCGTTCGGCCGATAACTGTTAAGGAGTACGCGTGCCTTTAGTCAGTTATTATGTATTTAAAACAGCCATTGGAAGCTTACACATTTCTTCATTTTCCTTTTCTGGAAAGCCTAAACGATGACTACATGTCTTTAATGAAGAGAGAATTTTTATTAAGAACAAAAAAAACAGTGATCGGTGTTGACTCTAAGGCGACTTTTAATGAAACATCAGAATAAAAATCCACATTATGGTCGTTGAACCATGAATTACGGCCTTTTTCGTTTATAATTTCAAGGATATTAATTTTCACTAATCGTGAATTCAATTCAATTCAGAAAGTTTGAGAAAATTCAAAATTTCCTCGATCTAAGAAATTTTCTATCATAAAGAAAACAAAAACGCTTATAAAAAACTTGCAATCACTTCCAATGTCTAAACAAGAAATACTAAATATCCCTATTGAATAATTATAATATTTAATTTCTATACTCTTTACTATTAATATTCCCTATAGATAACTCCATTTAATATGGGCATTACATATTTAGAATGCAATAAAAAAATTAAAACCATTGTTGAAAAATTATTGCTATGATATGTGTGTTTAAATGAAATAGAATACTTGACTTGATTGAACCATAGGAATTCACTGATTGCAGAGGCAGTTCGGGATCACTGCTACTGCATTCAGTGAAGCGAACTATCCATTGAATAAAAATTAACAAATGACTATCTGAGAAGATGATGATCCTTTATAAAAAAAGAAAAAGGAGAACAATTGACATTGCGGACGACCAAAGAACATTCTATCCGTAGGGATTCACTGATTGCAGAGGCAGTTCGGGATCACTGCAACTGCATTCAGTGAAGCGAACTATCCAATGAATAAAAATTAACAAATGACTATCAGAATAGATGATGATCCTATATAAAAAAAAGAAAAGAAAAAGGAGAACTGTGGAACAACTGACATTCCGGAGAACCAAAGCACATTCTATCCATAGGGATTCACTGATTGCAGAGGCAGTTCGGGATCGCTGCAACTGCATTCAGTGAAGCAAACTATCCATTATAAAAAATTAAGAAAAACTATCAGAGAACTGGGGCTGAAGGACTAGTGGTTTCATAGGGCTACACTGATTGCATTAGCACGCAGACATTCGTGCTACTGGATTCAGTTTGGCGAACCATCCACTATAAAAAATGGGTAACGAAACCACAGGCAGAACCTCATGGATGGTTTGGAATCCTGCCTATCTCACAGGTAAGTATTTTCTTCTTCTTTTACTTCCTCCAAGTTCCTTTCTGCTTCGATATTTTCTACCCCAGGATCTGCATTTTTCTCTGTCCCTCCCCATGTCGTCCCCTGGATTCCTCACAATAACTAATCGATACACTTGCTATTTAGTTTTGATTAAATTTATTTTTTACATTCATTACTACTTTTAACGTCTATATAATTACTTTTCCTACACTTAAATTAATATTTACACACACAAAAAAAAATGATACTTGTTGTGCTTTTCTTGTTATTCTCCTGCTCTTTAAACAGAAGCTACTTTGGATGGAAGCCTTCCAAGGACATTTATGGTTTCTTTCATTCTCTGGCATCTCCAGTTTTTCCCAACTCTTGATTAATACATCAACTAATGTTTAAAATTCCTATTTTTTAGGTGAGCTGGGTGGATAATAAGGGCTATCGTCGCTAAATTAACCACAAATCAGGGTTTTCCCCTTTATTTACCGTCTTCTATTCTCAAAGAAGTTAGGATCATTCCAAAAAGTTTAAGAGGGTACTGCAATACTGTTAAATATGTAACTTTCGGATTTCAACGCGTCATGAGTCCATCTTCAGCCATTGGTCTGCCTGTATATCACATCATTAACTTTTGAAAATGGACTGATATTATTCAATACACTTCTCTTGAAGCATGTGTATAATTAAACAGTGCACCCTTAGCAAAATTGCCAAAATATTCCTTTTTTTTATCGTACTCAACTGTTCTCATAAACACTTGTACAAGGAACAATGGATTTATTGAGTCTTCTACTGAATGTTCAAAAGTTTTTTTTTTCTTAATGTTATCAATGCCAAACCTACTCTTAAGGTAGGCGCAAACGAAAACTGGTTTCGTAAGCTGACTGTGGACAGAACTACTCGGATGTGCATGTGCTCACACGGTTGCCAACATTGGACATTGTCGAACTTCTGTAGTTGATTGTACGGCTTAATGTTTTGATGTCTGCAACCACTGTACCCATTCCCGATGCAACTTCAGCCCATAACCGTTCTGCAACATCCCGAATATTGTTATTTTTTATATGTTTATCCCACAGGGTTGGTCTATTATAAACAGAACTAATTAATTTTTCAATATCCTAAGTCGTTTAGGTAGATAACAACACACAAACACGACGAAATTATGAAAGTAAACTATAACACTCAATTTGCGCTATAGAGCTGGCAGACTGGCGAGAAATCCAAACAAGTTCGGACTAGTCGTTTGATCGGCCTCAACGGGCCATCGGATGATGGCGGTTATAGTAGTGTACGCACTCCCTTTGTTTAACATAAGTTTGATTCGTTCGGCCGATAACTGTTAAGGAGTACGCGTGCCTTTAGTCAGTTATTATGTATTTAAAACAGCCATTGGAAGCTTACACATTTCTTCATTTTCCTTTTCTGGAAAGCCTAAACGATGACTACATGTCTTTAATGAAGAGAGAATTTTTATTAAGAACAAAAAAAACAGTGATCGGTGTTGACTCTAAGGCGTCTTTTAATGAAACATCAGAATAAAAATCCACATTATGGTCGTTGAACCATGAATTACGGCCTTTTTCGTTTATAATTTCAAGGATATTAATTTTCACTAATCGTGAATTCAATTCAATTCAGAAAGTTTGAGAAAATTCAAAATTTCCTCGATCTAAGAAATTTTCTATCATAAAGAAAACAAAAACGCTTATAAAAAACTTGCAATCACTTCCAATGTCTAAACAAGAAATACTAAATATCCCTATTGAATAATTATAATATTTAATTTCTATACTCTTTACTATTAATATTCCCTATAGATAACTCCATTTAATATGGGCATTACATATTTAGAATGCAATAAAAAAATTAAAACCATTGTTGAAAAATTATTGCTATGATATGTGTGTTTAAATGAAATAGAATACTTGACTTGATTGAACCATAGGAATTCACTGATTGCAGAGGCAGTTCGGGATCACTGCTACTGCATTCAGTGAAGCGAACTATCCATTGAATAAAAATTAACAAATGACTATCTGAGAAGATGATGATCCTTTATAAAAAAAGAAAAAGGAGAACAATTGACATTGCGGACGACCAAAGAACATTCTATCCGTAGGGATTCACTGATTGCAGAGGCAGTTCGGGATCACTGCAACTGCATTCAGTGAAGCGAACTATCCAATGAATAAAAATTAACAAATGACTATCAGAATAGATGATGATCCTATATAAAAAAAAGAAAAGAAAAAGGAGAACTGTGGAACAACTGACATTCCGGAGAACCAAAGCACATTCTATCCATAGGGATTCACTGATTGCAGAGGCAGTTCGGGATCACTGCAACTGCATTCAGTGAAGCAAACTATCCATTATAAAAAAATAAGAAAAACTATCAGAGAACAGGGGCTGAAGGACTAGTGGTTTCATAGGGCTACACTGATTGCATTAGCACGCAGACATTCGTGCTACTGGATTCAGTTTGGCGAACTATCCACTATAAAAAATGGGTAACGAAACCACAGGCAGAACCTCATGGGTGGTTTGGAATCCTGCCTATCTCACAGGTAAGTATTTTCTTCTTCTTTTACTTCCTCCAAGTTCCTTTCTGCTTCGATATTTTCTACCCCAGGATCTGCATTTTTCTCTGTCCCTCCCCATGTCGTCCCCTGGATTCCTCACAATAACTAATCGATACACTTGCTATTTAGTTTTGATTAAATTTTTTTTTTACATTCATTACTACTTTTAACGTCTATATAATTACTTTTCCTACACTTAAATTAATATTTACACACACAAAAAAAAATGATACTTGTTGTGCTTTTCTTGTTATTCTCCTGCTCTTTAAACAGAAGCTACTTTGGATGGAAGCCTTCCAAGGACATTTATGGTTTCTTTCATTCTCTGGCATCTCCAGTTTTTCCCAACTCTTGATTAATACATCAACTAATGTTTAAAATTCCTATTTTTTAGGTGAGCTGGGTGGATAATAAGGGCTATCGTCGCTAAATTAACCACAAATCAGGGTTTTCCCCTTTATTTACCGTCTTCTATTCTCAAAGAAGTTAGGATCATTCCAAAAAGTTTAAGAGGGTACTGCAATACTGTTAAATATGTAACTTTCGGATTTCAACGCGTCATGAGTCCATCTTCAGCCATTGGTCTGCCTGTATATCACATCATTAACTTTTGAAAATGGACTGATATTATTCAATACACTTCTCTTGAAGCATGTGTATAATTAAACAGTGCACCCTTAGCAAAATTGCCAAAATATTCCTTTTTTTTATCGTACTCAACTGTTCTCATAAACACTTGTACAGGGAACAATGGATTTATTGAGTCTTCTACTGAATGTTCAAAAGTTTTTTTTTTCTTAATGTTATCAATGCCAAACCTACTCTTAAGGTAGGCGCAAACGAAAACTGGTTTCGTAAGCTGACTGTGGACAGAACTACTCGGATGTGCATGTGCTCACACGGTTGCCAACATTGGACATTGTCGAACTTCTGTAGTTGATTGTACGGCTTAATGTTTTGATGTCTGCAACCACTGTACCCATTCCCGATGCAACTTCAGCCCATAACCGTTCTGCAACATCCCGAATATTGTTATTTTTTATATGTTTATCCCACAGGGTTGGTCTATTATAAACAGAACTAATTAATTTTTCAATATCCTAAGTCGTTTAGGTAGATAACAACACACAAACACGACGAAATTATGAAAGTAAACTATAACACTCAATTTGCGCTATAGAGCTGGCAGACTGGCGAGAAATCCAAACAAGTTCGGACTAGTCGTTTGATCGGCCTCAACGGGCCATCGGATGATGGCGGTTATAGTAGTGTACGCACTCCCTTTGTTTAACATAAGTTTGATTCGTTCGGCCGATAACTGTTAAGGAGTACGCGTGCCTTTAGTCAGTTATTATGTATTTAAAACAGCCATTGGAAGCTTACACATTTCTTCATTTTCCTTTTCTGGAAAGCCTAAACGATGACTACATGTCTTTAATGAAGAGAGAATTTTTATTAAGAACAAAAAAAACAGTGATCGGTGTTGACTCTAAGGCGTCTTTTAATGAAACATCAGAATAAAAATCCACATTATGGTCGTTGAACCATGAATTACGGCCTTTTTCGTTTATAATTTCAAGGATATTAATTTTCACTAATCGTGAATTCAATTCAATTCAGAAAGTTTGAGAAAATTCAAAATTTCCTCGATCTAAGAAATTTTCTATCATAAAGAAAACAAAAACGCTTATAAAAAACTTGCAATCACTTCCAATGTCTAAACAAGAAATACTAAATATCCCTATTGAATAATTATAATATTTAATTTCTATACTCTTTACTATTAATATTCCCTATAGATAACTCCATTTAATATGGACATTACATATTTAGAATGCAATAAAAAAATTAAAACCATTGTTGAAAAATTATTGCTATGATATGTGTGTTTAAATGAAATAGAATACTTGACTTGATTGAACCATAGGAATTCACTGATTGCAGAGGCAGTTCGGGATCACTGCTACTGCATTCAGTGAAGCGAACTATCCATTGAATAAAAATTAACAAATGACTATCTGAGAAGATGATGATCCTTTATAAAAAAAGAAAAAGGAGAACAATTGACATTGCGGACGACCAAAGAACATTCTATCCGTAGGGATTCACTGATTGCAGAGGCAGTTCGGGATCACTGCAACTGCATTCAGTGAAGCGAACTATCCAATGAATAAAAATTAACAAATGACTATCAGAATAGATGATGATCCTATATAAAAAAAAGAAAAGAAAAAGGAGAACTGTGGAACAACTGACATTCCGGAGAACCAAAGCACATTCTATCCATAGGGATTCACTGATTGCAGAGGCAGTTCGGGATCACTGCAACTGCATTCAGTGAAGCAAACTATCCATTATAAAAAAATAAGAAAAACTATCAGAGAACAGGGGCTGAAGGACTAGTGGTTTCATAGGGCTACACTGATTGCATTAGCACGCAGACATTCGTGCTACTGGATTCAGTTTGGCGAACTATCCACTATAAAAAATGGGTAACGAAACCACAGGCAGAACCTCATGGGTGGTTTGGAATCCTGCCTATCTCACAGGTAAGTATTTTCTTCTTCTTTTACTTCCTCCAAGTTCCTTTCTGCTTCGATATTTTCTACCCCAGGATCTGCATTTTTCTCTGTCCCTCCCCATGTCGTCCCCTGGATTCCTCACAATAACTAATCGATACACTTGCTATTTAGTTTTGATTAAATTTTTTTTTTACATTCATTACTACTTTTAACGTCTATATAATTACTTTTCCTACACTTAAATTAATATTTACACACACAAAAAAAAATGATACTTGTTGTGCTTTTCTTGTTATTCTCCTGCTCTTTAAACAGAAGCTACTTTGGATGGAAGCCTTCCAAGGACATTTATGGTTTCTTTCATTCTCTGGCATCTCCAGTTTTTCCCAACTCTTGATTAATACATCAACTAATGTTTAAAATTCCTATTTTTTAGGTGAGCTGGGTGGATAATAAGGGCTATCGTCGCTAAATTAACCACAAATCAGGGTTTTCCCCTTTATTTACCGTCTTCTATTCTCAAAGAAGTTAGGATCATTCCAAAAAGTTTAAGAGGGTACTGCAATACTGTTAAATATGTAACTTTCGGATTTCAACGCGTCATGAGTCCATCTTCAGCCATTGGTCTGCCTGTATATCACATCATTAACTTTTGAAAATGGACTGATATTATTCAATACACTTCTCTTGAAGCATGTGTATAATTAAACAGTGCACCCTTAGCAAAATTGCCAAAATATTCCTTTTTTTTATCGTACTCAACTGTTCTCATAAACACTTGTACAGGGAACAATGGATTTATTGAGTCTTCTACTGAATGTTCAAAAGTTTTTTTTTTCTTAATGTTATCAATGCCAAACCTACTCTTAAGGTAGGCGCAAACGAAAACTGGTTTCGTAAGCTGACTGTGGACAGAACTACTCGGATGTGCATGTGCTCACACGGTTGCCAACATTGGACATTGTCGAACTTCTGTAGTTGATTGTACGGCTTAATGTTTTGATGTCTGCAACCACTGTACCCATTCCCGATGCAACTTCAGCCCATAACCGTTCTGCAACATCCCGAATATTGTTATTTTTTATATGTTTATCCCACAGGGTTGGTCTATTATAAACAGAACTAATTAATTTTTCAATATCCTAAGTCGTTTAGGTAGATAACAACACACAAACACGACGAAATTATGAAAGTAAACTATAACACTCAATTTGCGCTATAGAGCTGGCAGACTGGCGAGAAATCCAAACAAGTTCGGACTAGTCGTTTGATCGGCCGTCAACGGGCCATCGGATGATGGCGGTTATAGTAGTGTACGCACTCCCTTTGTTTAACATAAGTTTGATTCGTTCGGCCGATAACTGTTAAGGAGTACGCGTGCCTTTAGTCAGTTATTATGTATTTAAAACAGCCATTGGAAGCTTACACATTTCTTCATTTTCCTTTTCTGGAAAGCCTAAACGATGACTACATGTCTTTAATGAAGAGAGAATTTTTATTAAGAACAAAAAAAACAGTGATCGGTGTTGACTCTAAGGCGACTTTTAATGAAACATCAGAATAAAAATCCACATTATGGTCGTTGAACCATGAATTACGGCCTTTTTCGTTTATAATTTCAAGGATATTAATTTTCACTAATCGTGAATTCAATTCAATTCAGAAAGTTTGAGAAAATTCAAAATTTCCTCGATCTAAGAAATTTTCTATCATAAAGAAAACAAAAACGCTTATAAAAAACTTGCAATCACTTCCAATGTCTAAACAAGAAATACTAAATATCCCTATTGAATAATTATAATATTTAATTTCTATACTCTTTACTATTAATATTCCCTATAGATAACTCCATTTAATATGGGCATTACATATTTAGAATGCAATAAAAAAATTAAAACCATTGTTGAAAAATTATTGCTATGATATGTGTGTTTAAATGAAATAGAATACTTGACTTGATTGAACCATAGGAATTCACTGATTGCAGAGGCAGTTCGGGATCACTGCTACTGCATTCAGTGAAGCGAACTATCCAGTGAATAAAAATTAACAAATGACTATCTGAGAAGATGATGATCCTTTATAAAAAAAGAAAAAGGAGAACAATTGACATTGCGGACGACCAAAGAACATTCTATCCGTAGGGATTCACTGATTGCAGAGGCAGTTCGGGATCACTGCAACTGCATTCAGTGAAGCGAACTATCCAATGAATAAAAATTAACAAATGACTATCAGAATAGATGATGATCCTATATAAAAAAAAGAAAAGAAAAAGGAGAACTGTGGAACAACTGACATTCCGGAGAACCAAAGCACATTCTATCCATAGGGATTCACTGATTGCAGAGGCAGTTCGGGATCGCTGCAACTGCATTCAGTGAAGCAAACTATCCATTATAAAAAATTAAGAAAAACTATCAGAGAACTGGGGCTGAAGGACTAGTGGTTTCATAGGGCTACACTGATTGCATTAGCACGCAGACATTCGTGCTACTGGATTCAGTTTGGCGAACCATCCACTATAAAAAATGGGTAACGAAACCACAGGCAGAACCTCATGGGTGGTTTGGAATCCTGCCTATCTCACAGGTAAGTATTTTCTTCTTCTTTTACTTCCTCCAAGTTCCTTTCTGCTTCGATATTTTCTACCCCAGGATCTGCATTTTTCTCTGTCCCTCCCCATGTCGTCCCCTGGATTCCTCACAATAACTAATCGATACACTTGCTATTTAGTTTTGATTAAATTTATTTTTTACATTCATTACTACTTTTAACGTCTATATAATTACTTTTCCTACACTTAAATTAATATTTACACACACAAAAAAAAATGATACTTGTTGTGCTTTTCTTGTTATTCTCCTGCTCTTTAAACAGAAGCTACTTTGGATGGAAGCCTTCCAAGGACATTTATGGTTTCTTTCATTCTCTGGCATCTCCAGTTTTTCCCAACTCTTGATTAATACATCAACTAATGTTTAAAATTCCTATTTTTTAGGTGAGCTGGGTGGATAATAAGGGCTATCGTCGCTAAATTAACCACAAATCAGGGTTTTCCCCTTTATTTACCGTCTTCTATTCTCAAAGAAGTTAGGATCATTCCAAAAAGTTTAAGAGGGTACTGCAATACTGTTAAATATGTAACTTTCGGATTTCAACGCGTCATGAGTCCATCTTCAGCCATTGGTCTGCCTGTATATCACATCATTAACTTTTGAAAATGGACTGATATTATTCAATACACTTCTCTTGAAGCATGTGTATAATTAAACAGTGCACCCTTAGCAAAATTGCCAAAATATTCCTTTTTTTTATCGTACTCAACTGTTCTCATAAACACTTGTACAAGGAACAATGGATTTATTGAGTCTTCTACTGAATGTTCAAAAGTTTTTTTTTTCTTAATGTTATCAATGCCAAACCTACTCTTAAGGTAGGCGCAAACGAAAACTGGTTTCGTAAGCTGACTGTGGACAGAACTACTCGGATGTGCATGTGCTCACACGGTTGCCAACATTGGACATTGTCGAACTTCTGTAGTTGATTGTACGGCTTAATGTTTTGATGTCTGCAACCACTGTACCCATTCCCGATGCAACTTCAGCCCATAACCGTTCTGCAACATCCCGAATATTGTTATTTTTTATATGTTTATCCCACAGGGTTGGTCTATTATAAACAGAACTAATTAATTTTTCAATATCCTAAGTCGTTTAGGTAGATAACAACACACAAACACGACGAAATTATGAAAGTAAACTATAACACTCAATTTGCGCTATAGAGCTGGCAGACTGGCGAGAAATCCAAACAAGTTCGGACTAGTCGTTTGATCGGCCTCAACGGGCCATCGGATGATGGCGGTTATAGTAGTGTACGCACTCCCTTTGTTTAACATAAGTTTGATTCGTTCGGCCGATAACTGTTAAGGAGTACGCGTGCCTTTAGTCAGTTATTATGTATTTAAAACAGCCATTGGAAGCTTACACATTTCTTCATTTTCCTTTTCTGGAAAGCCTAAACGATGACTACATGTCTTTAATGAAGAGAGAATTTTTATTAAGAACAAAAAAAACAGTGATCGGTGTTGACTCTAAGGCGTCTTTTAATGAAACATCAGAATAAAAATCCACATTATGGTCGTTGAACCATGAATTACGGCCTTTTTCGTTTATAATTTCAAGGATATTAATTTTCACTAATCGTGAATTCAATTCAATTCAGAAAGTTTGAGAAAATTCAAAATTTCCTCGATCTAAGAAATTTTCTATCATAAAGAAAACAAAAACGCTTATAAAAAACTTGCAATAACTTCCAATGTCTAAACAAGAAATACTAAATATCCCCATTGAATAATTATAATATTTAATTTTTATACTCTTTACTATTAATATTCCCTATAGATAACTCCATTTAATATGGGCATTACATATTTAGAATGCAATAAAAAAATTAAAACCATTGTTGAAAAATTATTGCTATGATATGTGTGTTTAAATGAAATAGAATACTTGACTTGATTGAACCATAGGAATTCACTGATTGCAGAGGCAGTTCGGGATCACTGCTACTGCATTCAGTGAAGCGAACTATCCAGTGAATAAAAATTAACAAATGACTATCTGAGAAGATAATGATCCTATATAAAAAAAGAAAAAGGAGAACAATTGACATTGCGGACGACCAAAGCACATTCTATCCGTAGGGATTCACTGATTGCAGAGGCAGTTCGGGATCACTGCAACTGCATTCAGTGAAGCGAACTATCCAATGAATAAAAATTAACAAATGACTATCAGAATAGATGATGATCCTATATAAAAAAAAGGAAAGAAAAAGGAGAACTGTGGAACAACTGACATTCCGGAGAACCAAAGCACATTCTATCCATAGGGATTCACTGATTGCAGAGGCAGTTCGGGATCGCTGCAACTGCATTCAGTGAAGCAAACTATCCATTATAAAAAATTAAGAAAAACTATCAGAGAACAGGGGCTGAAGGACTAGTGGTTTCATAGGGCTACACTGATTGCATTAGCACGCAGACATTCGTGCTACTGGATTCAGTTTGGCGAACCATCCACTATAAAAAATGGGTAACGAAACCACAGGCAGAACCTCATGGGTGGTTTGGAATCCTGCCTATCTCACAGGTAAGTATTTTCTTCTTCTTTTACTTCCTCCAAGTTCCTTTCTGCTTCGATATTTTCTACCCCAGGATCTGCATTTTTCTCTGTTCCTCCCCATGTCGTCCCCTGGATTCCTCACAATAACTAATCGATTCACTTGCTATTTAGTTTTGATTAAATTTATTTTTTACATTCATTACTACTTTTAACGTCTATATGATTACTTTTCCTACACTTAAATTAATATTTACACACACAAAAAAAAATGATACTTGTTGTGCTATTCTTGTTATTCTCCTGCTCTTTAAATAGAAGCTACTTTGGATGGAAGCCATCCAAGGACATTTATGGTTTCTTTCATTCTCTGGCATCTCCAGTTTTTCCCAACTTTTGATTAATACATCAACTAATGTTTAAAATTCCTATTTTTTAGGTGAGCTGGGTGGATAATAAGGGCTATCGTCGCTAAATTAACCACAAATCAGGGTTTTCCTCTTTATTTACCGTCTTCTATTCTCAAAGAAGTTAGGATCATTCCAAAAAGTTTAAGAGGGTACTGCAATACTGTTAAATATGTAACTTTCGGATTTCAACGCGTCATGAGTCCATCTTCAGCCATTGGTCTGCCTGTATATCACATCATTAACTTTTGAAAATGGACTGATATTATTCAATACACTTCACTTGAAGCATGTGTATAATTAAACAGTGCACCCTTAGCAAAATTGCCAAAATATTCCTTTTTTTTATCGTACTCAACTGTTCTCATAAACACTTGTACAAGGAACAATGGATTTATTGAGTCTTCTACTGAATGTTCAAAAGTTTTTTTTTTCTTAATGTTATCAATGCCAAACCTACTCTTAAGGTAGGCGCACACGAAAACTGGTTTCGTAAGCTGATGGTGGACAGAACTACTCGGATGTGCATGTGCTCACACGGTTGCCAACATTGGACATTGTCGAACTTCTGTAGTTGATTGTACGGCTTAATGTTTTGATGTCTGCAACCACTGTACCCATTCCCGATGCAACTTCAGCCCATAACCGTTCTGCATTATCCCGAATATTGTTATTTTTTATATGTTTATCCCACAGGGTTGGTCTATTATAAACAGAACTAATTAATTTTTCAATATCCTAAGTCGTTTAGGTAGATAACAACACACAAACACGACGAAATTATGAAAGTAAACTATAACACTCAATTTGCGCTATAGACCTGGCAGACTGGCGAGAAATCCAAACAAGTTCGGACTAGTCGTTTGATCGGCCGTCAACGGGCCATCGGATGATGGCGGTTATAGTAGTGTACGCACTCCCTTTGTTTAACATAAGTTTGATTCGTTCGGCCGATAACTGTTTAGGAGTACGCGTGCCTTTAGTCAGTTATTATGTATTTAAAACAGCCATTGGAAGCTTACACATTTCTTCATTTTCCTTTTCTGGAAAGCCTAAACGATGACTACATGTCTTTAATGAAGAGAGAATTTTTATTAAGAACAAAAAAAACAGTGATCGGTGTTGACTCTAAGGCGACTTTTAATGAAACATCAGAATAAAAATCCACATTATGGTCGTTGAACCATGAATTACGGCCTTTTTCGTTTATAATTTCAAGGATATTAATTTTCAATAATCGTGAATTCAATTCAATTCAGAAAGTTTGAGAAAATTCAAAATTTCCTCGATCTAAGAAATTTTCTATCATAAAGAAAACAAAAACGCTTATAAAAAACTTGCAATCACTTCCAATGTCTAAACAAGAAATACTAAATATCCCCATTGAATAATTATAATATTTAATTTTTATACTCTTTACTATTAATATTCCCTATAGATAACTCCATTTAATATGGGCATTACATATTTAGAATGCAATAAAAAAATTAAAACCATTGTTGAAAAATTATTGCTATGATATGTGTGTTTAAATGAAATAGAATACTTGACTTGATTGAACCATAGGAATTCACTGATTGCAGAGGCAGTTCGGGATCACTGCTACTGCATTCAGTGAAGCGAACTATCCATTGAATAAAAATTAACAAATGACTATCTGAGAAGATGATGATCCTATATAAAAAAAGAAAAAGGAGAACAATTGACATTGCGGACGACCAAAGCACATTCTATCCGTAGGGATTCACTGATTGCAGAGGCAGTTCGGGATCACTGCAACTGCATTCAGTGAAGCGAACTATCCAATGAATAAAAATTAACAAATGACTATCAGAATAGATGATGATCCTATATAAAAAAAAGAAAAGAAAAAGGAGAACTGTGGAACAACTGACATTCCGGAGAACCAAAGCACATTCTATCCATAGGGATTCACTGATTGCAGAGGCAGTTCGGGATCGCTGCAACTGCATTCAGTGAAGCAAACTATCCATTATAAAAAATTAAGAAAAACTATCAGAGAACAGGGGCTGAAGGACTAGTGGTTTCATAGGGCTACACTGATTGCATTAGCACGCAGACATTCGTGCTACTGGATTCAGTTTGGCGAACCATCCACTATAAAAAATGGGTAACGAAACCACAGGCAGAACCTCATGGGTGGTTTGGAATCCTGCCTATCTCACAGGTAAGTATTTTCTTCTTCTTTTACTTCCTCCAAGTTCCTTTCTGCTTCGATATTTTCTACCCCAGGATCTGCATTTTTCTCTGTCCCTCCCCATGTCGTCCCCTGGATTCCTCACAATAACTAATCGATACACTTGCTATTTAGTTTTGATTAAATTTATTTTTTACATTCATTACTACTTTTAACGTCTATATAATTACTTTTCCTACACTTAAATTAATATTTACACACACAAAAAAAAATGATACTTGTTGTGCTTTTCTTGTTATTCTCCTGCTCTTTAAACAGAAGCTACTTTGGATGGAAGCCTTCCAAGGACATTTATGGTTTCTTTCATTCTCTGGCATCTCCAGTTTTTCCCAACTTTTGATTAATACATCAACTAATGTTTAAAATTCCTATTTTTTAGGTGAGCTGGGTGGATAATAAGGGCTATCGTCGCTAAATTAACCACAAATCAGGGTTTTCCCCTTTATTTACCGTCTTCTATTCTCAAAGAAGTTAGGATCATTCCAAAAGTTTAAGAGGGTACTGCAATACTGTTAAATATGTAACTTTCGGATTTCAACGCGTCATGAGTCCATCTTCTGCCATTGGTCTGCCTGTATATCACATCATTAACTTTTGAAAATGGACTGATATTATTCAATACACTTCTCTTGAAGCATGTGTATAATTAAACAGTGCACCCTTAGCAAAATTGCCAAAATATTCCTTTTTTTTATCGTACTCAACTGTTCTCATAAACACTTGTACAAGGAACAATGGATTTATTGAGTCTTCTACTGAATGTTCAAAAGTTTTTTTTTTCTTAATGTTATCAATGCCAAACCTACTCTTAAGGTAGGCGCAAACGAAAACTGGTTTCGTAAGCTGACTGTGGACAGAACTACTCGGATGTGCATGTGCTCACACGGTTGCCAACATTGGACATTGTCGAACTTCTGTAGTTGATTGTACGGCTTAATGTTTTGATGTCTGCAACCACTGTACCCATTCCCGATGCAACTTCAGCCCATAACCGTTCTGCAACATCCCGAATATTGTTATTTTTTAAATGTTTATCCCACAGGGTTGGTCTATTATAAACAGAACTAATTAATTTTTCAATATCCTAAGTCGTTTAGGTAGATAACAACACACAAACACGACGAAATTATGAAAGTAAACTATAACACTCAATTTGCGCTATAGACCTGGCAGACTGGCGAGAAATCCAAACAAGTTCGGACTAGTCGTTTGATCGGCCGTCAACGGGCCATCGGATGATGAAGGTTATAGTAGTGTACGCACTCCCTTTGTTTAACATAAGTTTGATTCGTTCGGCCGATAACTGTTTAGGAGTACGCGTGCCTTTAGTCAGTTATTATGTATTTAAAACAGCCATTGGAAGCTTACACATTTCTTCATTTTCCTTTTTTGGAAAGCCTAAACGATGACTACATGTCTTTAATGAAGAGAGAATTTTTATTAAGAACAAAAAAAACAGTGATCGGTGTTGACTCTAAGGCGACTTTTAATGAAACATCAGAATAAAAATCCACATTATGGTCGTCGAACCATGAATTACGGCCTTTTTCGTTTATAATTTCAAGGATATTAATTTTCAATAATCGTGAATTCAATTCAATTCAGAAAGTTTGAGAAAATTCAAAATTTCCTCGATCTAAGAAATTTTCTATCATAAAGAAAATAAAAACGCTTATAAAAAACTTGCAATCACTTCCAATGTCTAAACAAGAAATACTAAATATCCCCATTGAATAATTATAATATTTAATTTCTATACTCTTTACTATTAATATTCCCTATAGATAACTCCATTTAATATGGGCATTACATATTTAGAATGCAATAAAAAAATTAAAACCATTCTTGACAAATTATTGCTATGATATGTGTGTTTAAATGAAATAGAATACTTGACTTGATTGAACCATAGGAATTCACTGATTGCAGAGGCAGTTCGGGATCACTGCTACTGCATTCAGTGAAGCGAACTATCCAGTGAATAAAAATTGACAAATGACTATCTGAGAAGATGATGAGCCTATATAAAAAAAGAAAAAGGAGAACAATTGACATTGCGGACGACCAAAGCACATTCTATCCGTAGGGATTCACTGATTGCAGAGGCAGTTCGGGATCACTGCAACTGCATTCAGTGAAGCGAACTATCCAATGAATAAAAATTAACAAATGACTATCAGAATAGATGATGATCCTATATAAAAAAAAGGAAAGAAAAAGGAGAACTGTGGAACAACTGACATTCCGGAGAACCAAAGCGCATTCTATCCATAGGGATTCACTGATTGCAGAGGCAGTTCGGGATCGCTGCAACTGCATTCAGTGAGGCAAACTATCCATTATAAAAAATTAAGAAAAACTATCAGAGAACAGCGGCTGAAGGACTAGTGGTTTCATAGGGCTACACTGATTGCATTAGCACGCAGACATTCGTGCTACTGGATTCAGTTTGGCGAACCATCCACTATAAAAAATGGGTAACGAAACTACAGGCAGAACCTCATGGGTGGTTTGGAATCCTGCCTATCTCACAGGTAAGTATTTTCTTCTTCTTTTACTTCCTCCAAGTTCCTTTCTGCTTCGATATTTTCTACCCCAGGATCTGCATTTTTCTCTGTCCCTCCCCATGTCGTCCCCTGGATTCCTCACAATAACTAATCGATACACTTGCTATTTAGTTTTGATTAAATTTATTTTTTACATTCATTACTACTTTTAACGTCTATATAATTACTTTTCCTACACTTAAATTAAGATTTACACGCACAAAAAAAAAATGATACTTGTTGTGCTTTTCTTGTTATTCTCCTGCTCTTTAACAGAAGCTACTTTGGATGGAAGCCATCCAAGGACTTTTATGGTTTCTTTCATTCTCTGGCATCTCCAGTTTTTCCCAACTTTTGATTAATACATCAACTAATGTTTAAAATTCCTATTTTTTAGGTGAGCTGGGTGGATAATAAGGGCTATCGTCGCTAAATTAACCACAAATCAGGGTTTTCCCCTTTATTTACCGTCTTCTATTCTCAAAGAAGTTAGGATCATTCCAAAAAGTTTAAGAGGGTACTGCAATACTGTTAAATATGTAACTTTCGGATTTCAACGCGTCATGAGTCCATCTTCAGCCATTGGTCTGCCTGTATATCACATCATTAACTTTTGAAAATGGACTGATATTATTCAATACACTTCACTTGAAGCATGTGTATAATTAAACAGTGCACCCTTAGCAAAATTGCCAAAATATTCCTTTTTTTTATCGTACTCAACTGTTCTCATAAACACTTGTACAAGGAACAATGGATTTATTGAGTCTTCTACTGAATGTTCAAAAGTTTTTTTTTTCTTAATGTTATCAATGCCAAACCTACTCTTAAGGTAGGCGCACACGAAAACTGGTTTCGTAAGCTGATGGTGGACAGAACTACTCGGATGTGCATGTGCTCACACGGTTGCCAACATTGGACATTGTCGAACTTCTGTAGTTGATTGTACGGCTTAATGTTTTGATGTCTGCAACCACTGTACCCATTCCCGATGCAACTTCAGCCCATAACCGTTCTGCATTATCCCGAATATTGTTATTTTTTATATGTTTATCCCACAGGGTTGGTCTATTATAAACAGAACTAATTAATTTTTCAATATCCTAAGTCGTTTAGGTAGATAACAACACACAAACACGACGAAATTATGAAAGTAAACTATAACACTCAATTTGCGCTATAGACCTGGCAGACTGGCGAGAAATCCAAACAAGTTCGGACTAGTCGTTTGATCGGCCGTCAACGGGCCATCGGATGATGGCGGTTATAGTAGTGTACGCACTCCCTTTGTTTAACATAAGTTTGATTCGTTCGGCCGATAACTGTTTAGGAGTACGCGTGCCTTTAGTCAGTTATTATGTATTTAAAACAGCCATTGGAAGCTTACACATTTCTTCATTTTCCTTTTCTGGAAAGCCTAAACGATGACTACATGTCTTTAATGAAGAGAGAATTTTTATTAAGAACAAAAAAAACAGTGATCGGTGTTGACTCTAAGGCGACTTTTAATGAAACATCAGAATAAAAATCCACATTATGGTCGTTGAACCATGAATTACGGCCTTTTTCGTTTATAATTTCAAGGATATTAATTTTCACTAATCGTGAATTCAATTAAATTCAGAAAGTTTGAGAAAATTCAAAATTTCCTCGATCTAAGAAATTTTCTATCATAAAGAAAATAAAAACGCTTATAAAAAACTTGCAATCACTTCCAATGTCTAAACAAGAAATACTAAATATCCCCATTGAATAATTATAATATTTAATTTCTATACTCTTTACTATTAATATTCCCTATAGATAACTCCATTTAATATGGGCATTACATATTTAGAATGCAATAAAAAAATTAAAACCATTGTTGACAAATTATTGCTATGATATGTGTGTTTAAATGAAATAGAATACTTGACCTGATTGAACCATAGGAATTCACTGATTGCAGAGGCAGTTCGGGATCACTGCTACTGCATTCAGAGAAGCGAACTATCCAGTGAATAAAAATTAACAAATGACTATCTGAGAAGATGATGATCCTATATAAAAAAAGAAAAAGGAGAACAATTGACATTGCGGACGACCAAAGCACATTCTATCCGTAGGGATTCACTGATTGCAGAGGCAGTTCGGGATCACTGCAACTGCATTCAGTGAAGCGAACTATCCAATGAATAAAAATTAACAAATGACTATCAGAATAGATGATGATCCTATATAAAAAAAAGGAAAGAAAAAGGAGAACTGTGGAACAACTGACATTCCGGAGAACCAAAGCGCATTCTATCCATAGGGATTCACTGATTGCAGAGGCAGTTCGGGATCGCTGCAACTGCATTCAGTGAGGCAAACTATCCATTATAAAAAATTAAGAAAAACTATCAGAGAACAGCGGCTGAAGGACTAGTGGTTTCATAGGGCTACACTGATTGCATTAGCACGCAGACATTCGTGCTACTGGATTCAGTTTGGCGAACCATCCACTATAAAAAATGGGTAACGAAACCACAGGCAGAACCTCATGGGTGGTTTGGAATCCTGCCTATCTCACAGGTAAGTATTTTCTTCTTCTTTTACTTCCTCCAAGTTCCTTTCTGCTTCGATATTTTCTACCCCAGGATCTGCATTTTTCTCTGTCCCTCCCCATGTCGTCCCCTGGATTCCTCACAATAACTAATCGATACACTTGCTATTTAGTTTTGATTAAATTTATTTTTTACATTCATTACTACTTTTAACGTCTATATAATTACTTTTCCTACACTTAAATTAAGATTTACACGCACAAAAAAAAATGATACTTGTTGTGCTTTTCTTGTTATTCTCCTGCTCTTTAACAGAAGCTACTTTGGATGGAAGCCATCCAAGGACTTTTATGGTTTCTTTCATTCTCTGGCATCTCCAGTTTTTCCCAACTTTTGATTAATACATCAACTAATGTTTAAAATTCCTATTTTTTAGGTGAGCTGGGTGGATAATAAGGGCTATCGTCGCTAAATTAACCACAAATCAGGGTTTTCCCCTTTATTTACCGTCTTCTATTCTCAAAGAAGTTAGGATCATTCCAAAAAGTTTAAGAGGGTACTGCAATACTGTTAAATATGTAACTTTCGGATTTCAACGCGTCATGAGTCCATCTTCAGCCATTGGTCTGCCTGTATGTCACATCATTAACTTTTGAAAATGGACTGATATTATTCAATACACTTCTCTTGAAGCATGTGTATAATTAAACAGTGCACCCTTAGCAAAATTGCCAAAATATTCCTTTTTTTTATCGTACTCAACTGTTCTCATAAACACTTGTACAAGGAACAATGGATTTATTGAGTCTTCTACTGAATGTTCAAAAGTTTTTTTTTTCTTAATGTTATCAATGCCAAACCTACTCTTAAGGTAGGCGCAAACGAAAACTGGTTTCGTAAGCTGATGGTGGACAGAACTACTCGGATGAGCATGTGCTCTCACGGTTGCCAACATTGGACATTGTCGAACTTCTGTAGTTGATTGTACGGCTTAATGTTTTGATGTCTGCAACCACTGTACCCATTCCCGATGCAACTTCAGCCCATAACCGTTCTGCAACATCCCGAATATTGTTATTTTTTAAATGTTTATCCCACAGGGTTGGTCTATTATAAACAGAACTAATTAATTTTTCAATATCCTAAGTCGTTTAGGTAGATAACAACACACAAACACGACGAAATTATGAAAGTAAACTATAACACTCAATTTGCGCTATAGACCTGGCAGACTGGCGAGAAATCTAAACAAGTTCGGACTAGTCGTTTGATCGGCCGTCAACGGGCCATCGGATGATGAAGGTTATAGTAGTGTACGCACTCCCTTTGTTTAACATAAGTTTGATTCGTTCGGCCGATAACTGTTTAGGAGTACGCGTGCCTTTAGTCAGTTATTATGTATTTAAAACAGCCATTGGAAGCTTACACATTTCTTCATTTTCCTTTTCTGGAAAGCCTAAACGATGACTACATGTCTTAAAAGAAGAGAGAATTTTTATTAAGAACAAAAAAAACAGTGATCGGTGTTGACTCTAAGGCGACTTTTAATGAAACATCAGAATAAAAATCCACGTTATGGTCGTTGAACCATGAATTACGGCCTTTTTCGTTTATAATTTCAAGGATATTAATTTTCACTAATCGTGAATTCAATTAAATTCAGAAAGTTTGAGAAAATTCAAAATTTCCTCGATCTAAGAAATTTTCTATCATAAAGAAAATAAAAACGCTTATAAAAAACTTGCAATCACTTCCAATGTCTAAACAAGAAATACTAAATATCCCCATTGAATAATTATAATATTTAATTTCTATACTCTTTACTATTAATATTCCCTATAGATAACTCCATTTAATATGGGCATTACATATTTAGAATGCAATAAAAAAATTAAAACCATTGTTGACAAATTATTGCTATGATATGTGTGTTTAAATGAAATAGAATACTTGACTTGATTGAACCATAGGAATTCACTGATTGCAGAGGCAGTTCGGGATCACTGCTACTGCATTCAGTGAAGCGAACTATCCAGTGAATAAAAATTAACAAATGACTATCTGAGAAGATGATGATCCTATATAAAAAAAGAAAAAGGAGAACAGTTGACATTGCGGACGACCAAAGCACATTCTATCCGTAGGGATTCACTGATTGCAGAGGCAGTTCGGGATCACTGCAACTGCATTCAGTGAAGCGAACTATCCAATGAATAAAAATTAACAAATGACTATCAGAATAGATGATGATCCTATATAAAAAAAAGAAAAGAAAAAGGAGAACTGTGGAACAACTGACATTCCGGAGAACCAAAGCACATTCTATCCATAGGGATTCACTGATTGCAGAGGCAGTTCGGGATCGCTGCAACTGCATTCAGTGAAGCAAACTATCCATTATAAAAAATTAAGAAAAACTATCAGAGAACAGGGGCTGAAGGACTAGTGGTTTCATAGGGCTACACTGATTGCATTAGCACGCAGACATTCGTGCTACTGGATTCAGTTTGGCGAACCATCCACTATAAAAAATGGGTAACGAAACCACAGGCAGAACCTCATGGGTGGTTTGGAATCCTGCCTATCTCACAGGTAAGTATTTTCTTCTTCTTTTACTTCCTCCAAGTTCCTTTCTGCTTCGATATTTTCTACCCCAGGATCTGCATTTTTCTCTGTCCCTCCCCATGTCGTCCCCTGGATTCCTCACAATAACTAATCGATACACTTGCTATTTAGTTTTGATTAAATTTATTTTTTACATTCATTACTACTTTTAACGTCTATATAATTACTTTTCCTACACTTAAATTAAGATTTACACGCACAAAAAAAAATGATACTTGTTGTGCTTTTCTTGTTATTCTCCTGCTCTTTAACAGAAGCTACTTTGGATGGAAGCCATCCAAGGACTTTTATGGTTTCTTTCATTCTCTGGCATCTCCAGTTTTTCCCAACTTTTGATTAATACATCAACTAATGTTTAAAATTCCTATTTTTTAGGTGAGCTGGGTGGATAATAAGGGCTATCGTCGCTAAATTAACCACAAATCAGGGTTTTCCCCTTTATTTACCGTCTTCTATTCTCAAAGAAGTTAGGATCATTCCAAAAAGTTTAAGAGGGTACTGCAATACTGTTAAATATGTAACTTTCGGATTTCAACGCGTCATGAGTCCATCTTCAGCCATTGGTCTGCCTGTATGTCACATCATTAACTTTTGAAAATGGACTGATATTATTCAATACACTTCTCTTGAAGCATGTGTATAATTAAACAGTGCACCCTTAGCAAAATTGCCAAAATATTCCTTTTTTTTATCGTACTCAACTGTTCTCATAAACACTTGTACAAGGAACAATGGATTTATTGAGTCTTCTACTGAATGTTCAAAAGTTTTTTTTTTCTTAATGTTATCAATGCCAAACCTACTCTTAAGGTAGGCGCAAACGAAAACTGGTTTCGTAAGCTGATGGTGGACAGAACTACTCGGATGAGCATGTGCTCTCACGGTTGCCAACATTGGACATTGTCGAACTTCTGTAGTTGATTGTACGGCTTAATGTTTTGATGTCTGCAACCACTGTACCCATTCCCGATGCAACTTCAGCCCATAACCGTTCTGCAACATCCCGAATATTGTTATTTTTTAAATGTTTATCCCACAGGGTTGGTCTATTATAAACAGAACTAATTAATTTTTCAATATCCTAAGTCGTTTAGGTAGATAACAACACACAAACACGACGAAATTATGAAAGTAAACTATAACACTCAATTTGCGCTATAGACCTGGCAGACTGGCGAGAAATCTAAACAAGTTCGGACTAGTCGTTTGATCGGCCGTCAACGGGCCATCGGATGATGAAGGTTATAGTAGTGTACGCACTCCCTTTGTTTAACATAAGTTTGATTCGTTCGGCCGATAACTGTTTAGGAGTACGCGTGCCTTTAGTCAGTTATTATGTATTTAAAACAGCCATTGGAAGCTTACACATTTCTTCATTTTCCTTTTCTGGAAAGCCTAAACGATGACTACATGTCTTAAAAGAAGAGAGAATTTTTATTAAGAACAAAAAAAACAGTGATCGGTGTTGACTCTAAGGCGACTTTTAATGAAACATCAGAATAAAAATCCACATTATGGTCGTTGAACCATGAATTACGGCCTTTTTCGTTTATAATTTCAAGGATATTAATTTTCACTAATCGTGAATTCAATTAAATTCAGAAAGTTTGAGAAAATTCAAAATTTCCTCGATCTAAGAAATTTTCTATCATAAAGAAAATAAAAACGCTTATAAAAAACTTGCAATCACTTCCAATGTCTAAACAAGAAATACTAAATATCCCCATTGAATAATTATAATATTTAATTTCTATACTCTTTACTATTAATATTCCCTATAGATAACTCCATTTAATATGGGCATTACATATTTAGAATGCAATAAAAAAATTAAAACCATTGTTGACAAATTATTGCTATGATATGTGTGTTTAAATGAAATAGAATACTTGACTTGATTGAACCATAGGAATTCACTGATTGCAGAGGCAGTTCGGGATCACTGCTACTGCATTCAGTGAAGCGAACTATCCAGTGAATAAAAATTAACAAATGACTATCTGAGAAGATGATGATCCTATATAAAAAAAGAAAAAGGAGAACAATTGACATTGCGGACGACCAAAGCACATTCTATCCGTAGGGATTCACTGATTGCAGAGGCAGTTCGGGATCACTGCAACTGCATTCAGTGAAGCGAACTATCCAATGAATAAAAATTAACAAATGACTATCAGAATAGATGATGATCCTATATAAAAAAAAGGAAAGAAAAAGGAGAACTGTGGAACAACTGACATTCCGGAGAACCAAAGCGCATTCTATCCATAGGGATTCACTGATTGCAGAGGCAGTTCGGGATCGCTGCAACTGCATTCAGTGAGGCAAACTATCCATTATAAAAAATTAAGAAAAACTATCAGAGAACAGCGGCTGAAGGACTAGTGGTTTCATAGGGCTACACTGATTGCATTAGCACGCAGACATTCGTGCTACTGGATTCAGTTTGGCGAACCATCCACTATAAAAAATGGGTAACGAAACCACAGGCAGAACCTCATGGGTGGTTTGGAATCCTGCCTATCTCACAGGTAAGTATTTTCTTCTTCTTTTACTTCCTCCAAGTTCCTTTCTGCTTCGATATTTTCTACCCCAGGATCTGCATTTTTCTCTGTCCCTCCCCATGTCGTCCCCTGGATTCCTCACAATAACTAATCGATACACTTGCTATTTAGTTTTGATTAAATTTATTTTTTACATTCATTACTACTTTTAACGTCTATATAATTACTTTTCCTACACTTAAATTAAGATTTACACGCACAAAAAAAAATGATACTTGTTGTGCTTTTCTTGTTATTCTCCTGCTCTTTAACAGAAGCTACTTTGGATGGAAGCCATCCAAGGACTTTTATGGTTTCTTTCATTCTCTGGCATCTCCAGTTTTTCCCAACTTTTGATTAATACATCAACTAATGTTTAAAATTCCTATTTTTTAGGTGAGCTGGGTGGATAATAAGGGCTATCGTCGCTAAATTAACCACAAATCAGGGTTTTCCCCTTTATTTACCGTCTTCTATTCTCAAAGAAGTTAGGATCATTCCAAAAAGTTTAAGAGGGTACTGCAATACTGTTAAATATGTAACTTTCGGATTTCAACGCGTCATGAGTCCATCTTCAGCCATTGGTCTGCCTGTATGTCACATCATTAACTTTTGAAAATGGACTGATATTATTCAATACACTTCTCTTGAAGCATGTGTATAATTAAACAGTGCACCCTTAGCAAAATTGCCAAAATATTCCTTTTTTTTATCGTACTCAACTGTTCTCATAAACACTTGTACAAGGAACAATGGATTTATTGAGTCTTCTACTGAATGTTCAAAAGTTTTTTTTTTCTTAATGTTATCAATGCCAAACCTACTCTTAAGGTAGGCGCAAACGAAAACTGGTTTCGTAAGCTGATGGTGGACAGAACTACTCGGATGAGCATGTGCTCTCACGGTTGCCAACATTGGACATTGTCGAACTTCTGTAGTTGATTGTACGGCTTAATGTTTTGATGTCTGCAACCACTGTACCCATTCCCGATGCAACTTCAGCCCATAACCGTTCTGCAACATCCCGAATATTGTTATTTTTTAAATGTTTATCCCACAGGGTTGGTCTATTATAAACAGAACTAATTAATTTTTCAATATCCTAAGTCGTTTAGGTAGATAACAACACACAAACACGACGAAATTATGAAAGTAAACTATAACACTCAATTTGCGCTATAGACCTGGCAGACTGGCGAGAAATCTAAACAAGTTCGGACTAGTCGTTTGATCGGCCGTCAACGGGCCATCGGATGATGAAGGTTATAGTAGTGTACGCACTCCCTTTGTTTAACATAAGTTTGATTCGTTCGGCCGATAACTGTTTAGGAGTACGCGTGCCTTTAGTCAGTTATTATGTATTTAAAACAGCCATTGGAAGCTTACACATTTCTTCATTTTCCTTTTCTGGAAAGCCTAAACGATGACTACATGTCTTAAAAGAAGAGAGAATTTTTATTAAGAACAAAAAAAACAGTGATCGGTGTTGACTCTAAGGCGACTTTTAATGAAACATCAGAATAAAAATCCACGTTATGGTCGTTGAACCATGAATTACGGCCTTTTTCGTTTATAATTTCAAGGATATTAATTTTCACTAATCGTGAATTCAATTAAATTCAGAAAGTTTGAGAAAATTCAAAATTTCCTCGATCTAAGAAATTTTCTATCATAAAGAAAATAAAAACGCTTATAAAAAACTTGCAATCACTTCCAATGTCTAAACAAGAAATACTAAATATCCCCATTGAATAATTATAATATTTAATTTCTATACTCTTTACTATTAATATTCCCTATAGATAACTCCATTTAATATGGGCATTACATATTTAGAATGCAATAAAAAAATTAAAACCATTGTTGACAAATTATTGCTATGATATGTGTGTTTAAATGAAATAGAATACTTGACTTGATTGAACCATAGGAATTCACTGATTGCAGAGGCAGTTCGGGATCACTGCTACTGCATTCAGTGAAGCGAACTATCCAGTGAATAAAAATTAACAAATGACTATCTGAGAAGATGATGATCCTATATAAAAAAAGAAAAAGGAGAACAATTGACATTGCGGACGACCAAAGCACATTCTATCCGTAGGGATTCACTGATTGCAGAGGCAGTTCGGGATCACTGCAACTGCATTCAGTGAAGCGAACTATCCAATGAATAAAAATTAACAAATGACTATCAGAATAGATGATGATCCTATATAAAAAAAAGAAAAGAAAAAGGAGAACTGTGGAACAACTGACATTCCGGAGAACCAAAGCACATTCTATCCATAGGGATTCACTGATTGCAGAGGCAGTTCGGGATCGCTGCAACTGCATTCAGTGAAGCAAACTATCCATTATAAAAAATTAAGAAAAACTATCAGAGAACAGGGGCTGAAGGACTAGTGGTTTCATAGGGCTACACTGATTGCATTAGCACGCAGACATTCGTGCTACTGGATTCAGTTTGGCGAACCATCCACTATAAAAAATGGGTAACGAAACCACAGGCAGAACCTCATGGGTGGTTTGGAATCCTGCCTATCTCACAGGTAAGTATTTTCTTCTTCTTTTACTTCCTCCAAGTTCCTTTCTGCTTCGATATTTTCTACCCCAGGATCTGCATTTTTCTCTGTCCCTCCCCATGTCGTCCCCTGGATTCCTCACAATAACTAATCGATACACTTGCTATTTAGTTTTGATTAAATTTATTTTTTACATTCATTACTACTTTTAACGTCTATATAATTACTTTTCCTACACTTAAATTAAGATTTACACGCACAAAAAAAAATGATACTTGTTGTGCTTTTCTTGTTATTCTCCTGCTCTTTAACAGAAGCTACTTTGGATGGAAGCCATCCAAGGACTTTTATGGTTTCTTTCATTCTCTGGCATCTCCAGTTTTTCCCAACTTTTGATTAATACATCAACTAATGTTTAAAATTCCTATTTTTTAGGTGAGCTGGGTGGATAATAAGGGCTATCGTCGCTAAATTAACCACAAATCAGGGTTTTCCCCTTTATTTACCGTCTTCTATTCTCAAAGAAGTTAGGATCATTCCAAAAAGTTTAAGAGGGTACTGCAATACTGTTAAATATGTAACTTTCGGATTTCAACGCGTCATGAGTCCATCTTCAGCCATTGGTCTGCCTGTATGTCACATCATTAACTTTTGAAAATGGACTGATATTATTCAATACACTTCTCTTGAAGCATGTGTATAATTAAACAGTGCACCCTTAGCAAAATTGCCAAAATATTCCTTTTTTTTATCGTACTCAACTGTTCTCATAAACACTTGTACAAGGAACAATGGATTTATTGAGTCTTCTACTGAATGTTCAAAAGTTTTTTTTTTCTTAATGTTATCAATGCCAAACCTACTCTTAAGGTAGGCGCAAACGAAAACTGGTTTCGTAAGCTGATGGTGGACAGAACTACTCGGATGAGCATGTGCTCTCACGGTTGCCAACATTGGACATTGTCGAACTTCTGTAGTTGATTGTACGGCTTAATGTTTTGATGTCTGCAACCACTGTACCCATTCCCGATGCAACTTCAGCCCATAACCGTTCTGCAACATCCCGAATATTGTTATTTTTTAAATGTTTATCCCACAGGGTTGGTCTATTATAAACAGAACTAATTAATTTTTCAATATCCTAAGTCGTTTAGGTAGATAACAACACACAAACACGACGAAATTATGAAAGTAAACTATAACACTCAATTTGCGCTATAGACCTGGCAGACTGGCGAGAAATCTAAACAAGTTCGGACTAGTCGTTTGATCGGCCGTCAACGGGCCATCGGATGATGAAGGTTATAGTAGTGTACGCACTCCCTTTGTTTAACATAAGTTTGATTCGTTCGGCCGATAACTGTTTAGGAGTACGCGTGCCTTTAGTCAGTTATTATGTATTTAAAACAGCCATTGGAAGCTTACACATTTCTTCATTTTCCTTTTCTGGAAAGCCTAAACGATGACTACATGTCTTAAAAGAAGAGAGAATTTTTATTAAGAACAAAAAAAACAGTGATCGGTGTTGACTCTAAGGCGACTTTTAATGAAACATCAGAATAAAAATCCACATTATGGTCGTTGAACCATGAATTACGGCCTTTTTCGTTTATAATTTCAAGGATATTAATTTTCACTAATCGTGAATTCAATTAAATTCAGAAAGTTTGAGAAAATTCAAAATTTCCTCGATCTAAGAAATTTTCTATCATAAAGAAAATAAAAACGCTTATAAAAAACTTGCAATCACTTCCAATGTCTAAACAAGAAATACTAAATATCCCCATTGAATAATTATAATATTTAATTTCTATACTCTTTACTATTAATATTCCCTATAGATAACTCCATTTAATATGGGCATTACATATTTAGAATGCAATAAAAAAATTAAAACCATTGTTGACAAATTATTGCTATGATATGTGTGTTTAAATGAAATAGAATACTTGACTTGATTGAACCATAGGAATTCACTGATTGCAGAGGCAGTTCGGGATCACTGCTACTGCATTCAGTGAAGCGAACTATCCAGTGAATAAAAATTAACAAATGACTATCTGAGAAGATAATGATCCTCTATAAAAAAAGAAAAAGGAGAACAATTGACATTGCGGACGACCAAAGCACATTCTATCCGTAGGGATTCACTGATTGCAGAGGCAGTTCGGGATCACTGCAACTGCATTCAGTGAAGCGAACTATCCAATGAATAAAAATTAACAAATGACTATCAGAATAGATGATGATCCTATATAAAAAAAAGGAAAGAAAAAATAGAACTGTGGAACAACTGACATTCCGGAGAACCAAAGCACATTCTATCCATAGGGATTCACTGATTGCAGAGGCAGTTCGGGATCGCTGCAACTGCATTCAGTGAAGCAAACTATCCATTATAAAAAATTAAGAAAAACTATCAGAGAACAGGGGCTGAAGGACTAGTGGTTTCATAGGGCTACACTGATTGCATTAGCACGCAGACATTCGTGCTACTGGATTCAGTTTGGCGAACCATCCACTATAAAAAATGGTTAACGAAACCACAGGCAGAACCTCATGGGTGGTTTGGAATCCTGCCTATCTCACAGGTAAGTATTTTCTTCTTCTTTTACTTCCTCCAAGTTCCTTTCTGCTTCGATATTTTCTACCCCAGGATCTGCATTTTTCTCTGTCCCTCCCCATGTCGTCCCCTGGATTCCTCACAATAACTAATCGATACACTTGCTATTTAGTTTTGATTAAATTTATTTTTTACATTCATTACTACTTTTAACGTCTATATAATTACTTTTCCTACACTTAAATTAAGATTTACACGCACAAAAAAAAATGATACTTGTTGTGCTTTTCTTGTTATTCTCCTGCTCTTTAACAGAAGCTACTTTGGATGGAAGCCATCCAAGGACTTTTATGGTTTCTTTCATTCTCTGGCATCTCCAGTTTTTCCCAACTTTTGATTAATACATCAACTAATGTTTAAAATTCCTATTTTTTAGGTGAGCTGGGTGGATAATAAGGGCTATCGTCGCTAAATTAACCACAAATCAGGGTTTTCCCCTTTATTTACCGTCTTCTATTCTCAAAGAAGTTAGGATCATTCCAAAAAGTTTAAGAGGGTACTGCAATACTGTTAAATATGTAACTTTCGGATTTCAACGCGTCATGAGTCCATCTTCAGCCATTGGTCTGCCTGTATGTCACATCATTAACTTTTGAAAATGGACTGATATTATTCAATACACTTCTCTTGAAGCATGTGTATAATTAAACAGTGCACCCTTAGCAAAATTGCAAAAATATTCCTTTTTTTTATCGTACTCAACTGTTCTCATAAACACTTGTACAAGGAACAATGGATTTATTGAGTCTTCTACTGAATGTTCAAAAGTTTTTTTTTTCTTAATGTTATCAATGCCAAACCTACTCTTAAGGTAGGCGCAAACGAAAACTGGTTTCGTAAGCTGATGGTGGACAGAACTACTCGGATGAGCATGTGCTCTCACGGTTGCCAACATTGGACATTGTCGAACTTCTGTAGTTGATTGTACGGCTTAATGTTTTGATGTCTGCAACCACTGTACCCATTCCCGATGCAACTTCAGCCCATAACCGTTCTGCAACATCCCGAATATTGTTATTTTTTAAATGTTTATCCCACAGGGTTGGTCTATTATAAACAGAACTAATTAATTTTTCAATATCCTAAGTCGTTTAGGTAGATAACAACACACAAACACGACGAAATTATGAAAGTAAACTATAACACTCAATTTGCGCTATAGAGCTGGCAGACTGGCGAGAAATCCAAACAAGTTCGGACTAGTCGTTTGATCGGCCGTCAACGGGCCATCGGATGATGGCGGTTATAGTAGTGTACGCACTCCCTTTGTTTAACATAAGTTTGATTCGTTCGGCCGATAACTTTTTAGGAGTACGCGTGCCTTTAGTCAGTTATTATGTATTTAAAACAGCCATTGGAAGCTTACACATTTCTTCATTTTCCTTTTCTGGAAAGCCTAAACGATGACTACATGTCTTTAATGAAGAGAGAATTTTTATTAAGAACAAAAAAAACAGTGATCGGTGTTGACTCTAAGGCGACTTTTAATGAAACATCAGAATAAAAATCCACATTATGGTCGTTGAACCATGAATTACGGCCTTTTTCGTTTATAATTTCAAGGATATTAATTTTCACTAATCGTGAACTCAATTCAATTCAGAAAGTTTGAGAAAATTCAAAATTTCCTCGATCTAAGAAATTTTCTATCATAAAGAAAATAAAAACGCTTATAAAAAACTTGCAATCACTTCCAATGTCTAAACAAGAAATACTAAATATCCCCATTGAATAATTATAATATTTAATTTCTATACTCTTTACTATTAATATTCCCTATAGATAACTCCATTTAATATGGGCATTACATATTTAGAATGCAATAAAAAAATTAAAACCATTGTTGAAAAATTATTGCTATGATATGTGTGTTTAAATGAAATAGAATACTTGACTTGATTGAACCATAGGAATTCACTGATTGCAGACGGAGTTCGGGATCACTGCTACTGCATTCAGTGAAGCGAACTATCCAGTGAATAAAAATTAACAAATGACTATCTGAGAAGATGATGATCCTATATAAAAAAAGAAAAAGGAGAACAATTGACATTGCGGACGACCAAAGCACATTCTATCCGTAGGGATTCACTGATTGCAGAGGCAGTTCGGGATCACTGCAACTGCATTCAGTGAAGCGAACTATCCAATGAATAAAAATTAACAAATGACTATCAGAATAGATGATGATCCTATATAAAAAAAAGAAAAGAAAAAGGAGAACTGTGGAACAACTGACATTCCGGAGAACCAAAGCACATTCTATCCATAGGGATTCACTGATTGCAGAGGCAGTTCGGGATCGCTGCAACTGCATTCAGTGAAGCAAACTATCCATTATAAAAAATTAGGAAAAACTATCAGAGAACAGGGGCTGAAGGACTAGTGGTTTCATAGGGCTACACTGATTGCATTAGCACGCAGACATTCGTGCTACTGGATTCAGTTTGGCGAACCATCCACTATAAAAAATGGGTAACGAAACCACAGGCAGAACCTCATGGGTGGTTTGGAATCCTGCCTATCTCACAGGTAAGTATTTTCTTCTTCTTTTACTTCCTTCAAGTTCCTTTCTGCTTCGATATTTTCTACCCCAGGATCTGCATTTTTCTCTGTCCCTCCCCATGTCGTCCCCTGGATTCCTCACAATAACTAATCGATACACTTGCTATTTAGTTTTGATTAAATTTATTTTTAACATTCATTACTACTTTTAACGTCTATATAATTACTTTTCCTACACTTAAATTAAGATTTACACGCACAAAAAAAAATGATACTTGTTGTGCTTTTCTTGTTATTCTCCTGCTCTTTAACAGAAGCTACTTTGGATGGAAGCCATCCAAGGACTTTTATGGTTTCTTTCATTCTCTGGCATCTCCAGTTTTTCCCAACTTTTGATTAATACATCAACTAATGTTTAAAATTCCTATTTTTTAGGTGAGCTGGGTGGATAATAAGGGCTATCGTCGCTAAATTAACCACAAATCAGGGTTTTCCCCTTTATTTACCGTCTTCTATTCTCAAAGAAGTTAGGATCATTCCAAAAAGTTTAAGAGGGTACTGCAATACTGTTAAATATGTAACTTTCGGATTTCAACGCGTCATGAGTCCATCTTCAGCCATTGGTCTGCCTGTATGTCACATCATTAACTTTTGAAAATGGACTGATATTATTCAATACACTTCTCTTGAAGCATGTGTATAATTAAACAGTGCACCCTTAGCAAAATTGCAAAAATATTCCTTTTTTTTATCGTACTCAACTGTTCTCATAAACACTTGTACAAGGAACAATGGATTTATTGAGTCTTCTACTGAATGTTCAAAAGTTTTTTTTTTCTTAATGTTATCAATGCCAAACCTACTCTTAAGGTAGGCGCAAACGAAAACTGGTTTCGTAAGCTGATGGTGGACAGAACTACTCGGATGAGCATGTGCTCTCACGGTTGCCAACATGGGACATTGTCGAACTTCTGTAGTTGATTGTACGGCTTAATGTTTTGATGTCTGCAACCACTGTACCCATTCCCGATGCAACTTCAGCCCATAACCGTTCTGCAACATCCCGAATATTGTTATTTTTTAAATGTTTATCCCACAGGGTTGGTCTATTATAAACAGAACTAATTAATTTTTCAATATCCTAAGTCGTTTAGGTAGATAACAACACACAAACACGACGAAATTATGAAAGTAAACTATAACACTCAATTTGCGCTATAGAGCTGGCAGACTGGCGAGAAATCCAAACAAGTTCGGACTAGTCGTTTGATCGGCCGTCAACGGGCCATCGGATGATGGCGGTTATAGTAGTGTACGCACTCCCTTTGTTTAACATAAGTTTGATTCGTTCGGCCGATAACTTTTTAGGAGTACGCGTGCCTTTAGTCAGTTATTATGTATTTAAAACAGCCATTGGAAGCTTACACATTTCTTCATTTTCCTTTTCTGGAAAGCCTAAACGATGACTACATGTCTTTAATGAAGAGAGAATTTTTATTAAGAACAAAAAAAACAGTGATCGGTGTTGACTCTAAGGCGACTTTTAATGAAACATCAGAATAAAAATCCACATTATGGTCGTTGAACCATGAATTACGGCCTTTTTCGTTTATAATTTCAAGGATATTAATTTTCACTAATCGTGAACTCAATTCAATTCAGAAAGTTTGAGAAAATTCAAAATTTCCTCGATCTAAGAAATTTTCTATCATAAAGAAAATAAAAACGCTTATAAAAAACTTGCAATCACTTCCAATGTCTAAACAAGAAATACTAAATATCCCCATTGAATAATTATAATATTTAATTTCTATACTCTTTACTATTAATATTCCCTATAGATAACTCCATTTAATATGGGCATTACATATTTAGAATGCAATAAAAAAATTAAAACCATTGTTGAAAAATTATTGCTATGATATGTGTGTTTAAATGAAATAGAATACTTGACTTGATTGAACCATAGGAATTCACTGATTGCAGACGGAGTTCGGGATCACTGCTACTGCATTCAGTGAAGCGAACTATCCAGTGAATAAAAATTAACAAATGACTATCTGAGAAGATGATGATCCTATATAAAAAAAGAAAAAGGAGAACAATTGACATTGCGGACGACCAAAGCACATTCTATCCGTAGGGATTCACTGATTGCAGAGGCAGTTCGGGATCACTGCAACTGCATTCAGTGAAGCGAACTATCCAATGAATAAAGTAGTACAAATAGGCGGGTTGAGCCGGAGCCGTGACCTTGAGGTCATTGTCTGCTGTAGCAGGGTCGTGGTCGTGACCTTGAGATGACCTTGAGGGTGGGAGGGGTGTAAGGCAGGGCGAGGGGGTGTTGACCTTGAGGTAGGTCCAGGTGTGCAAATTAAGATTTGGCAACGTCGCAGATGAGATGTGGCAACAGCGCAGTAGAAACTAGGTCATGGTTTGTTCTGAATGGATGACGCATGTGACGTCATTTTTTATGAATGGAAGTGTGACGTCATCTTATGAATGGAAGAGAAACTAGGTCACGGTTTGTTCTGAATGGATGTTGGTCATGTGACGTCATTTTATGAATGGAATAGTTGAATGGGCGTGTGACGTCATCTTATGAATGAGAGCGTGATGTAATTTGTCTTTGTGAATGGGATAAGAGTTATGAATGAACCACAGTAGTACAAATAGGCGGGTTGAGCCGGAGCCGTGACCTTGAGGTCATTGTCTGCTGTAGCAGGGTCGTGGTCGTGACCTTGAGATGACCTTGAGGGTGGGAGGGGTGTAAGGCAGGGCGAGGGGGTGTTGACCTTGAGGTAGGTCCAGGTGTGCAAATTAAGATTTGGCAACGTCGCAGATGAGATGTGGCAACAGCGCAGTAGAAACTAGGTCATGGTTTGTTCTGAATGGATGACGCATGTGACGTCATTTTTTATGAATGGAAGTGTGACGTCATCTTATGAATGGAAGAGAAACTAGGTCACGGTTTGTTCTGAATGGATGTTGGTCATGTGACGTCATTTTATGAATGGAATAGTTGAATGGGCGTGTGACGTCATCTTATGAATGAGAGCGTGATGTAATTTGTCTTTGTGAATGGGATAAGAGTTATGAATGAACCACAGTAGTACAAATAGGCGGGTTGAGCCGGAGCCGTGACCTTGAGGTCATTGTCTGCTGTAGCAGGGTCGTGGTCGTGACCTTGAGATGACCTTGAGGGTGGGAGGGGTGTAAGGCAGGGCGAGGGGGTGTTGACCTTGAGGTAGGTCCAGGTGTGCAAATTAAGATTTGGCAACGTCGCAGATGAGATGTGGCAACAGCGCAGTAGAAACTAGGTCATGGTTTGTTCTGAATGGATGACGCATGTGACGTCATTTTTTATGAATGGAAGTGTGACGTCATCTTATGAATGGAAGAGAAACTAGGTCACGGTTTGTTCTGAATGGATGTTGGTCATGTGACGTCATTTTATGAATGGAATAGTTGAATGGGCGTGTGACGTCATCTTATGAATGAGAGCGTGATGTAATTTGTCTTTGTGAATGGGATAAGAGTTATGAATGAACCACAGTAGTACAAATAGGCGGGTTGAGCCGGAGCCGTGACCTTGAGGTCATTGTCTGCTGTAGCAGGGTCGTGGTCGTGACCTTGAGATGACCTTGAGGGTGGGAGGGGTGTAAGGCAGGGCGAGGGGGTGTTGACCTTGAGGTAGGTCCAGGTGTGCAAATTAAGATTTGGCAACGTCGCAGATGAGATGTGGCAACAGCGCAGTAGAAACTAGGTCATGGTTTGTTCTGAATGGATGTTGATCATTTTATGAATGGAATAGTTGAATGGGCGTGTGACGTCATCTTATGAATGGATGAATTGAATGGGAGCGTGACGTAATTTGTCTTTATGAATGAGTTATGAATGGGATGCTTTTGAGATTATGACTGAGACGGAAGTTGCTTTTATGAATGGGATTAGGCTTGCTTTTGAGATAGGCTATTGGATGACGTTTCATTGATTTAGATTATTTAGCTTTTTATGAGCTTGGATGACGTATGTGTTCCTCCTGAACTTTAGTAATATATAGGAAATTTTTTTGAAGGAGCTGGAAAAGGATATGTGAAAGAAAAAAAAATACAGTTGTACAAAACATTTATTTTATACATCATATTCTTAAACATATTTTTTGTTACTTTTCTTGTACTCTAATTTTCTCATTTAAGTAAACAATAATAATACTACAAGTAGACATTCTTGAAATAAATCTAGTACTCTAATTACAGGTCTTTACTAACTAAATATAAATTTAAGTAAACAATAATAATACTAGTATACAATCATTAATTGGTTCTTATACATTTACAATGTTAGATTCGTTGTTTCATTGAGGCTATAGTGGCCATAAGGGAGAGTGGTTTCATCGTGTAATGTATATCTTTTATTATCAAATGAGCATAATGACTTTTTATTTATCAGTGTGGTTTGAACGTTATGCTTTTTAGATTGAATTGTATAAAATGAAGAATATAGACTTTTGCTGTCTTTAAATGTGTTTAGGTAATCGCTAAAAGTAAAATCGTTAACTGCCGATTTTTTTATTCCCTTTGACTTTTTAACCGTTATATCATTCTTTGTTATGTACGAATACATTTTGGGCCTCAATCCGACAAACTCTACTATAGGATCTCCAAAAGTTTCATCTTTCAACAAACCTACGACTTTTTTATTTTTTTCAGAATAACAGAAATGAGAAGTGGGAAAATTGCTTGTATCAAAATATTTATTTAACTCTCCAGAAATATCGGAATAAATATCTTCAGTCCTAATATTGTATAAAAATGAATCGGTGTCGGTATAACATAAAGTAACATTTTCTACACCATATTTTTTCAAAAACACATTGTAGTGGTAATGATACATCAAAACTTTGCTCAAGTCCAACACTGCAAATCCCACGTACAAGGGTTTATCAAAAATAATGCTTTCTTTTTCCAGCTGAACCGCTGTAACATTATCTGCAAATATAATCCTGCCTTTAAAATTTGGTTTATTGACTTGACGAAATAATGATTTTTCATTTGTTACTATTTTTAAATCGATTCTGTTGCGCACGTTTTCCATAAATTTGCCGAAGCAGCTGTTATTCATCAATTTGTAAAAATCTGACTCGAATGTATTTTTTGCTGATGCTCTCATCATTGAATTAATTTCTATGTATGGAGCCAACCATTTTTTTTGTTTAAACTTCAACACTCTATGAATTTTTGAAATCTTTACCCCGAGTTGTAGGGCTTGTTTTAAATTCACATAATGTACTATGTAACGTGTTTTGGGCATCAAAGTCGTCAATAGTTTAACTGTTTTAGTATTAGGTGGATTATTTTTTTCGGGTAAAAAAGGTAATTGAGAAAGATTATCATGAATTTCTTTGGGGTATTCAACATCAACGTCTAGCACATAACCGGTTTCTGATTCATTTTCAACATCTAATACATTTAATTTTTCATCAACCCACTCAAAATCTGTATACGGCAAGGGAAGGTTCATGGCATAACCGTAAAGATTGTTGACATCTACGTAAAGTAAATAATTACTGGGTTTAGTCGAGTCATATTCATTTAGATATTTATTGTTAGCTTTCGCATACCGAGAAACAACTTGGCAAATGCCTCCCCTTATTCCCTTTTCAAAAAACTGAACCATATCAATATCTTTTATTACATCTAATTTTATTTTCGTGTATTTCAACATTGCATTCCAAGATAACTGTGGCAAAGTAAAAAACCATGCAGGATCTAGTCGATAAATTTGTTGACAGAGAAGTCGAAAGGCTTCAAAAACTTCGCACAACAAAATTACATCTGTTTGTATATACAATTCCGCATAATCTTTTAGTGTTTGGATGTTGAAGACTTTCCAGACACTTTTCGCGTGCTCATAGTCCACGTCGCTAATTGATGTTTTTGTTAAATCATTAAAAAATGAATTTTTGGAAGGTAGTCGAGTTTCGTTTAGACGATCAAAAGAATTAAAATAATTGTACGGAAATATGCCTTTCCTTGTCAATAATTTAATTTTGTTTTCATCATTAATAATATTTGCCATATGTGGAAATATATCAGTAATTGATTTAGATTTATTTTGCAAATTGTTCACTAATGTTTCCAAACTTGATGATAGAAATTTAAACGAGTCAACAAATCGTATTTTTGTACTACATCCTTTAAATTTTATGCTGAAACTTATATATTTTTCAGAATTACTAGGAATTACGCTGATATTTTCACAACGGCCCAAGAAAGGGATTATAAAATGAGAATCGTAACCCTGTAAGTTGTGCATAAAAACAGGTATAAAATCGGGCTTTTTTGCTCTTAAATTACAAGCATTATGTGCTGGTCCAACAAATTTTCCTGATAAGTGACAGTGATGTCGTACTCGATCGTGTTCGTCTAAAGGGTATTGACATAAGATGCAATCTTTAGCAGAATAAAATATTTTACTTTCCCCTTTGCTCATTTCTTCCATTCGCATAGTATTACCGTATATTTTATCCGCTTCAACAACTATAGATTCGAGTTTTTCTAAAAACGCTAGCATACAGTTTTCTCCCGTATAAACAAACGGTTTACATTCAAACATTTTTGACTTGACCAGAAGTGAAACTGAAAAAGCACGATGCTCATGAACAGCTTTGTTCCAAGATGTTGACGGATTAGGAATAGGCCCCGAAATTGGTATCAAAAGAGATTCAATATCTGCATAAACTACGATTGGAATGGATTGTGTATATTCCACATGTTTAAATTCAATTTTTTCTTCTTTCGGAAAGTCAGATCGAATTGGTTTGTGATCACGGCAAAATAATTCGTGTTCGTCTTTTCGCTCATCGCCTTTTTTCCCATACTTGTTTACGTACGTCCTTGGAAATACGGTCAGACATCTACGACAGATTGAATAAGCGCGTTTTGACAAAGATATTTGAGAACTTACTAATCGTGAAAGATTTGTGATCAAACAGTAGTGAAAATTTTCTCCATTTTGTAAATACAACAGATCAAACGTTTTATCATAATTATCCTTTTTACTGATTCTAATTGGATAAACATTATTTTTATCATCTAAGCCATAAACATTAATAGACAGGTTATTTAAATTTTCGAATCGATTGATATCGCTAATTGGAGTCGGGAACGATATAGAATCAAAAGAATATGGAGTATGAATATTTTTGTACGCGTTAAAGTCATTTGATCTAATATTATCACTAAGTAAAGCTAAACGAAAGCAATCGTTAGTATTATTTTTTACATTTATAACACAACGTTTGTCTCGTATTTTTTTAGGTAATTCAATATATTGAGACCCTCCGAAAGGCTTAAATTTAGTTAAATGTAGGCAGATATAGTTTGCAGAGGTATACATCCAACCGGAACCTTTTTTTTCAAACTCATCCTGTTCCTCTAAAATTTTATCAAAAATTGTTTCAATGTAATTTTCGAGGTTTATAGAAACATCTATCGTACTAACTTTCGATTTAAAATTAAAATCTGTTCTTTCACTAATAGTATTTTCGTTTTTCTTAATATATGTACATTCTAACATTATGTTTAATTTTAGATTTTTCCATTCATCTACATAACTATTTAGTAACTTTACTAAAACCTCTTTTTTCTTATTAAAAAATTCTGAAGCTAATAATTTTTTATTATCGTTAGGAATGTAAACATCTTCAACCGCATTTCCTAAGGAAGCTTTAATAATCCCATTTTCTTGAGCTACCGTATTCCCTCGCATCTGTCTACTAAAAATGCTATATTTTCTTTTTTTCATTGGTATCTCCATTGTGTTCACGTCGGGTGTATTATTACTACTAACCCCAAATTGACAAGTTAATTTATGCCGTTCAAAGTTAAACTTTTTGCTAAATTCTTTCCTACAGCCTCGACAATAGTAAAACAACGATTGACATCTATGTCGCCAGTTTGTAAGCAATAATCCACAATGAGCACATAAATAATTATTTCCGTTACTTTTATTATTCATTTTTAATCTAAAAACATACTTGGTCAAACAAATACTAAAATATATATACACTACCCCCTAAAAGTAATATTAAAAAAACAAAAACAATTGTAGCCTAACCTGATTCAACCTTTTTTTTTTTTTTGTTTACATAAACTTTATGTCATAAGCATTTTTCTTCTTTCCCATATATTGAATTTTTAGCTGTCCTAAAACAGAAAATAATCACTTGGCTAAGTAAAAAAAAAAAAAATATATAACTTTTTTTCTTTATATGTTTAAAATGTAAGAATGTACCTTCATAGTTGAATATTTCTTCTTCTGTAAATGCGTAGACATATCTTTTAGGTAGAAAGATTCTTATTTTTTCTTTTTCTCCTTCATCTAATAATATTGCTTCAATTGATGGGCCATACTCCGTCTCCTTCTTCGAAAGTTGTAGAATTTGATACGTCCGTCCTATAATTAATTCTCCAATATTTTTATATGCGGGTTTAATTTCATTTAATTTTTTCAGGAGTGACATCTAAAAAAAAAAAAAATTAAAATCATATACTTAGTTAGTAAACAGATATTCGAGTAAAATTAAAAAAAAAAAAAAACTTACTTTACTGCAGTTGTGATGAAAACTGAAGACGTTGAGACTATGAACTTATACTAGCATAGTGGCTGACTGATCAGGAGATAGAAAAGGCGAGGGCTTATAAGTACGCTAAGGTGCTGCGTCAGATGCTGATCAGGTCAGTCGGTATTTGGGCCCGCTTTCAGTAGAGTTATTCCAGACATGTCGTCAGCAGTTCTTGATTTACAGGCTTATCGTTTGGAAACGAACAAGCTGATAGTGAAAGAACTGTCAGTAGTTAGCTTAAATTACGAGCACTCTAGTCATTGGATTTTTAAACCGCCTCAAGGAGCCGAAAATGCTGATCGGCTAAAGACAAATCTCTGGGTAAAAAAACATCTTCATGGTCTGGAATGGGACTATGGTGATGTAAATTATGAATCTTTGAAAAATGTTTTACTATCCGTTGCAGAAAACTATGACGTATTATGGGGAAAAGGAATAGAAAAGTGTAAGTTTATAGAAGACCTTATTGATAAACCTGTTTATGATTTGCACGACTTTGGATGCCCCAATCTGAAACAGTTGGAATATGATAAGATAGCATGTCATTATCATTTAGACACTTCATTCGTTTGCTCTTTAAATCAAGCTCATCGTCTGGCTGCATGGGTAAATAAAAATAGCGAGGCTGTAGATTTCACTAAAAGAGACGTTCGTAAACGAACGTATAGAGACAATTCTTCTTCTCCTCATCATATGCTGTCATTTGCTGGATTTATACGTGGAGTCAAAAATAGTGTTAAATGTGTATACTGTGGACTGTTGTATGACACCGATTCGTTAATAAACCCTCTCAATTACCATAGGGCGTGTAGCCCGCATTGTTTATGGTTTGAGGAGGAGTCTTTTTAATTAAAATATGTTAAATATTGTATTTACTAAATCAGTATTTCATTTAGATTTATTTTGTAATATGTTTTTCTTATAATTGCTACATATTGATGTAGATGATTTTTAATTAAATTTTTCATTCATAAAGAAAAATAAATGTTTTCAGTTAATTTGTTTTTTTCTTATTCCTCTTTTTTTTCAAGGACAAATAAAATACGTCGCACTTACTTAAATTAATAAATAGGTTAGAAAATTAGACCAGTGAACAGATTATTAGATTTTTATTTTTTCAAGAAAAGTAACAATAATTAACAAAAAATTTTAATGACATATGATATATGTATAAAAATAAATGTCTAGTGCAAGAGCATATGTTTTTTTTTTTTTCTTCTTCTTCAACATTATACGATATCCTTTTTATTAACCCAGCTGCGTTCATTAACACCGAACCACTTGACATATAATTGATTGCCTTTCCTTTTTAAAACCTTTTCTACCAGGTATATATTTGGATATTTAGCCTGTTGTAGCTCTTCTTCATAAAATGCACCACTGATCGGTTGCCCTTTTAGATCTTCTAGCAAATATGTGTACGGATATGTCTCCTGAATCTTGACTACCTTAAAAATTTCACTTGACCAATTAGGCTTATAGCCTTTTGAAAAACTTGTTTTTTGTTTAGATATTCTTACAAAATCGTCTTCTATAAATTTCTGCTTTCGTACTTTCGATTTAGTCACTGTAGAATACACATTTTTTAGCAAGTATCTCTCCATCTTTTTATGCCGAGCATCGATTGGTTTCATACCTATAGTCCTATGAAATGATGAATTATACTCTTGTAGAATTTGGGGTAATATATCTAAAAATTTATAATTTCCTCGCAGGCTGAATGCTCTCCAAATTTTTTCTTTTAATGTTCTATTGAACCTCTCTACAATGGAAGCTTTTATATTAGAAAAAGTTGAATAATGATTAACATTGTATTGTTTCATTAGAGAATTAAACTTTGAATTGTAAAATTCTTTTCCTTGATCACTTTGAATATGTTTTGGAGTTGATTTACTCGATAAAAACACACTCTCCATTGCTTTGCTCACGTTGTCCGCTGTTTTCTGTTTTAATGGCACAGCCCAAGCAAATTTCGAAAAGCAGTCTATGACCGTTAACAAATATTTATTTCCTTTATTTTCTCCAGAATAAGGTATCATTTCCACAAGGTCTATTTGCCATAAATCGTTAATTCCTTTCAAAACAGTTTTCCGACGTGGATATTTTCTTCGAGCTGGTTTGTGCAATTCATTTACGACAGCACTTTTCAACAACGATGCATTCATCTTTTAAGATAACCGAGCGTTATTAGCATCACCGAGATACACACACACACAGTGAAAAGATATTCACTTAATATAATATATTTATTTCTCGTAGCTCTTCAATTATCGATCCTATTTCGTTTTCATGTCCTTCGTGACCTGCATTCGCCGAAGATATTAGCAACCTCAGCCGATCAACTAGCTCATTAGGATCATCCCAATACTCATAAATGGGTTTATCGGCTCTCATGAGACCAGTGCCTTTGTGCGAACGAAGTGTGGCTATTTTACTAGGAGGGGGTGTGGTATGACGAGGTGTGAAAAGCATCGCTATTACTTTTCTATATTTTTCTGATCTGATTCCTTGTCTCCCTCGTTCTTCACTATAGCCTTTTTTGTGAGCATTGGTCGAGATTAAAATGTTTTTATACATTTCCAAGTCTTTTTTTTCATACTTTTCGGGATTTTTCAAGTAAAGTAACTGCAACAATCCCTCTGTGCCTTCATAAGTTACCCCGTTAATTGTTATGTCATCGCTGTTTGTATGTAGTTGAATATCAGTAGAGTCACCTATTGCGAATCCTCCATCGGGCATGACTCTAATGCCATAACGTGAATCGAAGGTTTTATTATCGCCTCTCAACAATTTCTCCAAATATTTTCTTTGTTGGTTTCCAAACTGTTTAATTGTTTCTACTAGTGAATCTTCAGTTTCATGATGTTCATTTTCTACTTTAATTTCAGGAAACGCCAATCTAGATGATGAAATTATTGGAGTTGTCGGATGAGTCGAATGAGCTAACTCTGGTGTCAATGTTGCTCTTTTGTAAATATCTTTTGTAAACTCAATCTCATCATTTTTGTTTCTAATCTTTTTACTTGACGGCTCCGATTTGGTTTCTTTTTGCAACTTTAACGACTCTTTAATATCTTCTAAAGGTTGTGATACAGGTGTAAAGAATGCTTGACGAACCTCATCTACATCCTGAAGACCGCGTTTCAATGTCCGAAATTTATTTTTTAAAATTTCGCTAGTTTTTATAATCTCACGGGTGACTTTAGGGTCCATGACTGAGCTCCGTCAACGACTGGAAACCCTTTATATATCTACAATAAATGTATCGATTCCTTTTCTAAAACGACCATTGTTTAAATCCCTACTTTTGTCAATAACCAGATAACCGAAAGGCTCTTTCCAACATAATGAACACATGTCTTTAAAAAGTTGGAAACCGATAGCAGGAGTGCTCACATGTTCATCGTAAATATGTTTTAAACTCAATTCGTCCTGAGGAAATATTATTAAAAAGTTAAAATTACACCTGATCAGATGTCTAGGAATGCAAACATAACTTTGTGTTAAGTAAAAACAATCTAGATTCATATGTCTTCCATAACTGAAATATCGTTTAATTATATCTTGATCCTCCATCGTAACATCATCGAATATACAGACTGAATTAGATTCAACTTGGTGAGGCATATCTTTTGCATCTTCAAAATCGTAAAATCCTATTTCAGGAACCATATTTAAAACATTTTTTAAATACTGGTATTTGAGCTGGTGTAAAGTTTTTCCGAATAGATATACATTTTTAAATTTTAAACCATTTGGATTTAATAAAAGTCCAATCATAATATTCGTCTTTCCACATCCGCTTGATCCGCATATCGACGCTCGTATGGTGTTTGGTAATAATGTGCTATGTTTCACCTCAGTAGATTCGTCAGGCAAACACTTCAAAGTAGAAAAACGTTGTTCTTGTTGGACTAATTTCATTTTGAATGCAGACAAAATCATTCATTTCCTGTATATATATATATATCGCCGATTGTCATTTTTCACTACAGTATGATTCGTAAGACTCGCAAAGGAAGAGGCTTGATAAACAGTCTCATAAATAAGTTACCGTTTGAATTACACCTGCCAGGATACCAGTATTGTGGCCCCGGTACAAACCTTGAAAAACGACTAAATAGAGGAGATAGTGGAATAAACCAGCTTGATAAAGCTTGTAAAGAACACGATATTGCTTATAGCAAAGATAAGGATATGCAAAGTCGTAGAAAAGCGGACAAGATTTTGGTTGAAAACGCTTGGAAACGAGTTAAAGCTTCGGATTCATCATTGGGAGAAAAAGCTGCGGCTTGGTTAGTTACAAATACTATGAAAGCGAAAGGTAAAATTGGTGCCGGTATTAAGAAGAAGAAGAAAAATAAAAAGATTAGTTTCAAAAAATTAGTTAAATCGCTAAAGGTTGCTAACGTATCATCGATCCTCGAAGCGTCAAAAATGGCATACAAAAAGGCTAAAATGCATTTACGTGGTAAGACAAAACCTTTGCCTCCCAGAGTTCTTCCTTTGCCAAAAGAGGGAGGATTTCTTCCATTTCTTGTGCCGTTAATGGCGGGGCTTTCTGCAGTGGGATCTTTAGCGGGAGGAGCGTCGAGTGTGGCTAAAGCTATCTACGAGGCGAAAGAAGCTAAACATAAATTAGATGAGCAAAAGAGGCATAATTTAGCGATGGAAAGTCAGAAAATCGGAAATGGACTTTATTTGAAACCATATCGGAAAGGCTACGGCCTGTTTATAACTCGACAAAAAAACAAATCTGGAAAGATCTGACTACCGAATAAGCCATTGACGGATTTAGAATTAAATTATTTGGCCAAAGTTTTAAATATCCAACATTTTCGAGGAGTGTTTATGATTGATAAACTTCCTAGATATCCAAACAAACACGAGTCTGCTATTGTAAATTTAGAGCCGAGCTCAGAACTTGGTTCACATTGGGTCTGTTATGTAAAACAAAATGATTTTGTGAAATACTTTGATTCCTTTGGAAACTTAAAACCACCACCACAGTTGCTCGAGTACTTTAAGGGGCTAAAAATAACTTATAATAGAGAGCGTTATCAGGAGTGGAATACGTCGGTTTGTGGACATCTCTGCTTACAGTATTTAGTCGATGCTTCTCAAAGCGTTTGATCATTGTTAATCATGAGCTATACAGTAACGCTTACGGGCAACTCTAGCGTACTTTCCGCAAACTTTTTACCACCGTTAGAATTGGGGTCAATATATACTGTTGGGTTGTTATCATTTGAGACATATAATACTATTCCGAATATAAAAAAGGGCGCTAATGATATGTTTTATTTTGGTGATTTTTCGATCCAAATACCTGAAGGATCGTACGATATCGATGCTATAGCCTCCTTTTTACGTGAAAAAATTTCTCATCTTGACCCTACCGCTGTAGTGATAATAAGAGGAAATTCCAACACGCTAAAAACGGAAATTAAAACAACTCATGCAGTATACTTTAACTATTCCGAGAAGCCTCACTCTATTGGTCCTCTTTTGGGTTTTACACGATCCGATCATGTCATTCCTCCGAATCGCTCCTATACTGAATCAAATGACATTGTTAAAATTCTCAGCGTAAACATTATTTCAATTCAATGTAACATCGCATCGGGGTCTTATGTGAACGGAGAACCGGATCATAATATTCATCAATTCTTTCCGCGTGTAGACCCAGGATATAAAATAATAGAAATCACGAATCCGGTCATTTACTTTCCAACCAACGTGAGGACTGTAGACAATATCATCGTTCGATTAGTAGATCAGAACGGAGAGCTTATCGACTTTAGAGGAGAAACGGTTACATTGAGATTACATTTAAAAAAGAATGGGGATTGATTTTTGTTCTAGAGATAGTTGTTGCATCGATTATTATAAAAGGAGATGTCAAACAACGGTTAAAACCAGTAAACCTAAATCAACAAGAGCGCTAACAACTGCGAACGCTATATTTTTAAAACAGTGTGGTTTTCGGTTAAACAAACATTATGAATGACATACTAGACGTTACGACGGATATAAAATTCGTCGATTCTCTTACACAATTTGAATATCACTCGCACCAGCCTTATACGGGAAATACCTTTAACAAATCCGACGAGATTAGAATTCCTATTCATCAACAAGATATTTATACCTTTCCTTCTCAAAGTTTTATTTATCTCGAAGGGAGGATCTTAAAAAGTGATGGCACTATCGGTGCCACTCCAAAGTTGACTAATAACGCATTCGCGTTTTTGTTTGACGAAATTAGATATGAACTAAACGGTATAGAAGTCGATCGAGTACGAAATCCGGGGATAACTACTACTCTTAAAGGGCATGCATCATTTTCGCCTAATCGAGTAATGGGATTAGAAAATGCGGGGTGGACAATGCCCGGTAAAACTCTTTCTTTGGATAAAAACGGCGTTTTTAGCGTATGCCTACCACTTGATATTCTTTTTGGGATTTGCGAGGACTATCGTAAAATTTTAATCAATCTGAAGCAAGAGCTCGTTTTGATCAGATCAAGTACTGACCTAAACTGCGTGCTAGGTGACGATGATGTACAAATAAAACTTGACAAATTGGTGTGGAGAATGCCTCATGTTCGTGTTTCAGATTATGAACGTCTGAGGTTATTAAAACTAGTAGACAAGAACAAGGTCGTTTCTATTCCATTCAGATCATGGGATCTTTACGAATATCCCAATGTACCTGCGACGCAGCAGGAAAATTGGTCGGTCAAAACTTCAACAAATTTAGAAAAACCGCGCTATCTCATTTTTGCATTTCAAAGTGATCGAAATAGAACCTCTAACAAAGATAGCAGTCTGTTCGATAGTTGCAAATTAAAAAATTTGAAACTTTATTTGAATAGTGAACAATATCCGTACGATGACTTAAATTTAGATTTTGAGCAAGGAAAAGTAGCATTGTTGTATGAAATGTATAACGAATTTCAAACGAGTTATTATGGCGTTAGACATTCTCAGCCCCTGCTTTCAAGATCCGATTTCGAGAAACTAGCGCCTCTAGTGATTATAGATTGTTCTAAGCAATCTGAAGCAATCAAAAGTGCGACTATCGATATCAGAGTACTATTAGAGGCGAAAGAAAACTTTCCAGCCAATACTAAAGCTTACTGTCTCATTTTACATGATAAAATAATAGAATATGAAATGGGAACGGGTTTGGTCCGTAAATTGTACTGACTCTCTGTTTGTTTTTTTTGTGGTTGTTAGAAGAGGAGTATACTAATTTCTTTTTATTTTAAAAGTAGATGTAAAATGAACGTACAACCAAAAAAAAAAAATATAAACGAATTAGAACTCGATTCGGAAAATACAAAATATCGAGTAATAATATCTTTTATTTAGGTATCTTTCAAGCCTGATGAGGACCTTGTTGAAACTCGTACTCTTGTAACATGGAATTATGCTCATCGTGCAGCACGTATCAGTCCATGGGAAACATATGCGAGGGACAGAGTAAGATTCGAAAACAGGATTCAACATATTTCCAAGATACTGAGTCCTATCCTGGAATCAACCCACAGATCAGCTGTTTATCAGAAACATTACAAGATTGTTAATTGTTAAAAATTTTATATTTACCTTATCAGTATTTGATTCAGATTTATTAATTTTTTTTTTTAATTAAATTTTATATTTACATAAAATAAAAATATTTGATTTCAGTAAATTTGTATTTGTTTTTTTTTTTTTTTCCTTCTTCCTATTTTATTTTTCAAGGGACAAATAAAAAATACAACATATTAAAGGAAACTTATTTTATTGATTATCATCACAATTCAATTCATTTAAGTTGTAAAACAGTGTATTTGTATTTATGCTAAAATCAATTGGTTCGCTAACTACACTTGCTTCATTCTTATTATAAAGTTCAACCATCTTTGTTATCAATGCTAGTGAATCGTTGATTTTTTCTATATTTGCGCAAAGTTTGACCGTCTCGTTCCTGTTGAAACATGCAGATGCAGACGATGGTGGAAGGGTCTCATGATTAAACATTGCAAACCATTGCGTTACCTGCTCTATCCGCATCACCCTAGTGCGTCCTCTTGTAGTAAGTTCACAAATCACGTTTTGACATCTTGATCGGTCTTTTTCATAGGATTTTTTTCGTTTCTGCAGCAATAACAAAATTTTCGGAGCTCGGGTGGTAATATATGTCCATTCCTCAACATTCATGTAAACGACAGTTTTCTTCTTTTCGCTAATGGCGATAGTCGGCACAAAGTTACACAAACCGATTCGAAAACATTTACTGTTGGTGAGTGGGTACTCGGTCACAAGGTCCATTCGACGATCCATCTCGCGTATCATCAACGACAAGACTGTGTGGTATAACGGAGTGGAGGGGAGAAAGCTGCAGCTGTTCTAGTTTTTTTATCACATCATTTATTTCCCTTCTTTTTAGTTCATACAAGGAAATGCATAATTGCAAATCTTTGAGTCGATGTAGAAAATTGTGAAGCCTTTTAACAACATACCGTCTCTTCGCTATCATTCTCGTCAGACACTATGATTTGCAGCTCATTCAATTGTTCACAATACTCTATAAACGAACAGTTTTTAGACCATTTTTTATGGTCGGCAAAAGGGTCGTCATACTCCTTCCATTCATGCAAGACTACTCCGCAAAATGGACATCTTGTCCTATCAGACACTTTCAAGTAATACAACCCAGCAGCCGCTAGTTTCAATGGACTCACCGGTGACGACCAGCCGACGAATGTCGACAACCTTCCTTCTTCGTACCTCAGGTTCTTGCTCCTTAGCCGACCCATACTAAACTAACTGATTGAGGAAACAACAACGTGCTTCATTCATAAGACATAATGATGACACTCTCCCATTCGGAAAACAATATACTCTCTTTCATTATGCTGTGACCTAGTTTCGGTGTTGCCACATCTCATCTGCGACGTTGCCAAATCTTAATTTGCACACCTGGACCTACCTCAAGGTCAACACCCCCTCGCCCTGCCTTACACCCCTCCCACCCTCAAGGTCATCTCAAGGTCACGACCACGACCCTGCTACAGCAGACAATGACCTCAAGGTCACGGCTCCGGCTCAACCCGCCTATTTGTACTACTGTGGTTCATTCATAACTCTTATCCCATTCACAAAGACAAATTACATCACGCTCTCATTCATAAGATGACGTCACACGCCCATTCAACTATTCCATTCATAAAATGACGTCACATGACCAACATCCATTCAGAACAAACCGTGACCTAGTTTCTCTTCCATTCATAAGATGACGTCACACTTCCATTCATAAAAAATGACGTCACATGCGTCATCCATTCAGAACAAACCATGACCTAGTTTCTACTGCGCTGTTGCCACATCTCATCTGCGACGTTGCCAAATCTTAATTTGCACACCTGGACCTACCTCAAGGTCAACACCCCCTCGCCCTGCCTTACACCCCTCCCACCCTCAAGGTCATCTCAAGGTCACGACCACGACCCTGCTACAGCAGACAATGACCTCAAGGTCACGGCTCCGGCTCAACCCGCCTATTTGTACTACTAGTGGTTCATTCATAACTCTTATCCCATTCACAAAGACAAATTACATCACGCTCTCATTCATAAGATGACGTCACACGCCCATTCAACTATTCCATTCATAAAATGACGTCACATGACCAACATCCATTCAGAACAAACCGTGACCTAGTTTCTCTTCCATTCATAAGATGACGTCACACTTCCATTCATAAAAAATGACGTCACATGCGTCATCCATTCAGAACAAACCATGACCTAGTTTCTACTGCGCTGTTGCCACATCTCATCTGCGACGTTGCCAAATCTTAATTTGCACACCTGGACCTACCTCAAGGTCAACACCCCCTCGCCCTGCCTTACACCCCTCCCACCCTCAAGGTCATCTCAAGGTCACGACCACGACCCTGCTACAGCAGACAATGACCTCAAGGTCACGGCTCCGGCTCAACCCGCCTATTTGTACTACTGTGGTTCATTCATAACTCTTATCCCATTCACAAAGACAAATTACATCACGCTCTCATTCATAAGATGACGTCACACGCCCATTCAACTATTCCATTCATAAAATGACGTCACATGACCAACATCCATTCAGAACAAACCGTGACCTAGTTTCTCTTCCATTCATAAGATGACGTCACACTTCCATTCATAAAAAATGACGTCACATGCGTCATCCATTCAGAACAAACCATGACCTAGTTTCTACTGCGCTGTTGCCACATCTCATCTGCGACGTTGCCAAATCTTAATTTGCACACCTGGACCTACCTCAAGGTCAACACCCCCTCGCCCTGCCTTACACCCCTCCCACCCTCAAGGTCATCTCAAGGTCACGACCACGACCCTGCTACAGCAGACAATGACCTCAAGGTCACGGCTCCGGCTCAACCCGCCTATTTGTACTACTAATAAAAATTAACAAATGACTATCAGAATAGATGATGATCCTATATAAAAAAAAGAAAAGAAAAAGGAGAACTGTGGAACAACTGACATTCCGGAGAACCAAAGCACATTCTATCCATAGGGATTCACTGATTGCAGAGGCAGTTCGGGATCGCTGCAACTGCATTCAGTGAAGCAAACTATCCATTATAAAAAATTAGGAAAAACTATCAGAGAACAGGGGCTGAAGGACTAGTGGTTTCATAGGGCTACACTGATTGCATTAGCACGCAGACATTCGTGCTACTGGATTCAGTTTGGCGAACCATCCACTATAAAAAATGGGTAACGAAACCACAGGCAGAACCTCATGGGTGGTTTGGAATCCTGCCTATCTCACAGGTAAGTATTTTCTTCTTCTTTTACTTCCTTCAAGTTCCTTTCTGCTTCGATATTTTCTACCCCAGGATCTGCATTTTTCTCTGTCCCTCCCCATGTCGTCCCCTGGATTCCTCACAATAACTAATCGATACACTTGCTATTTAGTTTTGATTAAATTTATTTTTTACATTCATTACTACTTTTAACGTCTATATAATTACTTTTCCTACACTTAAATTAAGATTTACACGCACAAAAAAAAATGATACTTGTTGTGCTTTTCTTGTTATTCTCCTGCTCTTTAACAGAAGCTACTTTGGATGGAAGCCATCCAAGGACTTTTATGGTTTCTTTCATTCTCTGGCATCTCCAGTTTTTCCCAACTTTTGATTAATACATCAACTAATGTTTAAAATTCCTATTTTTTAGGTGAGCTGGGTGGATAATAAGGGCTATCGTCGCTAAATTAACCACAAATCAGGGTTTTCCCCTTTATTTACCGTCTTCTATTCTCAAAGAAGTTAGGATCATTCCAAAAAGTTTAAGAGGGTACTGCAATACTGTTAAATATGTAACTTTCGGATTTCAACGCGTCATGAGTCCATCTTCAGCCATTGGTCTGCCTGTATGTCACATCATTAACTTTTGAAAATGGACTGATATTATTCAATACACTTCTCTTGAAGCATGTGTATAATTAAACAGTGCACCCTTAGCAAAATTGCAAAAATATTCCTTTTTTTTATCGTACTCAACTGTTCTCATAAACACTTGTACAAGGAACAATGGATTTATTGAGTCTTCTACTGAATGTTCAAAAGTTTTTTTTTTCTTAATGTTATCAATGCCAAACCTACTCTTAAGGTAGGCGCAAACGAAAACTGGTTTCGTAAGCTGATGGTGGACAGAACTACTCGGATGAGCATGTGCTCTCACGGTTGCCAACATTGGACATTGTCGAACTTCTGTAGTTGATTGTACGGCTTAATGTTTTGATGTCTGCAACCACTGTACCCATTCCCGATGCAACTTCAGCCCATAACCGTTCTGCAACATCCCGAATATTGTTATTTTTTAAATGTTTATCCCACAGGGTTGGTCTATTATAAACAGAACTAATTAATTTTTCAATATCCTAAGTCGTTTAGGTAGATAACAACACACAAACACGACGAAATTATGAAAGTAAACTATAACACTCAATTTGCGCTATAGAGCTGGCAGACTGGCGAGAAATCCAAACAAGTTCGGACTAGTCGTTTGATCGGCCGTCAACGGGCCATCGGATGATGGCGGTTATAGTAGTGTACGCACTCCCTTTGTTTAACATAAGTTTGATTCGTTCGGCCGATAACTTTTTAGGAGTACGCGTGCCTTTAGTCAGTTATTATGTATTTAAAACAGCCATTGGAAGCTTACACATTTCTTCATTTTCCTTTTCTGGAAAGCCTAAACGATGACTACATGTCTTTAATGAAGAGAGAATTTTTATTAAGAACAAAAAAAACAGTGATCGGTGTTGACTCTAAGGCGACTTTTAATGAAACATCAGAATAAAAATCCACATTATGGTCGTTGAATCATGAATTACGGCCTTTTTCGTTTATAATTTCAAGGATATTAATTTTCACTAATCGTGAACTCAATTCAATTCAGAAAGTTTGAGAAAATTCAAAATTTCCTCGATCTAAGAAATTTTCTATCATAAAGAAAATAAAAACGCTTATAAAAAACTTGCAATCACTTCCAATGTCTAAACAAGAAATACTAAATATCCCCATTGAATAATTATAATATTTAATTTCTATACTCTTTACTATTAATATTCCCTATAGATAACTCCATTTAATATGGGCATTACATATTTAGAATGCAATAAAAAAATTAAAACCATTGTTGAAAAATTATTGCTATGATATGTGTGTTTAAATGAAATAGAATACTTGACTTGATTGAACCATAGGAATTCACTGATTGCAGACGGAGTTCGGGATCACTGCTACTGCATTCAGTGAAGCGAACTATCCAGTGAATAAAAATTAACAAATGACTATCTGAGAAGATGATGATCCTATATAAAAAAAGAAAAAGGAGAACAATTGACATTGCGGACGACCAAAGCACATTCTATCCGTAGGGATTCACTGATTGCAGAGGCAGTTCGGGATCACTGCAACTGCATTCAGTGAAGCGAACTATCCAATGAATAAAAATTAACAAATGACTATCAGAATAGATGATGATCCTATATAAAAAAAAGAAAAGAAAAAGGAGAACTGTGGAACAACTGACATTCCGGAGAACCAAAGCACATTCTATCCATAGGGATTCACTGATTGCAGAGGCAGTTCGGGATCGCTGCAACTGCATTCAGTGAAGCAAACTATCCATTATAAAAAATTAGGAAAAACTATCAGAGAACAGGGGCTGAAGGACTAGTGGTTTCATAGGGCTACACTGATTGCATTAGCACGCAGACATTCGTGCTACTGGATTCAGTTTGGTGAACCATCCACTATAAAAAATGGGTAACGAAACCACAGGCAGAACCTCATGGGTGGTTTGGAATCCTGCCTATCTCACAGGTAAGTATTTTCTTCTTCTTTTACTTCCTTCAAGTTCCTTTCTGCTTCGATATTTTCTACCCCAGGATCTGCATTTTTCTCTGTCCCTCCCCATGTCGTCCCCTGGATTCCTCACAATAACTAATCGATACACTTGCTATTTAGTTTTGATTAAATTTATTTTTTACATTCATTACTACTTTTAACGTCTATATAATTACTTTTCCTACACTTAAATTAAGATTTACACGCACAAAAAAAAATGATACTTGTTGTGCTTTTCTTGTTATTCTCCTGCTCTTTAACAGAAGCTACTTTGGATGGAAGCCATCCAAGGACTTTTATGGTTTCTTTCATTCTCTGGCATCTCCAGTTTTTCCCAACTTTTGATTAATACATCAACTAATGTTTAAAATTCCTATTTTTTAGGTGAGCTGGGTGGATAATAAGGGCTATCGTCGCTAAATTAACCACAAATCAGGGTTTTCCCCTTTATTTACCGTCTTCTATTCTCAAAGAAGTTAGGATCATTCCAAAAAGTTTAAGAGGGTACTGCAATACTGTTAAATATGTAACTTTCGGATTTCAACGCGTCATGAGTCCATCTTCAGCCATTGGTCTGCCTGTATGTCACATCATTAACTTTTGAAAATGGACTGATATTATTCAATACACTTCTCTTGAAGCATGTGTATAATTAAACAGTGCACCCTTAGCAAAATTGCAAAAATATTCCTTTTTTTTATCGTACTCAACTGTTCTCATAAACACTTGTACAAGGAACAATGGATTTATTGAGTCTTCTACTGAATGTTCAAAAGTTTTTTTTTTCTTAATGTTATCAATGCCAAACCTACTCTTAAGGTAGGCGCAAACGAAAACTGGTTTCGTAAGCTGATGGTGGACAGAACTACTCGGATGTGCATGTGCTCACACGGTTGTCAACATTGGACATTGTCGAACTTCTGTAGTTGATTGTACGGCTTAATGTTTTGATGTCTGCAACCACTGTACCCATTTCCGATGCAACTTCATCCCATAACCGTTCTGCAACATCCCGAATATTGTTTTTTTTTAAATGTTTATCCCACAGGGTTGGTCTATTATAAACAGAACTAATTAATTTTTCAATATCCTAAGTCGTTTAGGTAGATAACAACACACAAACACGACGAAATTATGAAAGTAAACTATAACACTCAATTTGCGCTATAGAGCTGGCAGACTGGCGAGAAATCCAAACAAGTTCGGACTAGTCGTTTGATCGGCCGTCAACGGGCCATCGGATGATGGCGGTTATAGTAGTGTACGCACTCCCTTTGTTTAACATAAGTTTGATTCGTTCGGCCGATAACTTTTTAGGAGTACGCGTGCCTTTAGTCAGTTATTATGTATTTAAAACAGCCATTGGAAGCTTACACATTTCTTCATTTTCCTTTTCTGGAAAGCCTAAACGATGACTACATGTCTTTAATGAAGAGAGAATTTTTATTAAGAACAAAAAAAACAGTGATCGGTGTTGACTCTAAGGCGACTTTTAATGAAACATCAGAATAAAAATCCACATTATGGTCGTTGAACCATGAATTACGGCCTTTTTCGTTTATAATTTCAAGGATATTAATTTTCACTAATCGTGAACTCAATTCAATTCAGAAAGTTTGAGAAAATTCAAAATTTCCTCGATCTAAGAAATTTTCTATCATAAAGAAAATAAAAACGCTTATAAAAAACTTGCAATCACTTCCAATGTCTAAACAAGAAATACTAAATATCCCCATTGAATAATTATAATATTTAATTTCTATACTCTTTACTATTAATATTCCCTATAGATAACTCCATTTAATATGGGCATTACATATTTAGAATGCAATAAAAAAATTAAAACCATTGTTGAAAAATTATTGCTATGATATGTGTGTTTAAATGAAATAGAATACTTGACTTGATTGAACCATAGGAATTCACTGATTGCAGACGGAGTTCGGGATCACTGCTACTGCATTCAGTGAAGCGAACTATCCAGTGAATAAAAATTAACAAATGACTATCTGAGAAGATGATGATCCTATATAAAAAAAGAAAAAGGAGAACAATTGACATTGCGGACGACCAAAGCACATTCTATCCGTAGGGATTCACTGATTGCAGAGGCAGTTCGGGATCACTGCAACTGCATTCAGTGAAGCGAACTATCCAATGAATAAAAATTAACAAATGACTATCAGAATAGATGATGATCCTATATAAAAAAAAGAAAAGAAAAAGGAGAACTGTGGAACAACTGACATTCCGGAGAACCAAAGCACATTCTATCCATAGGGATTCACTGATTGCAGAGGCAGTTCGGGATCGCTGCAACTGCATTCAGTGAAGCAAACTATCCATTATAAAAAATTAGGAAAAACTATCAGAGAACAGGGGCTGAAGGACTAGTGGTTTCATAGGGCTACACTGATTGCATTAGCACGCAGACATTCGTGCTACTGGATTCAGTTTGGCGAACCATCCACTATAAAAAATGGGTAACGAAACCACAGGCAGAACCTCATGGGTGGTTTGGAATCCTGCCTATCTCACAGGTAAGTATTTTCTTCTTCTTTTACTTCCTCCAAGTTCCTTTCTGCTTCGATATTTTCTACCCCAGGATCTGCATTTTTCTCTGTCTCTCCCCATGTCGTCCCCTGGATTCCTCACAATAACTAATCGATACACTTGCTATTTAGTTTTGATTAAATTTATTTTTTACATTCATTACTACTTTTAACGTCTATATAATTACTTTTCCTACACTTAAATTAAGATTTACACGCACAAAAAAAAATGATACTTGTTGTGCTTTTCTTGTTATTCTCCTGCTCTTTAACAGAAGCTACTTTGGATGGAAGCCATCCAAGGACTTTTATGGTTTCTTTCATTCTCTGGCATCTCCAGTTTTTCCCAACTTTTGATTAATACATCAACTAATGTTTAAAATTCCTATTTTTTAGGTGAGCTGGGTGGATAATAAGGGCTATCGTCGCTAAATTAACCACAAATCAGGGTTTTCCCCTTTATTTACCGTCTTCTATTCTCAAAGAAGTTAGGATCATTCCAAAAAGTTTAAGAGGGTACTGCAATACTGTTAAATATGTAACTTTCGGATTTCAACGCGTCATGAGTCCATCTTCAGCCATTGGTCTGCCTGTATGTCACATCATTAACTTTTGAAAATGGACTGATATTATTCAATACACTTCTCTTGAAGCATGTGTATAATTAAACAGTGCACCCTTAGCAAAATTGCAAAAATATTCCTTTTTTTTATCGTACTCAACTGTTCTCATAAACACTTGTACAAGGAACAATGGATTTATTGAGTCTTCTACTGAATGTTCAAAAGTTTTTTTTTTCTTAATGTTATCAATGCCAAACCTACTCTTAAGGTAGGCGCAAACGAAAACTGGTTTCGTAAGCTGATGGTGGACAGAACTACTCGGATGAGCATGTGCTCTCACGGTTGCCAACATTGGACATTGTCGAACTTCTGTAGTTGATTGTACGGCTTAATGTTTTGATGTCTGCAACCACTGTACCCATTCCCGATGCAACTTCAGCCCATAACCGTTCTGCAACATCCCGAATATTGTTATTTTTTAAATGTTTATCCCACAGGGTTGGTCTATTATAAACAGAACTAATTAATTTTTCAATATCCTAAGTCGTTTAGGTAGATAACAACACACAAACACGACGAAATTATGAAAGTAAACTATAACACTCAATTTGCGCTATAGAGCTGGCAGACTGGCGAGAAATCCAAACAAGTTCGGACTAGTCGTTTGATCGGCCGTCAACGGGCCATCGGATGATGGCGGTTATAGTAGTGTACGCACTCCCTTTGTTTAACATAAGTTTGATTCGTTCGGCCGATAACTTTTTAGGAGTACGCGTGCCTTTAGTCAGTTATTATGTATTTAAAACAGCCATTGGAAGCTTACACATTTCTTCATTTTCCTTTTCTGGAAAGCCTAAACGATGACTACATGTCTTTAATGAAGAGAGAATTTTTATTAAGAACAAAAAAAACAGTGATCGGTGTTGACTCTAAGGCGACTTTTAATGAAACATCAGAATAAAAATCCACATTATGGTCGTTGAACCATGAATTACGGCCTTTTTCGTTTATAATTTCAAGGATATTAATTTTCACTAATCGTGAACTCAATTCAATTCAGAAAGTTTGAGAAAATTCAAAATTTCCTCGATCTAAGAAATTTTCTATCATAAAGAAAATAAAAACGCTTATAAAAAACTTGCAATCACTTCCAATGTCTAAACAAGAAATACTAAATATCCCCATTGAATAATTATAATATTTAATTTCTATACTCTTTACTATTAATATTCCCTATAGATAACTCCATTTAATATGGGCATTACATATTTAGAATGCAATAAAAAAATTAAAACCATTGTTGAAAAATTATTGCTATGATATGTGTGTTTAAATGAAATAGAATACTTGACTTGATTGAACCATAGGAATTCACTGATTGCAGACGGAGTTCGGGATCACTGCTACTGCATTCAGTGAAGCGAACTATCCAGTGAATAAAAATTAACAAATGACTATCTGAGAAGATGATGATCCTATATAAAAAAAGAAAAAGGAGAACAATTGACATTGCGGACGACCAAAGCACATTCTATCCGTAGGGATTCACTGATTGCAGAGGCAGTTCGGGATCACTGCAACTGCATTCAGTGAAGCGAACTATCCAATGAATAAAAATTAACAAATGACTATCAGAATAGATGATGATCCTATATAAAAAAAAGAAAAGAAAAAGGAGAACTGTGGAACAACTGACATTCCGGAGAACCAAAGCACATTCTATCCATAGGGATTCACTGATTGCAGAGGCAGTTCGGGATCGCTGCAACTGCATTCAGTGAAGCAAACTATCCATTATAAAAAATTAGGAAAAACTATCAGAGAACAGGGGCTGAAGGACTAGTGGTTTCATAGGGCTACACTGATTGCATTAGCACGCAGACATTCGTGCTACTGGATTCAGTTTGGCGAACCATCCACTATAAAAAATGGGTAACGAAACCACAGGCAGAACCTCATGGGTGGTTTGGAATCCTGCCTATCTCACAGGTAAGTATTTTCTTCTTCTTTTACTTCCTTCAAGTTCCTTTCTGCTTCGATATTTTCTACCCCAGGATCTGCATTTTTCTCTGTCCCTCCCCATGTCGTCCCCTGGATTCCTCACAATAACTAATCGATACACTTGCTATTTAGTTTTGATTAAATTTATTTTTTACATTCATTACTACTTTTAACGTCTATATAATTACTTTTCCTACACTTAAATTAAGATTTACACGCACAAAAAAAAATGATACTTGTTGTGCTTTTCTTGTTATTCTCCTGCTCTTTAACAGAAGCTACTTTGGATGGAAGCCATCCAAGGACTTTTATGGTTTCTTTCATTCTCTGGCATCTCCAGTTTTTCCCAACTTTTGATTAATACATCAACTAATGTTTAAAATTCCTATTTTTTAGGTGAGCTGGGTGGATAATAAGGGCTATCGTCGCTAAATTAACCACAAATCAGGGTTTTCCCCTTTATTTACCGTCTTCTATTCTCAAAGAAGTTAGGATCATTCCAAAAAGTTTAAGAGGGTACTGCAATACTGTTAAATATGTAACTTTCGGATTTCAACGCGTCATGAGTCCATCTTCAGCCATTGGTCTGCCTGTATGTCACATCATTAACTTTTGAAAATGGACTGATATTATTCAATACACTTCTCTTGAAGCATGTGTATAATTAAACAGTGCACCCTTAGCAAAATTGCAAAAATATTCCTTTTTTTTATCGTACTCAACTGTTCTCATAAACACTTGTACAAGGAACAATGGATTTATTGAGTCTTCTACTGAATGTTCAAAAGTTTTTTTTTTCTTAATGTTATCAATGCCAAACCTACTCTTAAGGTAGGCGCAAACGAAAACTGGTTTCGTAAGCTGATGGTGGACAGAACTACTCGGATGTGCATGTGCTCACACGGTTGTCAACATTGGACATTGTCGAACTTCTGTAGTTGATTGTACGGCTTAATGTTTTGATGTCTGCAACCACTGTACCCATTTCCGATGCAACTTCATCCCATAACCGTTCTGCAACATCCCGAATATTGTTTTTTTTTAAATGTTTATCCCACAGGGTTGGTCTATTATAAACAGAACTAATTAATTTTTCAATATCCTAAGTCGTTTAGGTAGATAACAACACACAAACACGACGAAATTATGAAAGTAAACTATAACACTCAATTTGCGCTATAGAGCTGGCAGACTGGCGAGAAATCCAAACAAGTTCGGACTAGTCGTTTGATCGGCCGTCAACGGGCCATCGGATGATGGCGGTTATAGTAGTGTACGCACTCCCTTTGTTTAACATAAGTTTGATTCGTTCGGCCGATAACTTTTTAGGAGTACGCGTGCCTTTAGTCAGTTATTATGTATTTAAAACAGCCATTGGAAGCTTACACATTTCTTCATTTTCCTTTTCTGGAAAGCCTAAACGATGACTACATGTCTTTAATGAAGAGAGAATTTTTATTAAGAACAAAAAAAACAGTGATCGGTGTTGACTCTAAGGCGACTTTTAATGAAACATCAGAATAAAAATCCACATTATGGTCGTTGAACCATGAATTACGGCCTTTTTCGTTTATAATTTCAAGGATATTAATTTTCACTAATCGTGAACTCAATTCAATTCAGAAAGTTTGAGAAAATTCAAAATTTCCTCGATCTAAGAAATTTTCTATCATAAAGAAAATAAAAACGCTTATAAAAAACTTGCAATCACTTCCAATGTCTAAACAAGAAATACTAAATATCCCCATTGAATAATTATAATATTTAATTTCTATACTCTTTACTATTAATATTCCCTATAGATAACTCCATTTAATATGGGCATTACATATTTAGAATGCAATAAAAAAATTAAAACCATTGTTGAAAAATTATTGCTATGATATGTGTGTTTAAATGAAATAGAATACTTGACTTGATTGAACCATAGGAATTCACTGATTGCAGACGGAGTTCGGGATCACTGCTACTGCATTCAGTGAAGCGAACTATCCAGTGAATAAAAATTAACAAATGACTATCTGAGAAGATGATGATCCTATATAAAAAAAGAAAAAGGAGAACAATTGACATTGCGGACGACCAAAGCACATTCTATCCGTAGGGATTCACTGATTGCAGAGGCAGTTCGGGATCACTGCAACTGCATTCAGTGAAGCGAACTATCCAATGAATAAAAATTAACAAATGACTATCAGAATAGATGATGATCCTATATAAAAAAAAGAAAAGAAAAAGGAGAACTGTGGAACAACTGACATTCCGGAGAACCAAAGCACATTCTATCCATAGGGATTCACTGATTGCAGAGGCAGTTCGGGATCGCTGCAACTGCATTCAGTGAAGCAAACTATCCATTATAAAAAATTAAGAAAAACTATCAGAGAACAGGGGCTGAAGGACTAGTGGTTTCATAGGGCTACACTGATTGCATTAGCACGCAGACATTCGTGCTACTGGATTCAGTTTGGCGAACCATCCACTATAAAAAATGGGTAACGAAACCACAGGCAGAACCTCATGGGTGGTTTGGAATCCTGCCTATCTCACAGGTAAGTATTTTCTTCTTCTTTTACTTCCTCCAAGTTCCTTTCTGCTTCGATATTTTCTACCCCAGGATCTGCATTTTTCTCTGTCCCTCCCCATGTCGTCCCCTGGATTCCTCACAATAACTAATCGATACACTTGCTATTTAGTTTTGATTAAATTTATTTTTTACATTCATTACTACTTTTAACGTCTATATAATTACTTTTCCTACACTTAAATTAAGATTTACACGCACAAAAAAAAAATGATACTTGTTGTGCTTTTCTTGTTATTCTCCTGCTCTTTAACAGAAGCTACTTTGGATGGAAGCCATCCAAGGACTTTTATGGTTTCTTTCATTCTCTGGCATCTCCAGTTTTTCCCAACTTTTGATTAATACATCAACTAATGTTTAAAATTCCTATTTTTTAGGTGAGCTGGGTGGATAATAAGGGCTATCGTCGCTAAATTAACCACAAATCAGGGTTTTCCCCTTTATTTACCGTCTTCTATTCTCAAAGAAGTTAGGATCATTCCAAAAAGTTTAAGAGGGTACTGCAATACTGTTAAATATGTAACTTTCAGATTTCAACGCGTCATGAGTCCATCTTCAGCCATTGGTCTGCCTGTATATCACATCATTAACTTTTGAAAATGGACTGATATTATTCAATACACTTCTCTTGAAGCATGTGTATAATTAAACAGTGCACCCTTAGCAAAATTGCCAAAATATTCCTTTTTTTTATCGTACTCAACTGTTCTCATAAACACTTGTACAAGGAACAATGGATTTATTGAGTCTTCTACTGAATGTTCAAAAGTTTTTTTTTTCTTAATGTTATCAATGCCAAACCTACTCTTAAGGTAGGCGCAAACGAAAACTGGTTTCGTAAGCTGATGGTGGACAGAACTACTCGGATGTGCATGTGCTCACACGGTTGCCAACATTGGACATTGTCGAACTTCTGTAGTTGATTGTACGGCTTAATGTTTTGATGTCTGCAACCACTGTACCCATTTCCGATGCAACTTCATCCCATAACCGTTCTGCAACATCCCGAATAGTGTTATTTTTTAAATGTTTATCCCACAGGGTTGGTCTATTATAAACAGAACTAATTAATTTTTCAATATCCTAAGTCGTTTAGGTAGATAACAACACACAAACACGACGAAATTATGAAAGTAAACTATAACAATCAATTTGCGCTATAGACCTGGCAGACTGGCGAGAAATCCAAACAAGTTCGGACTAGTCGTTTGATCGGCCGTCAACGGGCCATCGGATGATGGCGGTTATAGTAGTGTACGCACTCCCTTTGTTTAACATAAGTTTGATTCGTTCGGCCGATAACTTTTTAGGAGTACGCGTGCCTTTAGTCAGTTATTATGTATTTAAAACAGCCATTGGAAGCTTACACATTTCTTCATTTTCCTTTTCTGGAAAGCCTAAACGATGACTACATGTCTTTAATGAAGAGAGAATTTTTATTAAGAACAAAAAAAACAGTGATCGGTGTTGACTCTAAGGCGACTTTTAATGAAACATCAGAATAAAAATCCACATTATGGTCGTTGAACCATGAATTACGGCCTTTTTCGTTTATAATTTCAAGGATATTAATTTTCACTAATCGTGAACTCAATTCAATTCAGAAAGTTTGAGAAAATTCAAAATTTCCTCGATCTAAGAAATTTTCTATCATAAAGAAAATAAAAACGCTTATAAAAAACTTGCAATCACTTCCAATGTCTAAACAAGAAATACTAAATATCCCCATTGAATAATTATAATATTTAATTTCTATACTCTTTACTATTAATATTCCCTATAGATAACTCCATTTAATATGGGCATTACATATTTAGAATGCAATAAAAAAATTAAAACCATTGTTGACAAATTATTGCTATGATATGTGTGTTTAAATGAAATAGAATACTTGACTTGATTGAACCATAGGAATTCACTGATTGCAGAGGCAGTTCGGGATCACTGCTACTGCATTCAGTGAAGCGAACTATCCAGTGAATAAAAATTAACAAATGACTATCTGAGAAGATGATGATCCTATATAAAAAAAGAAAAAGGAGAACAATTGACATTGCGGACGACCAAAGCACATTCTATCCGTAGGGATTCACTGATTGCAGAGGCAGTTCGGGATCACTGCAACTGCATTCAGTGAAGCGAACTATCCAATGAATAAAAATTAACAAATGACTATCAGAATAGATGATGATCCTATATAAAAAAAAGGAAAGAAAAAGGAGAACTGTGGAACAACTGACATTCCGGAGAACCAAAGCACATTCTATCCATAGGGATTCACTGATTGCAGAGGCAGTTCGGGATCACTGCCACTGCATTCAGTGAAGCGAACTATCCATTATAAAAAATTAAGAAAAACTATCAGAGAACAGGGGCTGAAGGACTAGTGGTTTCATAGGGCTACACTGATTGCATTAGCACGCAGACATTCGTGCTACTGGATTCAGTTTGGCGAACCATCCACTATAAAAAATGGGTAACGAAACCACAGGCAGAACCTCATGGGTGGTTTGGAATCCTGCCTATCTCACAGGTAAGTATTTTCTTCTTCTTTTACTTCCTCCAAGTTCCTTTCTGCTTCGATATTTTCTACCCCAGGATCTGCATTTTTCTCTGTCCCTCCCCATGTCGTCCCCTGGATTCCTCACAATAACTAATCGATACACTTGCTATTTAGTTTTGATTAAATTTATTTTTTACATTCATTACTACTTTTAACGTCTATATAATTACTTTTCCTACACTTAAATTAAGATTTACACGCACAAAAAAAAAATGATACTTGTTGTGCTTTTCTTGTTATTCTCCTGCTCTTTAACAGAAGCTACTTTGGATGGAAGCCATCCAAGGACTTTTATGGTTTCTTTCATTCTCTGGCATCTCCAGTTTTTCCCAACTTTTGATTAATACATCAACTAATGTTTAAAATTCCTATTTTTTAGGTGAGCTGGGTGGATAATAAGGGCTATCGTCGCTAAATTAACCACAAATCAGGGTTTTCCCCTTTATTTACCGTCTTCTATTCTCAAAGAAGTTAGGATCATTCCAAAAAGTTTAAGAGGGTACTGCAATACTGTTAAATATGTAACTTTCGGATTTCAACGCGTCATGAGTCCATCTTCAGCCATTGGTCTGCCTGTATATCACATCATTAACTTTTGAAAATGGACTGATATTATTCAATACACTTCTCTTGAAGCATGTGTATAATTAAACAGTGCACCCTTAGCAAAATTGCCAAAATATTCCTTTTTTTTATCGTACTCAACTGTTCTCATAAACACTTGTACAAGGAACAATGGATTTATTGAGTCTTCTACTGAATGTTCAAAAGTTTTTTTTTTCTTAATGTTATCAATGCCAAACCTACTCTTAAGGTAGGCGCAAACGAAAACTGGTTTCGTAAGCTGATGGTGGACAGAACTACTCGGATGTGCATGTGCTCACACGGTTGCCAACATTGGACATTGTCGAACTTCTGTAGTTGATTGTACGGCTTTATGTTTTGATGTCTGCAACCACTGTACCCATTCCCGATGCAACTTCAGCCCATAACCGTTCTGCAACATCCCGAATATTGTTATTTTTTAAATGTTTATCCCACAGGGTTGGTCTATTATAAACAGAACTAATTAATTTTTCAATATCCTAAGTCGTTTAGGTAGATAACAACACACAAACACGACGAAATTATGAAAGTAAACTATAACAATCAATTTGCGCTATAGACCTGGCAGACTGGCGAGAAATCCAAACAAGTTCGGACTAGTCGTTTGATCGGCCGTCAACGGGCCATCGGATGATGAAGGTTATAGTAGTGTACGCACTCCCTTTGTTTAACATAAGTTTGATTCGTTCGGCCGATAACTGTTTAGGAGTACGCGTGCCTTTAGTCAGTTATTATGTATTTAAAACAGCCATTGGAAGCTTACACATTTCTTCATTTTCCTTTTCTGGAAAGCCTAAACGATGACTACATGTCTTTAATGAAGAGAGAATTTTTATTAAGAACAAAAAAAACAGTGATCGGTGTTGACTCTAAGGCGACTTTTAATGAAACATCAGAATAAAAATCCACATTATGGTCGTTGAACCATGAATTACGGCCTTTTTCGTTTATAATTTCAAGGATATTAATTTTCACTAATCGTGAATTCAATTAAATTCAGAAAGTTTGAGAAAATTCAAAATTTCCTCGACCTAAGAAATTTTCTATCATAAAGAAAATAAAAACGCTTATAAAAAACTTGCAATCACTTCCAATGTCTAAACAAGAAATACTAAATATCCCCATTGAATAATTATAATATTTAATTTCTATACTCTTTACTATTAATATTCCCTATAGATAACTCCATTTAATATGGGCATTACATATTTAGAATGCAATAAAAAAATTAAAACCATTGTTGACAAATTATTGCTATGATATGTGTGTTTAAATGAAATAGAATACTTGACTTGATTGAACCATAGGAATTCACTGATTGCAGAGGCAGTTCGGGATCACTGCTACTGCATTCAGTGAAGCGAACTATCCAGTGAATAAAAATTAACAAATGACTATCTGAGACGATGATGATCCTATATAAAAAAAGAAAAAGGAGAACAATTGACATTGCGGACGACCAAAGCACATTCTATCCGTAGGGATTCACTGATTGCAGAGGCAGTTCGGGATCGCTGCAACTGCATTCAGTGAAGCGAACTATCCAATGAATAAAAATTAACAAATGACTATCAGAATAGATGATGATCCTATATAAAAAAAAGGAAAGAAAAAGGAGAACTGTGGAACAACTGACATTCCGGAGAACCAAAGCACATTCTATCCATAGGGATTCACTGATTGCAGAGGCAGTTCGGGATCACTGCCACTGCATTCAGTGAAGCGAACTATCCATTATAAAAAATTAAGAAAAACTATCAGAGAACAGGGGCTGAAGGACTAGTGGTTTCATAGGGCTACACTGATTGCATTAGCACGCAGACATTCGTGCTACTGGATTCAGTTTGGCGAACCATCCACTATAAAAAATGGGTAACGAAACCACAGGCAGAACCTCATGGGTGGTTTGGAATCCTGCCTATCTCACAGGTAAGTATTTTCTTCTTCTTTTACTTCCTCCAAGTTCCTTTCTGCTTCGATATTTTCTACCCCAGGATCTGCATTTTTCTCTGTCCCTCCCCATGTCGTCCCCTGGATTCCTCACAATAACTAATCGATACACTTGCTATTTAGTTTTGATTAAATTTATTTTTTACATTCATTACTACTTTTAACGTCTATATAATTACTTTTCCTACACTTAAATTAAGATTTACACGCACAAAAAAAAAATGATACTTGTTGTGCTTTTCTTGTTATTCTCCTGCTCTTTAACAGAAGCTACTTTGGATGGAAGCCATCCAAGGACTTTTATGGTTTCTTTCATTCTCTGGCATCTCCAGTTTTTCCCAACTTTTGATTAATACATCAACTAATGTTTAAAATTCCTATTTTTTAGGTGAGCTGGGTGGATAATAAGGGCTATCGTCGCTAAATTAACCACAAATCAGGGTTTTCCCCTTTATTTACCGTCTTCTATTCTCAAAGAAGTTAGGATCATTCCAAAAAGTTTAAGAGGGTACTGCAATACTGTTAAATATGTAACTTTCGGATTTCAACGCGTCATGAGTCCATCTTCAGCCATTGGTCTGCCTGTATATCACATCATTAACTTTTGAAAATGGACTGATATTATTCAATACACTTCTCTTGAAGCATGTGTATAATTAAACAGTGCACCCTTAGCAAAATTGCCAAAATATTCCTTTTTTTTATCGTACTCAACTGTTCTCATAAACACTTGTACAAGGAAAAATGGATTTATTGAGTCTTCTACTGAATGTTCAAAAGTTTTTTTTTTCTTAATGTTATCAATGCCAAACCTACTCTTAAGGTAGGCGCAAACGAAAACTGGTTTCGTAAGCTGATGGTGGACAGAACTACTCGGATGTGCATGTGCTCACACGGTTGCCAACATTGGACATTGTCGAACTTCTGTAGTTGATTGTACGGCTTTATGTTTTGATGTCTGCAACCACTGTACCCATTCCCGATGCAACTTCAGCCCATAACCGTTCTGCAACATCCCGAATATTGTTATTTTTTAAATGTTTATCCCACAGGGTTGGTCTATTATAAACAGAACTAATTAATTTTTCAATATCCTAAGTCGTTTAGGTAGATAACAACACACAAACACGACGAAATTATGAAAGTAAACTATAACAATCAATTTGCGCTATAGACCTGGCAGACTGGCGAGAAATCCAAACAAGTTCGGACTAGTCGTTTGATCGGCCGTCAACGGGCCATCGGATGATGAAGGTTATAGTAGTGTACGCACTCCCTTTGTTTAACATAAGTTTGATTCGTTCGGCCGATAACTGTTTAGGAGTACGCGTGCCTTTAGTCAGTTATTATGTATTTAAAACAGCCATTGGAAGCTTACACATTTCTTCATTTTCCTTTTCTGGAAAGCCTAAACGATGACTACATGTCTTTAATGAAGAGAGAATTTTTATTAAGAACAAAAAAAACAGTGATCGGTGTTGACTCTAAGGCGACTTTTAATGAAACATCAGAATAAAAATCCACATTATGGTCGTTGAACCATGAATTACGGCCTTTTTCGTTTATAATTTCAAGGATATTAATTTTCACTAATCGTGAATTCAATTAAATTCAGAAAGTTTGAGAAAATTCAAAATTTCCTCGACCTAAGAAATTTTCTATCATAAAGAAAATAAAAACGCTTATAAAAAACTTGCAATCACTTCCAATGTCTAAACAAGAAATACTAAATATCCCCATTGAATAATTATAATATTTAATTTCTATACTCTTTACTATTAATATTCCCTATAGATAACTCCATTTAATATGGGCATTACATATTTAGAATGCAATAAAAAAATTAAAACCATTGTTGACAAATTATTGCTATGATATGTGTGTTTAAATGAAATAGAATACTTGACTTGATTGAACCATAGGAATTCACTGATTGCAGAGGCAGTTCGGGATCACTGCTACTGCATTCAGTGAAGCGAACTATCCAGTGAATAAAAATTAACAAATGACTATCTGAGACGATGATGATCCTATATAAAAAAAGAAAAAGGAGAACAATTGACATTGCGGACGACCAAAGCACATTCTATCCGTAGGGATTCACTGATTGCAGAGGCAGTTCGGGATCACTGCAACTGCATTCAGTGAAGCGAACTATCCAATGAATAAAAATTAACAAATGACTATCAGAATAGATGATGATCCTATATAAAAAAAAGGAAAGAAAAAGGAGAACTGTGGAACAACTGACATTCCGGAGAACCAAAGCACATTCTATCCATAGGGATTCACTGATTGCAGAGGCAGTTCGGGATCACTGCCACTGCATTCAGTGAAGCGAACTATCCATTATAAAAAATTAAGAAAAACTATCAGAGAACAGGGGCTGAAGGACTAGTGGTTTCATAGGGCTACACTGATTGCATTAGCACGCAGACATTCGTGCTACTGGATTCAGTTTGGCGAACCATCCACTATAAAAAATGGGTAACGAAACCACAGGCAGAACCTCATGGGTGGTTTGGAATCCTGCCTATCTCACAGGTAAGTATTTTCTTCTTCTTTTACTTCCTCCAAGTTCCTTTCTGCTTCGATATTTTCTACCCCAGGATCTGCATTTTTCTCTGTCCCTCCCCATGTCGTCCCCTGGATTCCTCACAATAACTAATCGATACACTTGCTATTTAGTTTTGATTAAATTTATTTTTTACATTCATTACTACTTTTAACGTCTATATAATTACTTTTCCTACACTTAAATTAAGATTTACACGCACAAAAAAAAAATGATACTTGTTGTGCTTTTCTTGTTATTCTCCTGCTCTTTAACAGAAGCTACTTTGGATGGAAGCCATCCAAGGACTTTTATGGTTTCTTTCATTCTCTGGCATCTCCAGTTTTTCCCAACTTTTGATTAATACATCAACTAATGTTTAAAATTCCTATTTTTTAGGTGAGCTGGGTGGATAATAAGGGCTATCGTCGCTAAATTAACCACAAATCAGGGTTTTCCCCTTTATTTACCGTCTTCTATTCTCAAAGAAGTTAGGATCATTCCAAAAAGTTTAAGAGGGTACTGCAATACTGTTAAATATGTAACTTTCGGATTTCAACGCGTCATGAGTCCATCTTCAGCCATTGGTCTGCCTGTATATCACATCATTAACTTTTGAAAATGGACTGATATTATTCAATACACTTCTCTTGAAGCATGTGTATAATTAAACAGTGCACCCTTAGCAAAATTGCCAAAATATTCCTTTTTTTTATCGTACTCAACTGTTCTCATAAACACTTGTACAAGGAACAATGGATTTATTGAGTCTTCGACTGAATGTTCAAAAGTTTTTTTTTTCTTAATGTTACCAATGCCAAACCTACTCTTAAGGTAGGCGCAAACGAAAACTGGTTTCGTAAGCTGATGGTGGACAGAACTACTCGGATGTGCATGTGCTCACACGGTTGCCAACATTGGACATTGTCGAACTTCTGTAATTGATTGTACGGCTTAATGTTTTGATGTCTGCAACCACTGTACCCATTCCCGATGCAACTTCAGCCCATAACCGTTCTGCAACATCCCGAATATTGTTATTTTTTTAATGTTTATCCCACAGAGTTGGTCTATTATAAACAGAACTAATTAATTTTTCAATATCCTAAGTCGTTTAGGTAGATAACAACACACAAACACGACGAAATTATGAAAGTAAACTATAACACTCAATTTGCGCTATAGACCTGGCAGACTGGCGAGAAATCCAAACAAGTTCGGACTAGTCGTTTGATCGGCCGTCAACGGGCCATCGGATGATGAAGGTTATAGTAGTGTACGCACTCCCTTTGTTTAACATAAGTTTGATTCGTTCGGCCGATAACTGTTTAGGAGTACGCGTGCCTTTAGTCAGTTATTATGTATTTAAAACAGCCATTGGAAGCTTACACATTTCTTCATTTTCCTTTTCTGGAAAGCCTAAACGATGACTACATGTCTTTAATGAAGAGAGAATTTTTATTAAGAACAAAAAAAACAGTGATCGGTGTTGACTCTAAGGCGACTTTTAATGAAACATCAGAATAAAAATCCACATTATGGTCGTTGAACCATGAATTACGGCCTTTTTCGTTTATAATTTCAAGGATATTAATTTTCACTAATCGTGAATTCAATTCAATTCAGAAAGTTTGAGAAAATTCAAAATTTCCTCGATCTAAGAAATTTTCTATCATAAAGAAAATAAAACCGCTTATAAAAAAATTGCAATCACTTCCAATGTCTAAACAAGAAATACTAAATATCCCCATTGAATAATTATAATATTTAATTTCTATACACTTTACTATTAATATTCCCTATAGAAAACTCCATTTAATATGGGCATTACATATTTAGAATGCAATAAAAAAATTAAAACCATTGTTGACAAATTATTGCTATGATATGTGTGTTTAAATGAAATAGAATACTTGACTTGATTGAACCATAGGAATTCACTGATTGCAGGGGCAGTTCGGGATCACTGCTACTGCATTCAGTGAAGCGAACTATCCAGTGAATAAAAATTAACAAATGACTATCTGAGAAGATGATGATCCTATATAAAAAAAGAAAAAGGAGAACAATTGACATTGCGGACGACCAAAGCACATTCTATCCGTAGGGATTCACTGATTGCAGAGGCAGTTCGGGATCGCTGCAACTGCATTCAGTGAAGCGAACTATCCAATGAATAAAAATTAACAAATGACTATCAGAATAGATGATGATCCTATATAAAAAAAAGGAAAGAAAAAGGAGAACTGTGGAACAACTGACATTCCGGAGAACCAAAGCATATTCTATCCATAGGGATTCACTGATTGCAGAGGCAGTTCGGGATCGCTGCAACTGCATTCAGTGAAGCGAACTATCCATTATAAAAAATTAAGAAAAACTATCAGAGAACAGGGGCTGAAGGACTAGTGGTTTCATAGGGCTACACTGATTGCATTAGCACGCAGACATTCGTGCTACTGGATTCAGTTTGGCGAACCATCCACTATAAAAAATGGGTAACGAAACCACAGGCAGAACCTCATGGGTGGTTTGGAATCCTGCCTATCTCACAGGTAAGTATTTTCTTCTTCTTTTACTTCCTCCAAGTTCCTTTCTGCTTCGATATTTTCTACCCCAGGATCTGCATTTTTCTCTGTCCCTCCCCATGTCGTCCCCTGGATTCCTCACAATAACTAATCGATACACTTGCTATTTAGTTTTGATTAAATTTATTTTTTACATTCATTACTACTTTTAACGTCTATATAATTACTTTTCCTACACTTAAATTAAGATTTACACGCACAAAAAAAAATGATACTTGTTGTGCTTTTCTTGTTATTCTCCTGCTCTTTAACAGAAGCTACTTTGGATGGAAGCCATCCAAGGACTTTTATGGTTTCTTTCATTCTCTGGCATCTCCAGTTTTTCCCAACTTTTGATTAATACATCAACTAATGTTTAAAATTCCTATTTTTTAGGTGAGCTGGGTGGATAATAAGGGCTATCGTCGCTAAATTAACCACAAATCAGGGTTTTCCCCTTTATTTACCGTCTTCTATTCTCAAAGAAGTTAGGATCATTCCAAAAAGTTTAAGAGGGTACTGCAATACTGTTAAATATGTAACTTTCGGATTTCAACGCGTCATGAGTCCATCTTCAGCCATTGGTCTGCCTGTATATCACATCATTAACTTTTGAAAATGGACTGATATTATTCAATACACTTCTCTTGAAGCATGTGTATAATTAAACAGTGCACCCTTAGCAAAATTGCCAAAATATTCCTTTTTTTTATCGTACTCAACTGTTCTCATAAACACTTGTACAAGGAACAATGGATTTATTGAGTCTTCTACTGAATGTTCAAAAGTTTTTTTTTTCTTAATGTTATCAATGCCAAACCTACTCTTAAGGTAGGCGCAAACGAAAACTGGTTTCGTAAGCTGATGGTGGACAGAACTACTCGGATGTGCATGTGCTCACACGGTTGCCAACATTGGACATTGTCGAACTTCTGTAGTTGATTGTACGGCTTAATGTTTTGATGTCTGCAACCACTGTACCCATTCCCGATGCAACTTCAGCCCATAACCGTTCTGCAACATCCCGAATATTGTTATTTTTTAAATGTTTATCCCACAGGGTTGGTCTATTATAAACAGAACTAATTAATTTTTCAATATCCTAAGTCGTTTAGGTAGATAACAACACACAAACACGACGAAATTATGAAAGTAAACTATAACAATCAATTTGCGCTATAGACCTGGCAGACTGGCGAGAAATCCAAACAAGTTCGGACTAGTCGTTTGATCGGCCGTCAACGGGCCATCGGATGATGAAGGTTATAGTAGTGTACGCACTCCCTTTGTTTAACATAAGTTTGATTCGTTCGGCCGATAACTGTTTAGGAGTACGCGTGCCTTTAGTCAGTTATTATGTATTTAAAACAGCCATTGGAAGCTTACACATTTCTTCATTTTCCTTTTCTGGAAAGCCTAAACGATGACTACATGTCTTTAATGAAGAGAGAATTTTTATTAAGAACAAAAAATACAGTGATCGGTGTTGACTCTAAGGCGACTTTTAATGAAACATCAGAATAAAAATCCACATTATGGTCGTTGAACCATGAATTACGGCCTTTTTCGTTTATAATTTCAAGGATATTAATTTTCACTAATCGTGAATTCAATTCAATTCAGAAAGTTTGAGAAAATTCAAAATTTCCTCGATCTAAGAAATTTTCTATCATAAAGAAAACAAAAACGCTTATAAAAAACTTGCAATCACTTCCAATGTCTAAACAAGAAATACTAAATATCCCCATTGAATAATTATAATATTTAATTTCTATACTCTTTACTATTAATATTCCCTATAGATAACTCCATTTAATATGGGCATTACATATTTAGAATGCAATAAAAAAATTAAAACCATTGTTGAAAAATTATTGCTATGATATGTGTGTTTAAATGAAATAGAATACTTGACTTGATTGAACCATAGGAATTCACTGATTGCAGAGGCAGTTCGGGATCACTGCTACTGCATTCAGTGAAGCGAACTATCCAGTGAATAAAAATTAACAAATGACTATCTGAGAAGGTGATGATCCTATATAAAAAAAGAAAAAGGAGAACAATTGACATTGCGGACGACCAAAGCACATTCTATCCGTAGGGATTCACTGATTGCAGAGGCAGTTCGGGATCACTGCAACTGCATTCAGTGAAGCGAACTATCCAATGAATAAAAATTAACAAATGACTATCAGAATAGATGATGATCCTATATAAAAAAAAGAAAAGAAAAAGGAGAACTGTGGAACAACTGACATTCCGGAGAACCAAAGCACATTCTATCCATAGGGATTCACTGATTGCAGAGGCAGTTCGGGATCACTGCCACTGCATTCAGTGAAGCGAACTATCCATTATAAAAAATTAAGAAAAACTATCAGAGAACAGGGGCTGAAGGACTAGTGGTTTCATAGGGCTACACTGATTGCATTAGCACGCAGACATTCGTGCTACTGGATTCAGTTTGGCGAACCATCCACTATAAAAAATGGGTAACGAAACCACAGGCAGAACCTCATGGGTGGTTTGGAATCCTGCCTATCTCACAGGTAAGTATTTTCTTCTTCTTTTACTTCCTCCAAGTTCCTTTCTGCTTCGATATTTTCTACCCCAGGATCTGCATTTTTCTCTGCCCCTCCCCATGTCGTCCCCTGGATTCCTCACAATAACTAATCGATACACTTGCTATTTAGTTTTGATTAAATTTATTTTTTACATTCATTACTACTTTTAACGTCTATATAATTACTTTTCCTACACTTAAATTAAGATTTACACGTACAAAAAAAAATGATACTTGTTGTGCTTTTCTTGTTATTCTCCTGCTCTTTAACAGAAGCTACTTTGGATGGAAGCCATCCAAGGACTTTTATGGTTTCTTTCATTCTCTGGCATCTCCAGTTTTTCCCAACTTTTGATTAATACATCAACTAATGTTTAAAATTCCTATTTTTTAGGTGAGCTGGGTGGATAATAAGGGCTATCGTCGCTAAATTAACCACAAATCAGGGTTTTCCCCTTTATTTACCGTCTTCTATTCTCAAAGAAGTTAGGATCATTCAAAAAAGTTTAAGAGGGTACTGCAATACTGTTAAATATGTAACTTTCGGATTTCAACGCGTCATGAGTCCATCTTCAGCCATTGGTCTGCCTGTATATCACATCATTAACTTTTGAAAATGGACTGATATTATTCAATACACTTCTCTTGAAGCATGTGTATAATTAAACAGTGCACCCTTAGCAAAATTGCCAAAATATTCCTTTTTTTTATCGTACTCAACTGTTCTCATAAACACTTGTACAAGGAACAATGGATTTATTGAGTCTTCTACTGAATGTTCAAAAGTTTTTTTTTTCTTAATGTTATCAATGCCAAACCTACTCTTAAGGTAGGCGCACACGAAAACTGGTTTCGTAAGCTGATGGTGGACAGAACTACTCGGATGTGCATGTGCTCACACGGTTGCCAACATTGGACATTGTCGAACTTCTGTAGTTGATTGTACGGCTTAATGTTTTGATGTCTGCAACCACTGTACCCATTCCCGATGCAACTTCAGCCCATAACCGTTCTGCAACATCCCGAATATTGTTATTTTTTAAATGTTTATCCCACAGGGTTGGTCTATTATAAACAGAACTAATTAATTTTTCAATATCCTAAGTCGTTTAGGTAGATAACAACACACAAACACGACGAAATTATGAAAGTAAACTATAACACTCAATTTGCGCTATAGAGCTGGCAGACTGGCGAGAAATCCAAACAAGTTCGGACTAGTCGTTTGATCGGCCGTCAACGGGCCATCGGATGATGAAGGTTATAGTAGTGTACGCACTCCCTTTGTTTAACATAAGTTTGATTCGTTCGGCCGATAACTGTTTAGGAGTACGCGTGCCTTTAGTCAGTTATTATGTATTTAAAACAGCCATTGGAAGCTTACACGTTTCTTCATTTTCCTTTTCTGGAAAGCCTAAACGATGACTACATGTCTTTAATGAAGAGAGAATTTTTATTAAGAACAAAAAAAACAGTGATCGGTGTTGACTCTAAGGCGACTTTTAATGAAACATCAGAATAAAAATCCACATTATGGTCGTTGAACCATGAATTACGGCCTTTTTCGTTTATAATTTCAAGGATATTAATTTTCACTAATCGTGAATTCAATTCAATTCAGAAAGTTTGAGAAAATTCAAAATTTCCTCGATCTAAGAAATTTTCTATCATAAAGAAAACAAAAACGCTTATAAAAAACTTGCAATCACTTCCAATGTCTAAACAAGAAATACTAAATATCCCCATTGAATAATTATAATATTTAATTTCTATACTCTTTACTATTAATATTCCCTATAGATAACTCCATTTAATATGGGCATTACATATTTAGAATGCAATAAAAAAATTAAAACCATTGTTGAAAAATTATTGCTATGATATGTGTGTTTAAATGAAATAGAATACTTGACTTGATTGAACCATAGGAATTCACTGATTGCAGAGGCAGTTCGGGATCACTGCTACTGCATTCAGTGAAGCGAACTATCCAGTGAATAAAAATTAACAAATGACTATCTGAGAAGATGATGATCCTATATAAAAAAAGAAAAAGGAGAACAATTGACATTGCGGACGACCAAAGCACATTCTATCCGTAGGGATTCACTGATTGCAGAGGCAGTTCGGGATCACTGCAACTGCATTCAGTGAAGCGAACAATCCAATGAATAAAAATTAACAAATGACTATCAGAATAGATGATGATCCTATATAAAAAAAAGAAAAGAAAAAGGAGAACTGTGGAACAACTGACATTCCGGAGAACCAAAGCACATTCTATCCATAGGGATTCACTGATTGCAGAGGCAGTTCGGGATCGCTGCAACTGCATTCAGTGAAGCAAACTATCCATTATAAAAAATTAAGAAAAACTATCAGAGAACAGGGGCTGAAGGACTAGTGGTTTCATAGGGCTACACTGATTGCATTAGCACGCAGACATTCGTGCTACTGGATTCAGTTTGGCGAACCATCCACTATAAAAAATGGGTAACGAAACCACAGGCAGAACCTCATGGGTGGTTTGGAATCCTGCCTATCTCACAGGTAAGTATTTTCTTCTTCTTTTACTTCCTCCAAGTTCCTTTCTGCTTCGATATTTTCTACCCCAGGATCTGCATTTTTCTCTGCCCCTCCCCATGTCGTCCCCTGGATTCCTCACAATAACTAATCGATACACTTGCTATTTAGTTTTGATTAAATTTATTTTTTACATTCATTACTACTTTTAACGTCTATATAATTACTTTTCCTACACTTAAATTAAGATTTACACGCACAAAAAAAAATGATACTTGTTGTGCTTTTCTTGTTATTCTCCTGCTCTTTAACAGAAGCTACTTTGGATGGAAGCCATCCAAGGACTTTTATGGTTTCTTTCATTCTCTGGCATCTCCAGTTTTTCCCAACTTTTGATTAATACATCAACTAATGTTTAAAATTCCTATTTTTTAGGTGAGCTGGGTGGATAATAAGGGCTATCGTCGCTAAATTAACCACAAATCAGGGTTTTCCCCTTTATTTACCGTCTTCTATTCTCAAAGAAGTTAGGATCATTCCAAAAAGTTTAAGAGGGTTCTGCAATACTGTTAAATATGTAATTTTCGGATTTCAACGCGTCATGAGTCCATCTTCAGCCATTGGTCTGCCTGTATATCACATCATTAACTTTTGAAAATGGACTGATATTATTCAATACACTTCTCTTGAAGCATGTGTATAATTAAACAGTGCACCCTTAGCAAAATTGCCAAAATATTCCTTTTTTTTATCGTACTCAACTGTTCTCATAAACACTTGTACAAGGAACAATGGATTTATTGAGTCTTCTACTGAATGTTCAAAAGTTTTTTTTTTCTTAATGTTATCAATGCCAAACCTACTCTTAAGGTAGGCGCACACGAAAACTGGTTTCGTAAGCTGATGGTGGACAGAACTACTCGGATGTGCATGTGCTCACACGGTTGCCAACATTGGACATTGTCGAACTTCTGTAGTTGATTGTACGGCTTAATGTTTTGATGTCTGCAACCACTGTACCCATTCCCGATGCAACTTCAGCCCATAACCGTTCTGCAACATCCCGAATATTGTTATTTTTTAAATGTTTATCCCACAGGGTTGGTCTATTATAAACAGAACTAATTAATTTTTCAATATCCTAAGTCGTTTAGGTAGATAACAACACACAAACACGACGAAATTATGAAAGTAAACTATAACACTCAATTTGCGCTATAGACCTGGCAGACTGGCGAGAAATCCAAACAAGTTCGGACTAGTCGTTTGATCGGCCGTCAACGGGCCATCGGATTATGAAGGTTATAGTAGTGTACGCACTCCCTTTGTTTAACATAAGTTTGATTCGTTCGGCCGATAACTGTTTAGGAGTACGCGTGCCTTTAGTCAGTTATTATGTATTTAAAACAGCCATTGGAAGCTTACACGTTTCTTCATTTTCCTTTTCTGGAAAGCCTAAACGATGACTACATGTCTTTAATGAAGAGAGAATTTTTATTAAGAACAAAAAAAACAGTGATCGGTGTTGACTCTAAGGCGATTTTTAATGAAACATCAGAATAAAAATCCACATTATGGTCGTTGAACCATGAATTACGGCCTTTTTCGTTTATAATTTCAATGATATTAATTTTCACTAATCGTGAATTCAATTCAATTCAGAAAGTTTGAGAAAATTCAAAATTTCCTCGATCTAAGAAATTTTCTATCATAAAGAAAACAAAAACGCTTATAAAAAACTTGCAATCACTTCCAATGTCTAAACAAGAAATACTAAATATCCCCATTGAATAATTATAATATTTAATTTCTATACTCTTTACTATTAATATTCCCTATAGATAACTCCATTTAATATGGGCATTACATATTTAGAATGCAATAAAAAAATTAAAACCATTGTTGAAAAATTATTGCTATGATATGTGTGTTTAAATGAAATAGAATACTTGACTTGATTGAACCATAGGAATTCACTGATTGCAGAGGCAGTTCGGGATCACTGCTACTGCATTCAGTGAAGCGAACTATCCAGTGAATAAAAATTAACAAATGACTATCTGAGAAGATGATGATCCTATATAAAAAAAGAAAAAGGAGAACGATTGACATTGCGGACGACCAAAGCACATTCCATCCGTAGGGATTCACTGATTGCAGAGGCAGTTCGGGATCACTGCAACTGCATTCAGTGAAGCGAACAATCCAATGAATAAAAATTAACAAATGACTATCAGAATAGATGATGATCCTATATAAAAAAAAGAAAAGAAAAAGGAGAACTGTGGAACAACTGACATTCCGGAGAACCAAAGCACATTCTATCCATAGGGATTCACTGATTGCAGAGGCAGTTCGGGATCGCTGCAACTGCATTCAGTGAAGCAAACTATCCATTATAAAAAATTAAGAAAAACTATCAGAGAACAGGGGCTGAAGGACTAGTGGTTTCATAGGGCTACACTGATTGCATTAGCACGCAGACATTCGTGCTACTGGATTCAGTTTGGCGAACCATCCACTATAAAAAATGGGTAACGAAACCACAGGCAGAACCTCATGGGTGGTTTGGAATCCTGCCTATCTCACAGGTAAGTATTTTCTTCTTCTTTTACTTCCTCCAAGTTCCTTTCTGCTTCGATATTTTCTACCCCAGGATCTGCATTTTTCTCTGCCCCTCCCCATGTCGTCCCCTGGATTCCTCACAATAACTAATCGATACACTTGCTATTTAGTTTTGATTAAATTTATTTTTTACATTCATTACTACTTTTAACGTCTATATAATTACTTTTCCTACACTTAAATTAAGATTTACACGCACAAAAAAAAATGATACTTGTTGTGCTTTTCTTGTTATTCTCCTGCTCTTTAACAGAAGCTACTTTGGATGGAAGCCATCCAAGGACTTTTATGGTTTCTTTCATTCTCTGGCATCTCCAGTTTTTCCCAACTTTTGATTAATACATCAACTAATGTTTAAAATTCCTATTTTTTAGGTGAGCTGGGTGGATAATAAGGGCTATCGTCGCTAAATTAACCACAAATCAGGGTTTTCCCCTTTATTTACCGTCTTCTATTCTCAAAGAAGTTAGGATCATTCCAAAAAGTTTAAGAGGGTTCTGCAATACTGTTAAATATGTAATTTTCGGATTTCAACGCGTCATGAGTCCATCTTCAGCCATTGGTCTGCCTGTATATCACATCATTAACTTTTGAAAATGGACTGATATTATTCAATACACTTCTCTTGAAGCATGTGTATAATTAAACAGTGCACCCTTAGCAAAATTGCCAAAATATTCCTTTTTTTTATCGTACTCAACTGTTCTCATAAACACTTGTACAAGGAACAATGGATTTATTGAGTCTTCTACTGAATGTTCAAAAGTTTTTTTTTTCTTAATGTTATCAATGCCAAACCTACTCTTAAGGTAGGCGCACACGAAAACTGGTTTCGTAAGCTGATGGTGGACAGAACTACTCGGATGTGCATGTGCTCACACGGTTGCCAACATTGGACATTGTCGAACTTCTGTAGTTGATTGTACGGCTTAATGTTTTGATGTCTGCAACCACTGTACCCATTCCCGATGCAACTTCAGCCCATAACCGTTCTGCAACATCCCGAATATTGTTATTTTTTAAATGTTTATCCCACAGGGTTGGTCTATTATAAACAGAACTAATTAATTTTTCAATATCCTAAGTCGTTTAGGTAGATAACAACACACAAACACGACGAAATTATGAAAGTAAACTATAACACTCAATTTGCGCTATAGACCTGGCAGACTGGCGAGAAATCCAAACAAGTTCGGACTAGTCGTTTGATCGGCCGTCAACGGGCCATCGGATTATGAAGGTTATAGTAGTGTACGCACTCCCTTTGTTTAACATAAGTTTGATTCGTTCGGCCGATAACTGTTTAGGAGTACGCGTGCCTTTAGTCAGTTATTATGTATTTAAAACAGCCATTGGAAGCTTACACGTTTCTTCATTTTCCTTTTCTGGAAAGCCTAAACGATGACTACATGTCTTTAATGAAGAGAGAATTTTTATTAAGAACAAAAAAAACAGTGATCGGTGTTGACTCTAAGGCGATTTTTAATGAAACATCAGAATAAAAATCCACATTATGGTCGTTGAACCATGAATTACGGCCTTTTTCGTTTATAATTTCAATGATATTAATTTTCACTAATCGTGAATTCAATTCAATTCAGAAAGTTTGAGAAAATTCAAAATTTCCTCGATCTAAGAAATTTTCTATCATAAAGAAAACAAAAACGCTTATAAAAAACTTGCAATCACTTCCAATGTCTAAACAAGAAATACTAAATATCCCCATTGAATAATTATAATATTTAATTTCTATACTCTTTACTATTAATATTCCCTATAGATAACTCCATTTAATATGGGCATTACATATTTAGAATGCAATAAAAAAATTAAAACCATTGTTGAAAAATTATTGCTATGATATGTGTGTTTAAATGAAATAGAATACTTGACTTGATTGAACCATAGGAATTCACTGATTGCAGAGGCAGTTCGGGATCACTGCTACTGCATTCAGTGAAGCGAACTATCCAGTGAATAAAAATTAACAAATGACTATCTGAGAAGATGATGATCCTATATAAAAAAAGAAAAAGGAGAACGATTGACATTGCGGACGACCAAAGCACATTCCATCCGTAGGGATTCACTGATTGCAGAGGCAGTTCGGGATCACTGCAACTGCATTCAGTGAAGCGAACAATCCAATGAATAAAAATTAACAAATGACTATCAGAATAGATGATGATCCTATATAAAAAAAAGAAAAGAAAAAGGAGAACTGTGGAACAACTGACATTCCGGAGAACCAAAGCACATTCTATCCATAGGGATTCACTGATTGCAGAGGCAGTTCGGGATCGCTGCAACTGCATTCAGTGAAGCAAACTATCCATTATAAAAAATTAAGAAAAACTATCAGAGAACAGGGGCTGAAGGACTAGTGGTTTCATAGGGCTACACTGATTGCATTAGCACGCAGACATTCGTGCTACTGGATTCAGTTTGGCGAACCATCCACTATAAAAAATGGGTAACGAAACCACAGGCAGAACCTCATGGGTGGTTTGGAATCCTGCCTATCTCACAGGTAAGTATTTTCTTCTTCTTTTACTTCCTCCAAGTTCCTTTCTGCTTCGATATTTTCTACCCCAGGATCTGCATTTTTCTCTGCCCCTCCCCATGTCGTCCCCTGGATTCCTCACAATAACTAATCGATACACTTGCTATTTAGTTTTGATTAAATTTATTTTTTACATTCATTACTACTTTTAACGTCTATATAATTACTTTTCCTACACTTAAATTAAGATTTACACGCACAAAAAAAAATGATACTTGTTGTGCTTTTCTTGTTATTCTCCTGCTCTTTAACAGAAGCTACTTTGGATGGAAGCCATCCAAGGACTTTTATGGTTTCTTTCATTCTCTGGCATCTCCAGTTTTTCCCAACTTTTGATTAATACATCAACTAATGTTTAAAATTCCTATTTTTTAGGTGAGCTGGGTGGATAATAAGGGCTATCGTCGCTAAATTAACCACAAATCAGGGTTTTCCCCTTTATTTACCGTCTTCTATTCTCAAAGAAGTTAGGATCATTCCAAAAAGTTTAAGAGGGTTCTGCAATACTGTTAAATATGTAATTTTCGGATTTCAACGCGTCATGAGTCCATCTTCAGCCATTGGTCTGCCTGTATATCACATCATTAACTTTTGAAAATGGACTGATATTATTCAATACACTTCTCTTGAAGCATGTGTATAATTAAACAGTGCACCCTTAGCAAAATTGCCAAAATATTCCTTTTTTTTATCGTACTCAACTGTTCTCATAAACACTTGTACAAGGAACAATGGATTTATTGAGTCTTCTACTGAATGTTCAAAAGTTTTTTTTTTCTTAATGTTATCAATGCCAAACCTACTCTTAAGGTAGGCGCAAACGAAAACTGGTTTCGTAAGCTGATGGTGGACAGAACTACTCGGATGTGCATGTGCTCACACGGTTGCCAACATTGGACATTGTCGAACTTCTGTAGTTGATTGTACGGCTTAATGTTTTGATGTCTGCAACCACTGTACCCATTCCCGATGCAACTTCAGCCCATAACCGTTCTGCAACATCCCGAATATTGTTATTTTTTAAATGTTTATCCCACAGGGTTGGTCTATTATAAACAGAACTAATTAATTTTTCAATATCCTAAGTCGTTTAGGTAGATAACAACACACAAACACGACGAAATTATGAAAGTAAACTATAACACTCAATTTGCGCTATAGACCTGGCAGACTGGCGAGAAATCCAAACAAGTTCGGACTAGTCGTTTGATCGGCCGTCAACGGGCCATCGGATTATGAAGGTTATAGTAGTGTACGCACTCCCTTTGTTTAACATAAGTTTGATTCGTTCGGCCGATAACTGTTTAGGAGTACGCGTGCCTTTAGTCAGTTATTATGTATTTAAAACAGCCATTGGAAGCTTACACGTTTCTTCATTTTCCTTTTCTGGAAAGCCTAAACGATGACTACATGTCTTTAATGAAGAGAGAATTTTTATTAAGAACAAAAAAAACAGTGATCGGTGTTGACTCTAAGGCGACTTTTAATGAAACATCAGAATAAAAATCCACATTATGGTCGTTGAACCATGAATTACGGCCTTTTTCGTTTATAATTTCAAGGATATTAATTTTCACTAATCGTGAATTCAATTCAATTCAGAAAGTTTGAGAAAATTCAAAATTTCCTCGATCTAAGAAATTTTCTATCATAAAGAAAACAAAAACGCTTATAAAAAACTTGCAATCACTTCCAATGTCTAAACAAGAAATACTAAATATCCCCATTGAATAATTATAATATTTAATTTCTATACTCTTTACTATTAATATTCCCTATAGATAACTCCATTTAATATGGGCATTACATATTTAGAATGCAATAAAAAAATTAAAACCATTGTTGAAAAATTATTGCTATGATATGTGTGTTTAAATGAAATAGAATACTTGACTTGATTGAACCATAGGAATTCACTGATTGCAGAGGCAGTTCGGGATCACTGCTACTGCATTCAGTGAAGCGAACTATCCAGTGAATAAAAATTAACAAATGACTATCTGAGAAGGTGATGATCCTATATAAAAAAAGAAAAAGGAGAACAATTGACATTGCGGACGACCAAAGCACATTCTATCCGTAGGGATTCACTGATTGCAGAGGCAGTTCGGGATCACTGCAACTGCATTCAGTGAAGCGAACTATCCAATGAATAAAAATTAACAAATGACTATCAGAATAGATGATGATCCTATATAAAAAAAAGAAAAGAAAAAGGAGAACTGTGGAACAACTGACATTCCGGAGAACCAAAGCACATTCTATCCATAGGGATTCACTGATTGCAGAGGCAGTTCGGGATCGCTGCAACTGCATTCAGTGAAGCAAACTATCCATTATAAAAAATTAAGAAAAACTATCAGAGAACAGGGGCTGAAGGACTAGTGGTTTCATAGGGCTACACTGATTGCATTAGCACGCAGACATTCGTGCTACTGGATTCAGTTTGGCGAACCATCCACTATAAAAAATGGGTAACGAAACCACAGGCAGAACCTCATGGGTGGTTTGGAATCCTGCCTATCTCACAGGTAACTATTTTCTTCTTCTTTTACTTCCTCCAAGTTCCTTTCTGCTTCGATATTTTCTACCCCAGGATCTGCATTTTTCTCTGTCCCTCCCCATGTCGTCCCCTGGATTCCTCACAATAACTAATCGATACACTTGCTATTTAGTTTTGATTAAATTTATTTTTTACATTCATTACTACTTTTAACGTCTATATAATTACTTTTCCTACACTTAAATTAAGATTTACACGCACAAAAAAAAATGATACTTGTTGTGCTTTTCTTGTTATTCTCCTGCTCTTTAACAGAAGCTACTTTGGATGGAAGCCATCCAAGGACTTTTATGGTTTCTTTCATTCTCTGGCATCTCCAGTTTTTCCCAACTTTTGATTAATACATCAACTAATGTTTAAAAATTCCTATTTTTTAGGTGAGCTGGGTGGATAATAAGGGCTATCGTCGCTAAATTAACCACAAATCAGGGTTTTCCCCTTTATTTACCGTCTTCTATTCTCAAAGAAGTTAGGATCATTCCAAAAAGTTTAAGAGGGTACTGCAATACTGTTAAATATGTAACTTTCGGATTTCAACGCGTCATGAGTCCATCTTCAGCCATTGGTCTGCCTGTATATCACATCATTAACTTTTGAAAATGGACTGATATTATTCAATACACTTCTCTTGAAGCATGTGTATAATTAAACAGTGCACCCTTAGCAAAATTGCCAAAATATTCCTTTTTTTTATCGTACTCAACTGTTCTCATAAACACTTGTACAAGGAACAATGGATTTATTGAGTCTTCTACTGAATGTTCAAAAGTTTTTTTTTTCTTAATGTTATCAATGCCAAACCTACTCTTAAGGTAGGCGCAAACGAAAACTGGTTTCGTAAGCTGATGGTGGACAGAACTACTCGGATGTGCATGTGCTCACACGGTTGCCAACATTGGACATTGTCGAACTTCTGTAGTTGATTGTACGGCTTAATGTTTTGATGTCTGCAACCACTGTACCCATTCCCGATGCAACTTCAGCCCATAACCGTTCTGCAACATCCCGAATATTGTTATTTTTTAAATGTTTATCCCACAGGGTTGGTCTATTATAAACAGAACTAATTAATTTTTCAATATCCTAAGTCGTTTAGGTAGATAACAACACACAAACACGACGAAATTATGAAAGTAAACTATAACACTCAATTTGCGCTATAGACCTGGCAGACTGGCGAGAAATCCAAACAAGTTCGGACTAGTCGTTTGATCGGCCGTCAACGGGCCATCGGATTATGAAGGTTATAGTAGTGTACGCACTCCCTTTGTTTAACATAAGTTTGATTCGTTCGGCCGATAACTGTTTAGGAGTACGCGTGTCTTTAGTCAGTTATTATGTATTTAAAACAGCCATTGGAAGCTTACACATTTCTTCATTTTCCTTTTCTGGAAAGCCTAAACGATGACTACATGTCTTTAATGAAGAGAGAATTTTTATTAAGAACAAAAAAAACAGTGATCGGTGTTGACTCTAAGGCGACTTTTAATGAAACATCAGAATAAAAATCCACATTATGGTCGTTGAACCATGAATTACGGCCTTTTTCGTTTATAATTTCAAGGATATTAATTTTCACTAATCGTGAATTCAATTCAATTCAGAAAGTTTGAGAAAATTCAAAATTTCCTCGATCTAAGAAATTTTCTATCATAAAGAAAACAAAAACGCTTATAAAAAACTTGCAATCACTTCCAATGTCTAAACAAGAAATACTAAATATCCCCATTGAATAATTATAATATTTAATTACTATACTCTTTACTATTAATATTCCCTATAGATAACTCCATTTAATATGGGCATTACATATTTAGAATGCAATAAAAAAATTAAAACCATTGTTGAAAAATTATTGCTATGATATGTGTGTTTAAATGAAATAGAATACTTGACTTGATTGAACCATAGGAATTCACTGATTGCAGAGGCAGTTCGGGATCACTGCTACTGCATTCAGTGAAGCGAACTATCCAGTGAATAAAAATTAACAAATGACTATCTGAGAAGGTGATGATCCTATATAAAAAAAGAAAAAGGAGAACAATTGACATTGCGGACGACCAAAGCACATTCTATCCGTAGGGATTCACTGATTGCAGAGGCAGTTCGGGATCACTGCAACTGCATTCAGTGAAGCGAACTATCCAATGAATAAAAATTAACAAATGACTATCAGAATAGATGATGATCCTATATAAAAAAAAGAAAAGAAAAAGGAGAACTGTGGAACAACTGACATTCCGGAGAACCAAAGCACATTCTATCCATAGGGATTCACTGATTGCAGAGGCAGTTCGGGATCGCTGCAACTGCATTCAGTGAAGCAAACTATCCATTATAAAAAATTAAGAAAAACTATCAGAGAACAGGGGCTGAAGGACTAGTGGTTTCATAGGGCTACACTGATTGCATTAGCACGCAGACATTCGTGCTACTGGATTCAGTTTGGCGAACCATCCACTATAAAAAATGGGTAACGAAACCACAGGCAGAACCTCATGGGTGGTTTGGAATCCTGCCTATCTCACAGGTAACTATTTTCTTCTTCTTTTACTTCCTCCAAGTTCCTTTCTGCTTCGATATTTTCTACCCCAGGATCTGCATTTTTCTCTGTCCCTCCCCATGTCGTCCCCTGGATTCCTCACAATAACTAATCGATACACTTGCTATTTAGTTTTGATTAAATTTATTTTTTACATTCATTACTACTTTTAACGTCTATATAATTACTTTTCCTACACTTAAATTAAGATTTACACGCACAAAAAAAAATGATACTTGTTGTGCTTTTCTTGTTATTCTCCTGCTCTTTAACAGAAGCTACTTTGGATGGAAGCCATCCAAGGACTTTTATGGTTTCTTTCATTCTCTGACATCTCCAGTTTTTCCCAACTTTTGATTAATACATCAACTAATGTTTAAAATTCCTATTTTTTAGGTGAGCTGGGTGGATAATAAGGGCTATCGTCGCTAAATTAACCACAAATCAGGGTTTTCCCCTTTATTTACCGTCTTCTATTCTCAAAGAAGTTAGGATAATTCCAAAAAGTTTAAGAGGGTACTGCAATACTGTTAAATATGTAACTTCCGGATTTCAACGCGTCATGAGTCCATCTTCAGCCATTGGTCTGCCTGTATATCACATCATTAACTTTTGAAAATGGACTGATATTATTCAATACACTTCTCTTGAAGCATGTGTATAATTAAACAGTGCACCCTTAGCAAAATTGCCAAAATATTCCTTTTTTTTATCGTACTCAACTGTTCTCATAAACACTTGTACAAGGAACAATGGATTTATTGAGTCTTCTACTGAATGTTCAAAAGTTTTTTTTTTCTTAATGTTATCAATGCCAAACCTACTCTTAAGGTAGGCGCAAACGAAAACTGGTTTCGTAAGCTGATGGTGGACAGAACTACTCGGATGAGCATGTGCTCACACGGTTGCCAACATTGGACATTGTCGAACTTCTGTAGTACGGCTTAATGTTTTGATGTCTGCAACCACTGTACCCATTCCCGATGCAACTTCAGCCCATAACCGTTCTGCAACATCCGGAATATTGTTATTTTTTAAATGTTTATCCCACAGGGTTGGTCTATTATAAACAGAACTAATTAATTTTTCAATATCCTAAGTCGTTTAGGTAGATAACAACACACAAACACGACGAAATTATGAAAGTAAACTATAACACTCAATTTGCGCTATAGACCTGGCAGACTGGCGAGAAATCCAAACAAGTTCGGACTAGTCGTTTGATCGGCCGTCAACGGGCCATCGGATGATGAAGGTTATAGTAGTGTACGCACTCCCTTTGTTTAACATAAGTTTGATTCGTTCGGCCGATAACTGTTTAGGAGTACGCGTGCCTTTAGTCAGTTATTATGTATTTAAAACAGCCATTGGAAGCTTACACATTTCTTCATTTTCCTTTTCTGGAAAGCCTAAACGATGACTACATGTCTTTAATGAAGAGAGAATTTTTATTAAGAACAAAAAAAACAGTGATCGGTGTTGACTCTAAGGCGACTTTTAATGAAACATCAGAATAAAAATCCACATTATGGTCGTTGAACCATGAATTACGGCCTTTTTCGTTTATAATTTCAAGGATATTAATTTTCACTAATCGTGAATTCAATTCAATTCAGAAAGTTTGAGAAAAATCAAAATTTCCTCGATCTAAGAAATTTTCTATCATAAAGAAAATAAAAACGCTTATAAAAAACTTGCAATCACTTCCAATGTCTAAACAAGAAATACTAAATATCCCCATTGAATAATTATAATATTTAATTTCTATACTCTTTACTATTAATATTCCCTATAGATAACTCCATTTAATATGGGCATTACATATTTAGAATGCAATAAAAAAATTAAAACCATTGTTGAAAAATTATTGCTATGATATGTGTGTTTAAATGAAATAGAATACTTGACTTGATTGAACCATAGGAATTCACTGATTGCAGAGGCAGTTCGGGATCACTGCTACTGCATTCAGTGAAGCGAACTATCCAGTGAATAAAAATTAACAAATGACTATCTGAGAAGATGATGATCCTATATAAAAAAAGAAAAAGGAGAACAATTGACATTGCGGACGACCAAAGCACATTCTATCCGTAGGGATTCACTGATTGCAGAGGCAGTTCGGGATCACTGCAACTGCATTCAGTGAAGCGAACTATCCAATGAATAAAAATTAACAAATGACTATCAGAATAGATGATGATCCTATATAAAAAAAAGAAAAGAAAAAGGAGAACTGTGGAACAACTGACATTCCGGAGAACCAAAGCACATTCTATCCATAGGGATTCACTGATTGCAGAGGCAGTTCGGGATTGCTGCAACTGCATTCAGTGAAGCAAACTATCCATTATAAAAAATTAGGAAAAACTATCAGAGAACAGGGGCTGAAGGACTAGTGGTTTCATAGGGCTACACTGATTGCATTAGCACGCAGACATTCGTGCTACTGGATTCAGTTTGGCGAACCATCCACTATAAAAAATGGGTAACGAAACCACAGGCAGAACCTCATGGGTGGTTTGGAATCCTGCCTATCTCACAGGTAAGTATTTTCTTCTTCTTTTACTTCCTCCAAGTTCCTTTCTGCTTCGATATTTTCTACCCCAGGATCTGCATTTTTCTCTGTCCCTCCCCATGTCGTCCCCTGGATTCCTCACAATAACTAATCGATACACTTGCTATTTAGTTTTGATTAAATTTATTTTTTACATTCATTACTACTTTTAACGTCTATATAATTACTTTTCCTACACTTAAATTAAGATTTACACGCACAAAAAAAAATGATACTTGTTGTGCTTTTCTTGTTATTCTCCTGCTCTTTAACAGAAGCTACTTTGGATGGAAGCCATTCAAGGACTTTTATGGTTTCTTTCATTCTCTGGCATCTCCAGTTTTTCCCAACTTTTGATTAATACATCAACTAATGTTTAAAATTCCTATTTTTTAGGTGAGCTGGGTGGATAATAAGGGCTATCGTCGCTAAATTAACCACAAATCAGGGTTTTCCCCTTTATTTACCGTCTTCTATTCTCAAAGAAGTTAGGATCATTCCAAAAAGTTTAAGAGGGTACTGCAATACTGTTAAATATGTAACTTTCGGATTTCAACGCGTCATGAGTCCATCTTCAGCCTTTGGTCTGCCTGTATAAATGGAATGATATTATTTGAAAATGGACTGATATTATTCAATACACTTCTCTTGAAGCATGTGTATAATTAAACAGTGCACCCTTAGCAAAATTGCCAAAATATTCCTTTTTTTTATCGTACTCAACTGTTCTCATAAACACTTGTACAAGGAACAATGGATTTATTGAGTCTTCTACTGAATGTTCAAAAGTTTTTTTTTTCTTAATGTTATCAATGCCAAACCTACTCTTAAGGTAGGCGCAAACGAAAACTGGTTTCGTAAGCTGATGGTGGACTGAACTACTCGGATGAGCATGTGCTCACACGGTTGCCAACATTGGACATTGTCGAACTTCTGTAGTTGATTGTACGGCTTAATGTTTTGATGTCTGCAACCACTGTACCCATTCCCGATGCAACTTCAGCCCATAACCGTTCTGCAACATCCCGAATATTGTTATTTTTTAAATGTTTATCCCACAGGGTTGGTCTATTATAAACAGAACTAATTAATTTTTCAATATCCTAAGTCGTTTAGGTAGATAACAACACACAAACACGACGAAATTATGAAAGTAAACTATAACACTCAATTTGCGCTATAGACCTGGCAGACTGGCGAGAAATCCAAACAAGTTCGGACTAGTCGTTTGATCGGCCGTCAACGGGCCATCGGATGATGAAGGTTATAGTAGTGTACGCACTCCCTTTGTTTAACATAAGTTTGATTCGTTCGGCCGATAACTGTTTAGGAGTACGCGTGCCTTTAGTCAGTTATTATGTATTTAAAACAGCCATTGGAAGCTTACACATTTCTTCATTTTCCTTTTCTGGAAAGCCTAAACGATGACTACATGTCTTTAATGAAGAGAGAATTTTTATTAAGAACAAAAAAAACAGTGATCGGTGTTGACTCTAAGGCGACTTTTAATGAAACATCAGAATAAAAATCCACATTATGGTCGTTGAACCATGAATTACGGCCTTTTTCGTTTATAATTTCAAGGATATTAATTTTCACTAATCGTGAATTCAATTCAATTCAGAAAGTTTGAGAAAAATCAAAATTTCCTCGATCTAAGAAATTTTCTATCATAAAGAAAATAAAAACGCTTATAAAAAACTTGCAATCACTTCCAATGTCTAAACAAGAAATACTAAATATCCCCATTGAATAATTATAATATTTAATTTCTATACTCTTTACTATTAATATTCCCTATAGATAACTCCATTTAATATGGGCATTACATATTTAGAATGCAATAAAAAAATTAAAACCATTGTTGAAAAATTATTGCTATGATATGTGTGTTTAAATGAAATAGAATACTTGACTTGATTGAACCATAGGAATTCACTGATTGCAGAGGCAGTTCGGGATCACTGCTACTGCATTCAGTGAAGCGAACTATCCAGTGAATAAAAATTAACAAATGACTATCTGAGAAGATGATGATCCTATATAAAAAAAGAAAAAGGAGAACAATTGACATTGCGGACGACCAAAGCACATTCTATCCGTAGGGATTCACTGATTGCAGAGGCAGTTCGGGATCACTGCAACTGCATTCAGTGAAGCGAACTATCCAATGAATAAAAATTAACAAATGACTATCAGAATAGATGATGATCCTATATAAAAAAAAGAAAGAAAAAGGAGAACTGTGGAACAACTGACATTCCGGAGAACCAAAGCACATTCTATCCATAGGGATTCACTGATTGCAGAGGCAGTTCGGGATCGCTGCAACTGCATTCAGTGAAGCAAACTATCCATTATAAAAAATTAAGAAAAACTATCAGAGAACAGGGGCTGAAGGACTAGTGGTTTCATAGGGCTACACTGATTGCATTAGCACGCAGACATTCGTGCTACTGGATTCAGTTTGGCGAACCATCCACTATAAAAAATGGGTAACGAAACCACAGGCAGAACCTCATGGGTGGTTTGGAATCCTGCCTATCTCACAGGTAACTATTTTCTTCTTCTTTTACTTCCTCCAAGTTCCTTTCTGCTTCGATATTTTCTACCCCAGGATCTGCATTTTTCTCTGTCCCTCCCCATGTCGTCCCCTGGATTCCTCACAATAACTAATCGATACACTTGCTATTTAGTTTTGATTAAATTTATTTTTTACATTCATTACTACTTTTAACGTCTATATAATTACTTTTCCTACACTTAAATTAAGATTTACACGCACAAAAAAAAATGATACTTGTTGTGCTTTTCTTGTTATTCTCCTGCTCTTTAACAGAAGCTACTTTGGATGGAAGCCATCCAAGGACTTTTATGGTTTCTTTCATTCTCTGGCATCTCCAGTTTTTCCCAACTTTTGATTAATACATCAACTAATGTTTAAAAATTCCTATTTTTCAGGTGAGCTGGGTGGATAATAAGGGCTATCGTCGCTAAATTAACCACAAATCAGGGTTTTCCCCTTTATTTACCGTCTTCTATTCTCAAAGAAGTTAGGATCATTCCAAAAAGTTTAAGAGGGTACTGCAATACTGTTAAATATGTAACTTTCGGATTTCAACGCGTCATGAGTCCATCTTCAGCCATTGGTCTGCCTGTATATCACATCATTAACTTTTGAAAATGGACTGATATTATTCAATACACTTCTCTTGAAGCATGTGTATAATTAAACAGTGCACCCTTAGCAAAATTGCCAAAATATTCCTTTTTTTTATCGTACTCAACTGTTCTCATAAACACTTGTACAAGGAACAATGGATTTATTGAGTCTTCTACTGAATGTTCAAAAGTTTTTTTTTTCTTAATGTTATCAATGCCAAACCTACTCTTAAGGTAGGCGCAAACGAAAACTGGTTTCGTAAGCTGATGGTGGACAGAACTACTCGGATGTGCATGTGCTCACACGGTTGCCAACATTGGACATTGTCGAACTTCTGTAGTTGATTGTACGGCTTAATGTTTTGATGTCTGCAACCACTGTACCCATTCCCGATGCAACTTCAGCCCATAACCGTTCTGCAACATCCCGAATATTGTTATTTTTTAAATGTTTATCCCACAGGGTTGGTCTATTATAAACAGAACTAATTAATTTTTCAATATCCTAAGTCGTTTAGGTAGATAACAACACACAAACACGACGAAATTATGAAAGTAAACTATAACACTCAATTTGCGCTATAGACCTATACGGCCTTTTTCGTTTATAATTTCAAGGATATTAATTTTCACTAATCGTGAATTCAATTCAATTCAGAAAGTTTGAGAAAAATCAAAATTTCCTCGATCTAAGAAATTTTCTATCATAAAGAAAATAAAAACGCTTATAAAAAACTTGCAATCACTTCCAATGTCTAAACAAGAAATACTAAATATCCCCATTGAATAATTATAATATTTAATTTCTATACTCTTTACTATTAATATTCCCTATAGATAACTCCATTTAATATGGGCATTACATATTTAGAATGCAATAAAAAAATTAAAACCATTGTTGAAAAATTATTGCTATGATATGTGTGTTTAAATGAAATAGAATACTTGACTTGATTGAACCATAGGAATTCACTGATTGCAGAGGCAGTTCGGGATCACTGCTACTGCATTCAGTGAAGCGAACTATCCAGTGAATAAAAATTAACAAATGACTATCTGAGAAGATGATGATCCTATATAAAAAAAGAAAAAGGAGAACAATTGACATTGCGGACGACCAAAGCACATTCTATCCGTAGGGATTCACTGATTGCAGAGGCAGTTCGGGATCACTGCAACTGCATTCAGTGAAGCGAACTATCCAATGAATAAAAATTAACAAATGACTATCAGAATAGATGATGATCCTATATAAAAAAAAGAAAAGAAAAAGGAGAACTGTGGAACAACTGACATTCCGGAGAACCAAAGCACATTCTATCCATAGGGATTCACTGATTGCAGAGGCAGTTCGGGATCGCTGCAACTGCATTCAGTGAAGCAAACTATCCATTATAAAAAATTAAGAAAAACTATCAGAGAACAGGGGCTGAAGGACTAGTGGTTTCATAGGGCTACACTGATTGCATTAGCACGCAGACATTCGTGCTACTGGATTCAGTTTGGCGAACCATCCACTATAAAAAATGGGTAACGAAACCACAGGCAGAACCTCATGGGTGGTTTGGAATCCTGCCTATCTCACAGGTAAGTATTTTCTTCTTCTTTTACTTCCTCCAAGTTCCTTTCTGCTTCGATATTTTCTACCCCAGGATCTGCATTTTTCTCTGTCCCTCCCCATGTCGTCCCCTGGATTCCTCACAATAACTAATCGATACACTTGCTATTTAGTTTTGATTAAATTTATTTTTTACATTCATTACTACTTTTAACGTCTATATAATTACTTTTCCTACACTTAAATTAAGATTTACACGCACAAAAAAAAATGATACTTGTTGTGCTTTTCTTGTTATTCTCCTGCTCTTTAACAGAAGCTACTTTGGATGGAAGCCATTCAAGGACTTTTATGGTTTCTTTCATTCTCTGGCATCTCCAGTTTTTCCCAACTTTTGATTAATACATCAACTAATGTTTAAAATTCCTATTTTTTAGGTGAGCTGGGTGGATAATAAGGGCTATCGTCGCTAAATTAACCACAAATCAGGGTTTTCCCCTTTATTTACCGTCTTCTATTCTCAAAGAAGTTAGGATCATTCCAAAAAGTTTAAGAGGGTACTGCAATACTGTTAAATATGTAACTTTCGGATTTCAACGCGTCATGAGTCCATCTTCAGCCTTTGGTCTGCCTGTATAAATGGAATGATATTATTTGAAAATGGACTGATATTATTCAATACACTTCTCTTGAAGCATGTGTATAATTAAACAGTGCACCCTTAGCAAAATTGCCAAAATATTCCTTTTTTTTATCGTACTCAACTGTTCTCATAAACACTTGTACAAGGAACAATGGATTTATTGAGTCTTCTACTGAATGTTCAAAAGTTTTTTTTTTCTTAATGTTATCAATGCCAAACCTACTCTTAAGGTAGGCGCAAACGAAAACTGGTTTCGTAAGCTGATGGTGGACTGAACTACTCGGATGAGCATGTGCTCACACGGTTGCCAACATTGGACATTGTCGAACTTCTGTAGTTGATTGTACGGCTTAATGTTTTGATGTCTGCAACCACTGTACCCATTCCCGATGCAACTTCAGCCCATAACCGTTCTGCAACATCCCGAATATTGTTATTTTTTAAATGTTTATCCCACAGGGTTGGTCTATTATAAACAGAACTAATTAATTTTTCAATATCCTAAGTCGTTTAGGTAGATAACAACACACAAACACGACGAAATTATGAAAGTAAACTATAAAACTCAATTTGCGCTATAGACCTGGCAGACTGGCGAGAAATCCAAACAAGTTCGGACTAGTCGTTTGATCGGCCGTCAACGGGCCATCGGATGATGAAGGTTATAGTAGTGTACGCACTCCCTTTGTTTAACATAAGTTTGATTCGTTCGGCCGATAACTGTTTAGGAGTACGCGTGCCTTTAGTCAGTTATTATGTATTTAAAACAGCCATTGGAAGCTTACACATTTCTTCATTTTCCTTTTCTGGAAAGCCTAAACGATGACTACATGTCTTTAATGAAGAGAGAATTTTTATTAAGAACAAAAAAAACAGTGATCGGTGTTGACTCTAAGGCGACTTTTAATGAAACATCAGAATAAAAATCCACATTATGGTCGTTGAACCATGAATTACGGCCTTTTTCGTTTATAATTTCAAGGATATTAATTTTCACTAATCGTGAATTCAATTCAATTCAGAAAGTTTGAGAAAAATCAAAATTTCCTCGATCTAAGAAATTTTCTATCATAAAGAAAATAAAAACGCTTATAAAAAACTTGCAATCACTTCCAATGTCTAAACAAGAAATACTAAATATCCCCATTGAATAATTATAATATTTAATTTCTATACTCTTTACTATTAATATTCCCTATAGATAACTCCATTTAATATGGGCATTACATATTTAGAATGCAATAAAAAAATTAAAACCATTGTTGAAAAATTATTGCTATGATATGTGTGTTTAAATGAAATAGAATACTTGACTTGATTGAACCATAGGAATTCACTGATTGCAGAGGCAGTTCGGGATCACTGCTACTGCATTCAGTGAAGCGAACTATCCAGTGAATAAAAATTAACAAATGACTATCTGAGAAGATGATGATCCTATATAAAAAAAGAAAAAGGAGAACAATTGACATTGCGGACGACCAAAGCACATTCTATCCGTAGGGATTCACTGATTGCAGAGGCAGTTCGGGATCACTGCAACTGCATTCAGTGAAGCGAACTATCCAATGAATAAAAATTAACAAATGACTATCAGAATAGATGATGATCCTATATAAAAAAAAGAAAAGAAAAAGGAGAACTGTGGAACAACTGACATTCCGGAGAACCAAAGCACATTCTATCCATAGGGATTCACTGATTGCAGAGGCAGTTCGGGATCGCTGCAACTGCATTCAGTGAAGCAAACTATCCATTATAAAAAATTAGGAAAAACTATCAGAGAACAGGGGCTGAAGGACTAGTGGTTTCATAGGGCTACACTGATTGCATTAGCACGCAGACATTCGTGCTACTGGATTCAGTTTGGCGAACCATCCACTATAAAAAATGGGTAACGAAACCACAGGCAGAACCTCATGGGTGGTTTGGAATCCTGCCTATCTCACAGGTAAGTATTTTCTTCTTCTTTTACTTCCTCCAAGTTCCTTTCTGCTTCGATATCTTCTACCCCAGGATCTGCATTTTTCTCTGTCCCTCCCCATGTCGTCCCCTGGATTCCTCACAATAACTAATCGATACACTTGCTATTTAGTTTTGATTAAATTTATTTTTTACATTCATTACTACTTTTAACGTCTATATAATTACTTTTCCTACACTTAAATTAAGATTTACACGCACAAAAAAAAATGATACTTGTTGTGCTTTTCTTGTTATTCTCCTGCTCTTTAACAGAAGCTACTTTGGATGGAAGCCATTCAAGGACTTTTATGGTTTCTTTCATTCTCTGGCATCTCCAGTTTTTCCCAACTTTTGATTAATACATCAACTAATGTTTAAAATTCCTATTTTTTAGGTGAGCTGGGTGGATAATAAGGGCTATCGTCGCTAAATTAACCACAAATCAGGGTTTTCCCCTTTATTTACCGTCTTCTATTCTCAAAGAAGTTAGGATCATTCCAAAAAGTTTAAGAGGGTACTGCAATACTGTTAAATATGTAACTTTCGGATTTCAACGCGTCATGAGTCCATCTTCAGCCATTGGTCTGCCTGTATATCACATCATTAACTTTTGAAAATGGACTGATATTATTCAATACACTTCTCTTGAAGCATGTGTATAATTAAACAGTGCACCCTTAGCAAAATTGCCAAAATATTCCTTTTTTTTATCGTACTCAACTGTTCTCATAAACACTTGTACAAGGAACAATGGATTTATTGAGTCTTCTACTGAATGTTCAAAAGTTTTTTTTTTCTTAATGTTATCAATGCCAAACCTACTCTTAAGGTAGGCGCAAACGAAAACTGGTTTCGTAAGCTGATGGTGGACAGAACTACTCGGATGAGCATGTGCTCACACGGTTGCCAACATTGGACATTGTCGAACTTCTGTAGTTGATTGTACGGCTTAATGTTTTGATGTCTGCAACCACTGTACCCATTCCCGATGCAACTTCAGCCCATAACCGTTCTGCAACATCCCGAATATTGTTATTTTTTAAATGTTTATCCCACAGGGTTGGTCTATTATAAACAGAACTAATTAATTTCTCAATATCCTAAGTCGTTTAGGTAGATAACAACACACAAACACGACGAAATTATGAAAGTAAACTATAACACTCAATTTGCGCTATAGACCTGGCAGACTGGCGAGAAATCCATACAAGTTCGGACTAGTCGTTTGATCGGCCGTCAACGGGCCATCGGATGATGAAGGTTATAGTAGTGTACGCACTCCCTTTGTTTAACATAAGTTTGATTCGTTCGGCCGATAACTGTTTAGGAGTACGCGTGCCTTTAGTCAGTTATTATGTATTTAAAACAGCCATTGGAAGCTTACACATTTCTTCATTTTCCTTTTCTGGAAAGCCTAAACGATGACTACATGTCTTTAATGAAGAGAGAATTTTTATTAAGAACAAAAAAAACAGTGATCGGTGTTGACTCTAAGGCGACTTTTAATGAAACATCAGAATAAAAATCCACATTATGGTCGTTGAACCATGAATTACGGCCTTTTTCGTTTATAATTTCAAGGATATTAATTTTCACTAATCGTGAATTCAATTCAATTCAGAAAGTTTGAGAAAAATCAAAATTTCCTCGATCTAAGAAATTTTCTATCATAAAGAAAATAAAAACGCTTATAAAAAACTTGCAATCACTTCCAATGTCTAAACAAGAAATACTAAATATCCCCATTGAATAATTATAATATTTAATTTCTATACTCTTTACTATTAATATTCCCTATAGATAACTCCATTTAATATGGGCATTACATATTTAGAATGCAATAAAAAAATTAAAACCATTGTTGAAAAATTATTGCTATGATATGTGTGTTTAAATGAAATAGAATACTTGACTTGATTGAACCATAGGAATTCACTGATTGCAGAGGCAGTTCGGGATCACTGCTACTGCATTCAGTGAAGCGAACTATCCAGTGAATAAAAATTAACAAATGACTATCTGAGAAGATGATGATCCTATATAAAAAAAGAAAAAGGAGAACAATTGACATTGCGGACGACCAAAGCACATTCTATCCGTAGGGATTCACTGATTGCAGAGGCAGTTCGGGACCACTGCAACTGCATTCAGTGAAGCGAACTATCCAATGAATAAAAATTAACAAATGACTATCAGAATAGATGATGATCCTATATAAAAAAAAGAAAAGAAAAAGGAGAACTGTGGAACAACTGACATTCCGGAGAACCAAAGCACATTCTATCCATAGGGATTCACTGATTGCAGAGGCAGTTCGGGATCGCTGCAACTGCATTCAGTGAAGCAAACTATCCATTATAAAAAATTAGGAAAAACTATCAGAGAACAGGGGCTGAAGGACTAGTGGTTTCATAGGGCTACACTGATTGCATTAGCACGCAGACATTCGTGCTACTGGATTCAGTTTGGCGAACCATCCACTATAAAAAATGGGTAACGAAACCACAGGCAGAACCTCATGGGTGGTTTGGAATCCTGCCTATCTCACAGGTAAGTATTTTCTTCTTCTTTTACTTCCTCCAAGTTCCTTTCTGCTTCGATATCTTCTACCCCAGGATCTGCATTTTTCTCTGTCCCTCCCCATGTCGTCCCCTGGATTCCTCACAATAACTAATCGATACACTTGCTATTTAGTTTTGATTAAATTTATTTTTTACATTCATTACTACTTTTAACGTCTATATAATTACTTTTCCTACACTTAAATTAAGATTTACACGCACAAAAAAAAATGATACTTGTTGTGCTTTTCTTGTTATTCTCCTGCTCTTTAACAGAAGCTACTTTGGATGGAAGCCATTCAAGGACTTTTATGGTTTCTTTCATTCTCTGGCATCTCCAGTTTTTCCCAACTTTTGATTAATACATCAACTAATGTTTAAAATTCCTATTTTTTAGGTGAGCTGGGTGGATAATAAGGGCTATCGTCGCTAAATTAACCACAAATCAGGGTTTTCCCCTTTATTTACCGTCTTCTATTCTCAAAGAAGTTAGGATCATTCCAAAAAGTTTAAGAGGGTACTGCAATACTGTTAAATATGTAACTTTCGGATTTCAACGCGTCATGAGTCCATCTTCAGCCATTGGTCTGCCTGTATATCACATCATTAACTTTTGAAAATGGACTGATATTATTCAATACACTTCTCTTGAAGCATGTGTATAATTAAACAGTGCACCCTTAGCAAAATTGCCAAAATATTCCTTTTTTTTATCGTACTCAACTGTTCTCATAAACACTTGTACAAGGAACAATGGATTTATTGAGTCTTCTACTGAATGTTCAAAAGTTTTTTTTTTCTTAATGTTATCAATGCCAAACCTACTCTTAAGGTAGGCGCAAACGAAAACTGGTTTCGTAAGCTGATGGTGGACAGAACTACTCGGATGAGCATGTGCTCACACGGTTGCCAACATTGGACATTGTCGAACTTCTGTAGTTGATTGTACGGCTTAATGTTTTGATGTCTGCAACCACTGTACCCATTCCCGATGCAACTTCAGCCCATAACCGTTCTGCAACATCCCGAATATTGTTATTTTTTAAATGTTTATCCCACAGGGTTGGTCTATTATAAACAGAACTAATTAATTTCTCAATATCCTAAGTCGTTTAGGTAGATAACAACACACAAACACGACGAAATTATGAAAGTAAACTATAACACTCAATTTGCGCTATAGACCTGGCAGACTGGCGAGAAATCCAAACAAGTTCGGACTAGTCGTTTGATCGGCCGTCAACGGGCCATCGGATGATGAAGGTTATAGTAGTGTACGCACTCCCTTTGTTTAACATAAGTTTGATTCGTTCGGCCGATAACTGTTTAGGAGTACGCGTGCCTTTAGTCAGTTATTATGTATTTAAAACAGCCATTGGAAGCTTACACATTTCTTCATTTTCCTTTTCTGGAAAGCCTAAACGATGACTACATGTCTTTAATGAAGAGAGAATTTTTATTAAGAACAAAAAAAACAGTGATCGGTGTTGACTCTAAGGCGACTTTTAATGAAACATCAGAATAAAAATCCACATTATGGTCGTTGAACCATGAATTACGGCCTTTTTCGTTTATAATTTCAAGGATATTAATTTTCACTAATCGTGAATTCAATTCAATTCAGAAAGTTTGAGAAAAATCAAAATTTCCTCGATCTAAGAAATTTTCTATCATAAAGAAAATAAAAACGCTTATAAAAAACTTGCAATCACTTCCAATGTCTAAACAAGAAATACTAAATATCCCCATTGAATAATTATAATATTTAATTTCTATACTCTTTACTATTAATATTCCCTATAGATAACTCCATTTAATATGGGCATTACATATTTAGAATGCAATAAAAAAATTAAAACCATTGTTGAAAAATTATTGCTATGATATGTGTGTTTAAATGAAATAGAATACTTGACTTGATTGAACCATAGGAATTCACTGATTGCAGAGGCAGTTCGGGATCACTGCTACTGCATTCAGTGAAGCGAACTATCCAGTGAATAAAAATTAACAAATGACTATCTGAGAAGATGATGATCCTATATAAAAAAAGAAAAAGGAGAACAATTGACATTGCGGACGACCAAAGCACATTCTATCCGTAGGGATTCACTGATTGCAGAGGCAGTTCGGGATCACTGCAACTGCATTCAGTGAAGCGAACTATCCAATGAATAAAAATTAACAAATGACTATCAGAATAGATGATGATCCTATATAAAAAAAAGAAAAGAAAAAGGAGAACTGTGGAACAACTGACATTCCGGAGAACCAAAGCACATTCTATCCATAGGGATTCACTGATTGCAGAGGCAGTTCGGGATCGCTGCAACTGCATTCAGTGAAGCAAACTATCCATTATAAAAAATTAGGAAAAACTATCAGAGAACAGGGGCTGAAGGACTAGTGGTTTCATAGGGCTACACTGATTGCATTAGCACGCAGACATTCGTGCTACTGGATTCAGTTTGGCGAACCATCCACTATAAAAAATGGGTAACGAAACCACAGGCAGAACCTCATGGGTGGTTTGGAATCCTGCCTATCTCACAGGTAAGTATTTTCTTCTTCTTTTACTTCCTCCAAGTTCCTTTCTGCTTCGATATCTTCTACCCCAGGATCTGCATTTTTCTCTGTCCCTCCCCATGTCGTCCCCTGGATTCCTCACAATAACTAATCGATACACTTGCTATTTAGTTTTGATTAAATTTATTTTTTACATTCATTACTACTTTTAACGTCTATATAATTACTTTTCCTACACTTAAATTAAGATTTACACGCACAAAAAAAAATGATACTTGTTGTGCTTTTCTTGTTATTCTCCTGCTCTTTAACAGAAGCTACTTTGGATGGAAGCCATTCAAGGACTTTTATGGTTTCTTTCATTCTCTGGCATCTCCAGTTTTTCCCAACTTTTGATTAATACATCAACTAATGTTTAAAATTCCTATTTTTTAGGTGAGCTGGGTGGATAATAAGGGCTATCGTCGCTAAATTAACCACAAATCAGGGTTTTCCCCTTTATTTACCGTCTTCTATTCTCAAAGAAGTTAGGATCATTCCAAAAAGTTTAAGAGGGTACTGCAATACTGTTAAATATGTAACTTTCGGATTTCAACGCGTCATGAGTCCATCTTCAGCCATTGGTCTGCCTGTATATCACATCATTAACTTTTGAAAATGGACTGATATTATTCAATACACTTCTCTTGAAGCATGTGTATAATTAAACAGTGCACCCTTAGCAAAATTGCCAAAATATTCCTTTTTTTTTATCGTACTCAACTGTTCTCATAAACACTTGTACAAGGAACAATGGATTTATTGAGTCTTCTACTGAATGTTCAAAAGTTTTTTTTTTCTTAATGTTATCAATGCCAAACCTACTCTTAAGGTAGGCGCAAACGAAAACTGGTTTCGTAAGCTGATGGTGGACTGAACTACTCGGATGAGCATGTGCTCACACGGTTGCCAACATTGGACATTGTCGAACTTCTGTAGTTGATTGTACGGCTTAATGTTTTGATGTCTGCAACCACTGTACCCATTCCCGATGCAACTTCAGCCCATAACCGTTCTGCAACATCCCGAATATTGTTATTTTTTAAATGTTTATCCCACAGGGTTGGTCTATTATAAACAGAACTAATTAATTTTTCAATATCCTAAGTCGTTTAGGTAGATAACAACACACAAACACGACGAAATTATGAAACTAACTATAAAACTCAATTTGCGCTATAGACCTGGCAGACTGGCGAGAAATCCAAACAAGTTCGGACTAGTCGTTTGATCGGCCGTCAACGGGCCATCGGATGATGAAGGTTATAGTAGTGTACGCACTCCCTTTGTTTAACATAAGTTTGATTCGTTCGGCCGATAACTGTTTAGGAGTACGCGTGCCTTTAGTCAGTTATTATGTATTTAAAACAGCCATTGGAAGCTTACACATTTCTTCATTTTCCTTTTCTGGAAAGCCTAAACGATGACTACATGTCTTTAATGAAGAGAGAATTTTTATTAAGAACAAAAAAAACAGTGATCGGTGTTGACTCTAAGGCGACTTTTAATGAAACATCAGAATAAAAATCCACATTATGGTCGTTGAACCATGAATTACGGCCTTTTTCGTTTATAATTTCAAGGATATTAATTTTCACTAATCGTGAATTCAATTCAATTCAGAAAGTTTGAGAAAAATCAAAATTTCCTCGATCTAAGAAATTTTCTATCATAAAGAAAATAA